>KV424530.1:0-156848 GCA_001632445.1 Peniophora sp. CONT | reverse complement strand
GTAGGATACAACCTCGGTGGCGACGGTGGTCCACGTACGGAATAGGGATCGGACATTTGGCCGATTTTCGCCTCATACGTACGCACTAGGATCGAACATCAGGCCCAAACCGGGTCGTATCCGTCCGCACTAGGATCGGACATCACCCGCGGTTAGGGGGGGGCCTGTCTATATCCCCGTGTGCTTCCTGGAGCCACCATGCGCCCCGCGTCTTCAGCAAATAGTACGAGGAGATATCTAGCGCGTCAGTCACGTTGTCGCGTTTGAGGAAGGCTCCGCGCGCGAAATGGAAGTTGGAAAGCAACGACGTCGCGATGACCGAACCTCGATCATGCGCGCGCGAGTACCTCGCCGGGTATGATGCTCCCGCGAGCGCGTGAAGGCGCGAGATAGTCTCTATATATCGCGCCATGGAGCTTGCGCATCCCACCTTGCTCTCTGACTACGACCACCATGACCGAGTACATCAACGAGAAGGCTGGATACAACGACGAGAAGTCCGGCGCCGTGACGGTCGACTTCGTCCCGTGGCAGCCGAGCACGCGAACCTACATCGACGGACATACTCTTCAAGCTGTCACCGTCGAGAAAGCGTGGGGGGTGTACAAACTCAATGACGGTAAGATAGGCAACGGCCTCTCCATAGTCTCGAGAACAACATGCTGATGATGCTGAGCACAGGAAACACCATTCCTGCTATCGCTTATGGGACGTGGACTCTCGGTAACGGTGACAACGCTATTGGCCAGGTCGAGCAGGTTCGGCGAGTACGGGCTAGGGCAGCAGAGTGTCTTGCTGAACATATTTTTAGGCTCTGGACACAGGCTTCGACCATGTTGGTCAGTATAGCGCCTTCTACAGCTTGTCTTCGAAGCTAATACAGCCTACATTGACCAGATACTGCCCAGTCGTACGGCAACGAGGAAGAGGCCGGCAAGGCTATCGCAGCCAGCGGTCTCAAGCGCGAGGAGATCTACATTACGACCAAGTTCTCTGGACGCGACAACCTCAGCATTGCAGAGAGCATCCAGGCTTCGCTCAAGAAGGTTCATATACAACCTACTTCTGTCAGGAACGTTTGCAGCGTCGCTGACCTGGCTCTTGTGTCTAGCTCAACGTGGACTTCGTTGACCTGTACCTGATCCACCACCCACGCCTCGCGCAGCCCGACATTGCGACTGCCTGGGCGGAGATGGAGAAGATCAAGGCGGCCGGGCTCGCAAAGAGCATTGGTGTCAGCAACTTCGGCGTCACGGAGCTCACGACTCTGCTCGCGTCCGCGAAGGTCAAGCCCGCTGCGAACCAGGTCAGTATCTGGTCTATCTGATTCACGAACGTGCGTATCTGACCAGCTTCGCCTTGAAGATTCTGCTCCACCCGTATGTGCACGCGTCGCAAGCGCCGACGCTTGCACTCTGCGCGGCGAACGGCATCATAGTAGAGGCGTACAGCGCGCTCAAGTATGTATCTTCCTCTTACTCGCCACGGCCCCCGCACTCCTGCTGATCAGTCCGCCCTTTCTAGCCCTATCACGCGAGAGCCCGGAGGCGCGCTTGACAAGCCGCTTGCGGAGATCTCTGCAAAGCTTAACGCAAAGCCTGAGCAGGTCCTCCTTGCCTGGGTCAAGGCCAAGGGCGCGCTCGTTGTAACGTACGCTTCGCCTATTTGCTCATTCTCAATCGATAACTGACTTCAACTCCCAACAGGACGAGCTCGAAGAAGGATCGTCTTCAGGATTATCTCGCAGCCGCGTCCTTACGTGCGTTTCTTCACTCACGCTTTTTCCAAAGGTCTGCAGTTAGAGCTAACTGTAATGTCTAGCACTGTCTACGGCGGACGTTACGAAGCTTGACGCGGCCGGTGCTGTCGGCTACCGCTCGCGTGCACGCCGTGTCGCACGCGTGGCTACCTACGCGCTTTTAGGTGCCGGATTTTACGCCACTTTACAGCTGCTCAA
The DNA here is from genome assembly GCA_001632445.1 of Peniophora sp. CONT. Taxonomy (NCBI): domain Eukaryota; kingdom Fungi; phylum Basidiomycota; class Agaricomycetes; order Russulales; family Peniophoraceae; genus Peniophora; species Peniophora sp. CONT. Next base: position 154,891 of record KV424530.1, on the reverse strand, counting down.
GCCGGTTCTCGGAGGGTGCACCTGAAGAAGACTGTCCTGATGTGTACGTCTAGTGAGCACCGCTGTACGATTGGAAGAGTATATGTTAGCATAGGATTTGATTCCCGCTGTGCGTTGCTGGACGATCTTGGTGGAAGAGCTCGATTCTCTCAACCGTCACTGTTCTGGCTGGTTGCTAACAGTATTGGACCTGAGACAATGGCATACGTTGGATGTCGACATCATATTACAGGCTGGTGAACATTGACAATGAGGTGATAGGACTGGCTGGGCAAGCACACATAAGCGCGAAAGTCAGTCATACTGGTGCGCGAACCTGCTCTTACAGGTAAGTCCCGCTGCAAAGTGTGCTCGGAAGGATAAACTAACGTACCAAGCTAGGAGGGCCCTGCCAACACTCTGTCCAGCGTGTGCCGTGTGCAAAGTCGCCGAAGTCGAGCGAGTACACGCGCCGTCCTACGATACGCAATGTATTTGGCATGTAGAGGCCGTCACGCATCTCTGGGGGTACCCAAAGCAGTGCTCGTGGTGGTTCTTGGGCTACATCCATGATCCACCAGTCTTCTGTGAGGTTGAAAGAGGCGGGCGTGGGATTTTCACTCGTCGTGCCGGGGTCAGGAGGAGAACGCGACAAGCAGGGGTAGTCGCGCAACGCGTGGGACGCTTCCGGCGAGAAAGTGGTTCGTGTCTGCGCTTCGAAAGACCAAGTGCGCACAGTACGGTCTTTGGATACAGAGACAATCTGTATGGGTGACCCGTCGGCTGGTTTCGAGAATGCTACTCTATCGATCGCCCCAGTGTGCCCCATAAGAGCTGTCTCAACGAGACCATAATCCTTTGCATTCCACATGCGTACTGTGCAGTCGTTTGACCCGGAAACGAACCAATGCCCGTCAGGTGAAAAAGCTATAGACGTGACTACATCGGCATGGCCCTGAGTTGACCTGCTCAACAGTTGACCGGTACGTGCGTTCCAAACGCACACCGACCAGTCTCGAGCTCCCGTCACGATTATGCGACCATTGGGCGAGCACGCCACAGACTGCACGGAGTCGTTATGACCGCCAGATAACGAACGCACAAGACTGCCACGCTGTACATCCCAGACGCATATGGATTCCTCTGCGGAGCCGGGAACGATGGAGCTGGAAACGAGCATGCGTGCGTCTGCCGAATGCGCTATAGACGTAATTGCGCCGGCGTGTCCCTCCAGCACAACGAGCAGGGTCTGCTTCTCCCCGTCCCATATCCGTAGAGTCCCGTCTTGCGAGCCAGATACGACTCGATGTCCGTCGGGCAGGAATGACACGGCCGAAATGGGACCAGTATGGCCGCTTAGAATGTACTCTCGTGATCCAGAATCTATGTTCCAGATGCAGACGGTATTGTTCTCTGATCCTGAAGCAATCCAGCGGCCATCGGGCGAAAAAGATACTGCAGTAACGTCGCCTAAATGGGCTTGAAGCGGCTGGCCCAACAGCACGCCTCTTTCTGCATGCCATACACGCACGGACTGGTCATGAGATACAGACACTATCCTTTGCCCGTCAGAAGATATGGCAACCGAGCTGATGTAGTCGGCATAGCCGTCGAGCAGTGCATCTGTAGATGACCTGCTTTCTATATTCCAAACACGGATGGTCGTGTCACTTGAACCCGAGATGACCTGGTTTCCGTCGGGGGAAAACAACACGGCCCTGATGTCACCGGTATGGCCCTCGAGTGGAAGGCCTATAAGAGTTGTCGTGCTTGTGTCCCAGATACACACTAGACGATCTTGAGAACCAGACACGATCTGACGTCCATCGGGCGAGTACGCCACCGAAGTGATGCCTTGGGTATGATCACCCATCAGGCGCGTACGAAACGCTCCGGTTTGTGTGTGCCAGATCGCCAAAGAGCCATCAAGGGAGCCAGAGACGATATCGAGTCCATTGGGCGAGAAGGATATGGAGGTGATCGCTTTGCTGTGGCCGCGGAGCAATTCACACAGCAGAACACCTGTTTCGACATCCCATATGCATACCGTCTGGTCCAGGGACCCCGATGCAAGTCGTTGTCCATCAGGCGAGAACACGACTGTCGTGACCCCACTGGTATGTTTGACCAGAGCTTGCCCAAGTGGCATATGCATATCGGACTGTACCTGCCAGATGCGCGCGGTCATGTCGTGCGAACCTGATGCTACCCAGTGTCCATCTGCTGAGTAGGCCACTGAGTTGACACATTCCATATGACCGGTAAGTACTGTCCCATCCGAGTCACGCGTCTCCAGTTCCCGTATATCCCAGATACGCAGTGTTCGATCATGGGATCCAGAAAGTACCTGATGTCCGTCTGGCGAGAAAGCCACTGAGGTGACGATATCTGTATGCCCCTTCAGCGGCTCTCCGACAAGTCTACCAGTCTCTGCACTCCAGACAAAGACCATTCCGGCCTCTCCAGAAGTCGAAACGATCCAGCGACTGTCTGGGGAGATGGCTACAGAGTTCACGCTGCCTCGCGCATCGATGACCATCTCTGTGTCAGGCCAGTCATTCCACGGGCCCGATGCTTGTACAAGGTGAGCCATGTAACGTGAGTACCCCTGTTTGCGAACAAGAGCAGAACTCGGTGCGAGAGCGTAAGCACTGATATAAACATGTGCTGCTGAGACCACGATAGGATGATTGAATACTCGTATGAAGCGAATGCAGTCTGCGAGAAGCTCGTCCATAACTCTGGGCAATCCCTTCTTCCGTGCGGTCTTGAGCGCTGGTAATGCCGTATGCACCGCACCGAGTAAACTCAGCAACTCAAGCCAGAACAGAAAGTCCTTGGAAAGCAGAGTGGCAATGCCTGCGACTGTATGGCCAGTCATTAACGACGCACCCGAAAGGTGGTGGCCCCAGTGACGAGAAGCATACGATAGAGGAGCGGATACATTGTCCCGTATTCTCGCGGGAAGTCCAATGACTCGTTCGTTTGGAAGATAAGACGATTCTAGATGACAGATATTGAAGCGAAGCTCTGCTTCAAGAGCTCGAAAGCAGCCAGATAAAAACAAAGGATGTGATATGCCAACATCAACGGAGTATGGCCCGCTAACGGAGGAATCGAGGAGGAAGTCTCGGAACGATGAGTGCAGAAGGCAGATGGGTGCATTGGGGTTGTTGACACCTGTGAGCAATGCACCCAGGCGACGAAGCAGCATGACAGACATGCTTTTCTCCTTCTCCGATAGCTGGAGCAGCTGGAAGAGAGCTTGTGTGGAGAGAGGCTCGGCCGTCGCAAGAATAAGGGCGAGGAGTTGACGAAATGTTTTTAGATGGGGAGATTCCCGATGACGCCCGGAGGCGGATAGTGCAGAAAACAGTCGAGATAATATATCATGATACAACTCGTCGAGTGCGCCACCTGATAGATCCAAGAAGTGCTGATACTGTTCAAGCATCTCGTCATCTGACAGAAAGTAGTCTGGATCATCTCCATGCAATATCACTTCACATGCGACAGCAGCCCACTGAAACAAGCCCTCGGACTTGCGAGCCAATTGGAGATGATGCTCGTGCGCGAAGGCTTGCACAGGTTTGCCGTCTAGTCCCACCAGCCGGCACGATATGAAAGTTGCAATATCTGACAAGGTAGATGACGGATCGACGGCATCCATCGACAAGCATGAGACATAGTCCGAACTGGCAACAGTCGCCATGACGTCTTCTTCAGGGCGCGAAGTCATAACAAACCGTATATTGTTCGGCAATTCGTCAAGGCGGCGCGATAGGATCCCGAGTAGCGCACGACGATCCTTTGGACTGGCACTCTCATCGAGAGCATCGAGGACAATAATGAGCGGCCCAATATAGTTGAGACGCTTGAGCGGATCGCGAATAAGATTATTGAATTGATCATCCAGATCCGGCGTCGCGCGCAGAGTCGCGCTTCTGGATGTTTGTACCAGCTCACGCTTGAACAACGGATGACAGTCCGCCAGCTCCCGGGCAATGGTCGGAAAGAGCATCTCAGGACGGTGGTCGGCTGCATTGCTCCTTTCAAAACAGTAAGAAGCGCCTAAACGTGATAGATCATGCAGATAGCCAGCGACACTGTGGGCGACAGACGATTTCCCAGTACCTGGTAGCCCAGTGAGCAGAAGTACGCGCGATGTAAGGTGATCAGAGCGCTGCGCCCAGTCCAAGATGCATGATATGATCTCCGTGCGCGTTCCCGGTAGACATTGCTTTCCGCTGCGCCAACGGGCAGTCCCGGTGAAAGGCATATCGGCGAGCTCGATGGTCGCACCTTCATAGTGTTGTTCAGTATATCGACCACGCTGAACGGAAAGGAACCGGACCAATGGACTCGGTCTGCTCCAGAACAAGTTGGACTAGCACCTGAGTGGCGACCGTAGTTTGCTCAGTAAAGGCGGTGCGAAGCTCAGAGAAACGAGAACAGTAATCGTCTATCGTCTTTTCTGCGCCTGACCATACGCCCTCGAGGGCGCGATTCCCTGCAGATGATACGGATGAGCACAGCACCAATCACCGAGTGCCCGTTCTCACAGAAGCCCTTATCGAGGTAATCGATGATGAAGTACCCGCACTCCGTGGTCTGCTTCGTCAGCGCCAGCAGTGCTCCTTTTTGGCGCGACTGCATTCTCGACAGCCCCTTGGACGCAACGAGAACATCGAATACAGACTGCATGGACTCGACCAAGGAGGCGATCTTGTCGTCTCGTTGCTGCTGATTCTTCGCAAGCTGAAACTGGATGAGTGCGAATCAGAAATATCAATGTAAAATCATGACCTTGTATCCCGCCCCAATCACGCTCCAGGCAATGCGTGCGTACGGGTGAATCTGCACGTCTTGAGTTGGATCATTACAAACTACGCAGCACGATGATGCATACCTCTGAGACTGCCTCGATAGCATCTGCTACGAACTCGATTTTGTCTAGTAGAGCCTGCCATGTACTGGCTGTGCTTGTGAGTGCTTGTCCTTCCGCGATGGTGCGGTCGATCCGAGCTACGGAACTATTGGTAGTCGCTTGGGCTCCAGCAGGCAGTGCCCTCAAAAGGCTACCCAGCTCGGTCAAGACATCATCCTTCACCTCCGCGGCCACCATCTTCAGCGTACAGTGAGAGTCACTACCTTTTATGACGATTTCCACTACATGCCAAGACCGGACAAATCTATGAGCTGCAGCGGTGTTCCCGGGCAAGCGTACGTACGCTCGGATGCGGACAACAGCTCCATTGCCCGAACCTTCGTCTCTGCAACGATGTTCCTCCCGATGGTGTATACGGCTATTACTTGAACCGTAAGAACCGTAGAAAGTAGATACTGCCTATTTCATTATGAGCATGGGTACACACTCAGATACGAGAACAACGTACACGTATAAGTCGTCGTTCCAAGATACAACACCGGTGATATCGTCCACTTCGGCACGCCTAGATTTAGCTTTGACGGCATTGCCTGCGACATTCGCTTGGACGAGCAGGCAGTAGGAGCGTGTGGCCCAGGAACCAAGGAATGTTCGAGGTAGGCCGCTGCAGTCACCGACTGTGTGCGCAAACATCATCGATCGGCGTGTAAAAGCGTATGATGACTGACGTACGACGAACTACGAGTCGCCTTTTCTTGATGAATTCAGATCCTGGCGCCGCACGAGGAGGGCGAAGCGGGCGAGGTGACCGCGGGGTAGCGCTAGCGGTGGGGTAAGGCTCGACTCTACGACCTCCGGATCTGTGCCCCAAACCGGGAGACGAGGGGACAGTAGGCATAGTACTGTGTTCGATTCTATGCCCTTAGGGTCGTGGGCGTAGAGAACAGATATCAAAATGCACGCCAGCATCAGACCACTATCCTTCTGCTGCGCGTGTTCCATGCACTGCCGAGGTGTGCTTCCAAGGCTTTGTCGAGCTATAGTCTTCCACCGACTTTTCCATGTACCTCCACGCGCATGCCCAATCTCGCAATGAGCTTCCTTAACCATGTTTCGACCACAACTCCGAATAAACCCGAGGTCATGCACAGTATGGGCATCGATAAGTTCCCGAAGGGCTTTATACAAGTCGGGGGCATGGTAACTCTGAAAGAAGATGGTGGCCGAATGCAGGCGAAGTACGCGGGTCAGCGCCGGTTCGGCAGTTCCGGGCCGGGAGAACGGTCAGAGCGTGGGGATTCTGTAGGGGCCGGGCTGCCACTGGGCTGCCTCCAGCAACTTGGACCCTCTCTGTCATTGTGACTACCACTGCTGACACGGAGCTGTGCCTACGGGCATCATGAACAAGTTGACACTGAATCTCGACGGAGGGAGTCGAAGGAAAAAGTGTATGGTCTCGGATTTATCCATGATTGAACGCGAGGATGCATCGGTGTGCCTATACCCTTGTCTTAGTTTAACAGCCGAACTAACTTCAGCCTCTAGACATGTCGTAGATTATATTGTCCTGGCGCCTTATGCTGGTGTATCTTACGTTACGACGCGGTATTGTCGATGCTTCTGGTGGCAGTCTCGGCGCACCTGTACCAGATAGATTGATAGTGGTCCGTTCTGCAACGGTTCCCCTGTGAGTTTGGCCTGTTGGAGAGCCTGAGTGAGCTCTGTAGGCTGTACGCGTGAAGGTGCTGGGTTCGATTATGGTCATCCATATCCGACCTTCGCGGAGGTGATGGCTCCGCACCAACCTGTCCTAGGACCAGCATCGTATACGGTCGCCGTTCTCCTCTCTCGCTCACTGCACCTTGTGTAGCTCACTATCTTCCACTCTCAATGCCCGCCTACTTCAAGAATTCAATTAAACAGCTTCGACGATTTGTGGCCCCTCTAGCACCCCGCACCTTACGGGCATCCGCGCAAGGACGTCGTGTCAAACCCGTTGAGGTCGCATCTGTTTTCACTACAGTCCCGCAGGAACGACCCGCGTTGAAGGCGGCCAGAAATGTCTCTACTGAGACATCACCGACTTCAACAAAACCATCGGGCCGCGTACGCCTACGACATCTCTTTCACCTTGCGGTAGTGAAAGACTCCTTGCTTCTTAGTTTGACCGCACTCGCCGAGTCTTCCGACTCATTTCCACCGCTCAAAAGCGCTGTCGGAGGGCTCTTGTTTCTCGTTACGCAGGTCGAAGTGCGTAAAGTCCTGCGTCATCTTGGTCATAGTGCGCAACACTGATGAACTCAAGCTCGTAGCAGGCAACAAGGCCCAGGTGGAGGAACTCTATGCCCAGATCGACAGCTTCGCAGCGTCACTAGAGCGAGCTATTCCCGACGTGACTGTGCTCTCACCGACAGCAAAATCAGCGATTCGTGCGTTGGCAGAGTACGTGTATCCTCGGCTCCCTGCCCAGTTCATTTATCTGACCTCTCGGTAGAGACGTCCAAGCTGTATGTGTGGACATGGAAGCTATCGCAAGCCAGCGTCCTATACTGCGTTTCCTAAGAGCGAAGCGGCACTCGGGAGACCTCCAAGACCTAATCAGACGGTTGGACCAAGCGAACACCTCATTCACCGTACGTCTATGCTCTGCGAGTTCTCTTTCGATCGTTGCTCACCCTCCTTTGCAGTGCACCATGCTAACGAGCACGGAGACGAAGTGTACACAGATTCTTAGCTGTGTTGAACCAATACAAGGCATGCAGGAAGATGTCCGTCGTCTATCTCGCTGGGCCCGACTTTCTTTTTTTTTTTGCTCGCGCGCTAGCGAGTTGGAGTGTTCGGTTGTTGCCTTGGACTGGATGACGAGCCTGATACCGTTTCGGTTTCCTACATCGTTCTTCCTCTACTCACCGTAGCTGAGGTTCCAGTTCATCTTCCGCTTCCGCTTGAATCTTGAAAACACCCTTCTCATTCCATCTACGCATGCAGGATACTTACACCCAAACCCTCATACTGGCACCCGGCATCACGTTCGCATTGTATAATACTCTAGACACGCATACTTACATAAATGACCATCGATACCATCTTCAAGGGCACTCGTATCATTGCCCTTCGTATGCGGGAAGCTCTCAGATAACACAATACAGTGCCGGAGGTCCAAACGGCAAACGGCTCACTCGGAGTCTCGGACCGAACCCGGCCGGACCGAAACCCAGGCATCCCAAAAACGCGCTTCCACCATCACACTCCTTACCATGGCTGGTCTATGTGCTTCTTTCAAGGGCCTCGCACACATGCTATAGACACCCGTTGAACTCGCTCTGCGAAAGTCTTGCTGTGCTAGAGCCATGAGGTAAGACACGCGAAGGACGGATTGAGCTACCATCATACGCTTGTCGTCCTAGCCAAGTAGAACAGCATCGCAGCGTCTATTCTACGCAATGCAGGGCTCTGTGTGCTCTCTTTCGCCCTCTCCTCCTCCACCACACTCTTGCGACATTTGACCGAGTTGATTTGTGCTGCCCGTTTCGTTCTCATCGCCGTCAAATACCTCTTGAAATGCCCAACAATATTGTGTTCCGACGGCTCCGAGCGGCGGCTCGAGTTGCACCGCGCGCACTCCTGCTGATACGGCCTAAAAGGCGCACACCTCCTGTTGAGTCTGCTCCAGCTACCTCTAGAGACTCCGATGCGGTCGTACCATCCACTTCCTCGACGTCGATTACCACCGTGGTCGATCCTGTATCCGCTGTCACGGTCCTAGCCGCCGCCGTCGCTCGCAAACCGGAGCAGACGCCTTTGATAGTCATGCGCACATCGCGGGACGCAGCAAAGGACATCCTGATTCTCAGTCTCGAAGCTCTCTCAGAGTCTGCCGACGCATTTCCTCCTCTCAAGAGCGCTGTTGGCGGGCTGCTATACTTCACGAAGCGCGTCGAAGTGAATATAATTCATTCTCCCATCCAATATGTATAGCTAACGACGTTCATTTTAGCTTGTATCTGGCAACAAGGAGCAGATTGGCGAGATATACGCTCAGATCGATGCGTTCGCTGCGTCGCTGGTCCGCGCGATACCAGACGCGACTGTGCTCTCGCCCGCTCACGAGGCAGCCATCCTATCTCTGGCAGAGTACGACCGTCCTTGCCTTCCTTATCCGGGCGCACAGCTAACCGTGTAACAGGGATATCAACGCTGTGTGTGTAGACATGGAAGTCATCGCACGTCAGCGTCTGTTCTGGCGCTTTCTCCGTGCTAAGCCGCATTCCGCCCAACTCCAGCGCATGATGAAGTGCCTGAAGCGAGCGGACCGCTCTTTCACGGTCAGTGCATTCTCTTCAATGTATAAGCATGAAGTCTCTTGCTCATCCTACTATCTTGCTACAGAGGACCATTCTGGCAGGTGTGGATGTGCAGACATCGAGGACCCTTGCGGCTGTGCAGTCTACGCGAGAAGAGGTGCACCGCCTTTCTCGCATGGCACGGATTTTTTTTATTTTAGCTTCAAGCTGTGAAGACGTGCCCGTCCCAAGTAGATGACCGTACTTTATCAATCTTCCCAAGCCTTCGCTGATATCTCTTGTTGTACCTGTACCCGACTGGTCTCCATATGCAAATCTTTACCTGTCAGTCGCGTGTACCTTGAAATTGAATCGGAATATCTCGCGTCACACATATAAACGATTGGCTCGGGTTCCGCGCCCGCAGTTACTTCTTCAGTTGCAATGCCCAGCAAGCCGACTCGCAAATAGAGCAGAATGCCGGCTTCGACCAATCTTGAATCGACTCAGACCGTGACGCGAGACAGACGCGCGTGAGACGCGCGCGCGCCTCGCGTCTACCGCGGCTGTCAGCATACCACGATGGCGCCACCCGACTCGCAAACGATAGAGACCGCAACAACAGCCGTCCAAACCGGCGCACCAGATGCAAAGACGCGTCGCTACGACCGTCAGCTCCGTCTCTGGGCCGCCACAGGCCAAGCCGCGCTCGAATCCGCACGCGTCCTCGTGGTCGGCGCGTCGGCAACGTCAACCTCGATCCTGAAGAACCTCGTACTGCCCGGAATCGGCCACTTCACCGTACTGGACCCATTATTTGTATCAGGCGCCGATGCAGGCAACAATTTCTTCCTCGATGGACCCAGCTCGATCGGGAAGAACCGCGCGCAGGAGGCCGTGCCGCTGCTTCTCGAGCTGAACGATGGTGTCGAGGGAAAGTCGGATACGAGGAGCTTGGCAGAGGTCATCGAGAAGGATCCTGAATGGATACTGGGCTTTACGTTGGTCATCGCGCATAATGTGCCCAAGGGCGAGATGGACGCGCTTAGCGCCTTACTCTGGACTGCACGCGAGCGTGGGCCGGCGCTTATCACTGTTCGCTCTGCTGGATTCTTGGCCGAGTTCGGTATTCAGTTCGATCAGCACGATAGTACGTCTGTCAATAGAGCCACCGTGATATCGTTCTTACAATATACTTCCGTTTAGTCATCGAGAGCCACAGCGAAACGGCACCCAGCCTGCGCCTTGATTCACCGTTCCCAGCTCTACTAGACGCCGCACTGGCAGTCGATTTCGAAGGGATAGACGAGACGGAGCATGCGCACATACCATATGCACTCATCCTCGTGCGCGCGATGCACGACTGGAAAGCTGCAGTACGTTCGTGCCACAACTCTTTCTCAGGTCACCATGGCTTACTCATATTTCTCTCTTAGCACGACGGTCAACCACCAAAAGCGTACGCCGACAAAAACGCGTTCAAGGATGCTTTGGGCGCGATGAAGAAGAAGCCCGACGAAGAGAACTTCGACGAGGCGCTCGCACAGGCTTACCGTACATGGTCCGCGACGACTCTCCCTTCTTCTTTGACTTCGCTCTTTGACAGCATCCCGGAGCCTTTACCGGAAGGTGTGTATTGTATTAGATTTATAACATCTGCTATCCACTCATCTCTGATACACGTTTGCTAGGCGCATCACCGTTCACACATCTCGTCGCCGCACTGAAGAAGTTCGTTACTGCCAACGACGGCTTCTTGCCCGTTACGGCCAGTGTACCGGATATGAAAGCCGATACTACGAGCTTTGTCGCTCTGCAACGATTGTATCGCGCACAGGCCGAGAAGGACGCTCAGACGTTCAAGGTATATTCCCCTTACAGTCCACCTCATAGACTTGCGCTGATTGATGATAGACTTTCCTCGCACCTGGAGCACCAGTCAACGACGAAGTCGTCGCTCTATTCCTCAAGAACGCACATGCTGTTCAACGCCTTACGGGTGTACGATGGGGTACGCTTGACGAAGACAAAGCCAAGCTCGGTATTTTCCTTCCCACAACTTGGCTATCCACGTAGAACTAATTCAATGCATGCAGCCGAGCTTTTACAGATCTACCCGCGCGAAACCGCCACCCACCTCGCCATCACTTCGCTCTGGAACTGGGCTGCTACACATCCCGCAGCGGCTGCAGGTGGACAGGAGGTAAGCTTAACGACCGATGCATCTAGTTGGTCAAGTACTAACCACTCCGTTGTACAGATCCGGCCCAGCGCAGAGGAGATCGAGACTCTGGTCCGCGGTATGCTCACGCCCGGCGCCGAAGTGCCCGAGGAAGAAATCAGCAACGCATGCGGCGAGATGTACGTCCTTCCTCCCTCACCCTCACCCCCTCCTCCTCAATCTCACCGATGAATTGTTATAGTGCACGCGCGCCAACAGCGGACCTTCCGAACGTAGCCGCCTTCCTCGGCGGGCTCGTCGCGCAGGAGGCTATCAAGATGATCACGAAGCAGTACGTGCCTATTGCGGGCGTTTGTGTGGCGGATTTGGTGGAGACTTGGACAGGTGTCCTTGCTTGATAGGCGAGCTTGATAGGCGAGCTGTGCACAGCTCTGAACCAATGAGAGGAGGGAGCGTACACACTGATGTGTGTGAAGGTTGCTACGTTTGGGGTGGAGGTGTTGTCGCGCATGTTGTCGACGCTGTCGAGCGAGGCCGTGTAGATCTTGAACAAATACAGTTGTACTATATCTGCTCACTGTGACGGGGTACAAAACGCTACCATATCGTTAGTAGCGGTGTTTCTTGAGAACTGCGAGACCATTTAGCGATTGCATAGAGTATGTATGAGTGCAAGCGCATGCAACGGCAGACCCATCGGTGAGTTAGCCAGGGTATGATTTCGCAAACACTATTACAGAAATTTGACAGAGTACAGAAAGCCGGACAGGCCAATCATATAAGATACGAGTAGCGGTTGCAAGCGATGAACAAACGTGTATCGTAGGGCGACTGCGATTGCGGTGTCTGCCTATTAGTATGAGTCATAGCCTCCTCTCATATCCGCCGTCCGAATAAAAAAAAAAGCCGCGCCTGGAGTCGGAAGAGGCGGTGAAGCTCTCCTCGCAGCGGCTGTACACCTGCAAGGATCTGCGTCGTCTTCATCTCCGTACTCGTCGAAATGGTGATCTGTAACAGAAGGCGGACGTGAGACGGATGTTCAAATGAGAGGGAAAAGCGACACAACACTGACGAGAAAGGTGTTCTTGGCCTGTTCCAGTCGCCTTGCAAGATCTTGCAGTTGCCTATCGTGCCGCTTTGCACGAAGGAATCGTACGGCCCAACGTTGGTGCGTGATGGGTTGTATATCTACGCACACCGCTTCCACATCACTTCGGGACAGTCAGGTGTATTCTTGCATGGAAATACGAGTACAGACGCACTCTGCTAGTGCACGGATAGCCGCCTCCAGCGCGGGCGAGAGAGCAGTCGCGTCGGGCACCGCGCGTACCAGCGCCGCAGCGAAAGCGTCGATCTGAGCGTATATCTCGCCGATCTGAGCTTTGTTACTCGAGACCAGCTGGAGGGCGTATGAGCTTGACAAGTTGGCAAGCTGAGGGGCAGCGCTTACTTCGATCTGGTTTGCGACGAAAAGCAGCCCGCCGACAGCACTCTTCAGAGGCGGGAACGCGTCTGCAGACTGCGCAAGCGCTTTCAAGCTGAACAGCAGGGCGTCCTTCGCCAACGCGCGAAGTTTGGGTTTGCGTGAACGCTGATAATGCGAAACGGGTGGTCCGCCAACGATGATAGGAGGAAATGTCGATGTGGTCGCGACGAGGACTTGCTCGACTATCGCCGACGAAGATGATGAGGGGAGATTGAGCACTTCTGCAGGAGTAGCAGCTGGCAAACGACGTCTGAGCTTAGCCGCCTTCAGCATACGTGGCGCGAGCTGAGCAACGGCGCGGAGTCGAACAGAGGCGCGTCGAAGCGTGATGTTCTTCATCTGAAGCTGAGCTAGAGACTAGGCAGGTACAGTTCACGGAGGGTGCGGAGTTCGAGCGCAGGGTGAGGGCAGAGGTGAAAGCAGACCAAACTGCTGCAAAGGTCAGATATCGGGAGGCTGTCCTACTGGGAGAGAACGAATGGCGCATGCTACAGTCGAGCAGCCGTAAGCAGCTCGAGTACTCGTCCATTAACGATGCTTGTGTTCCAGAAGTCTTACTCAGAACCCAAAGTGGCACCGGTCAGGTGTACATGCCCACTCATCGACTGGCGGAAAGTAAGCTGGATATTTACTTCATGGACGATGAGTCGAAGCAAGGCGCAGGCAGGTTGAGGCGCGCACTGATCACCGGCTTTTTCGGGCCGGTATTGCCGTCTTCTGGCGCCAACTGCGCGCGCTTCCCTTGCCTCTGCCTCTCATCAACACGTTTGAACCAATTTCCGCGTCAAACCGCTTCATCCTATTATCTCTTGTACTACTTGCGGTATGCAAGAAGGGACTAGCAGAAGTTCGCCAGAACAATAAAGCATTCTGCCGCTGTCAAAGTTACCGTATCTCACGCTGCTACGCTCGACGTCCTCTGTATCTATGGTTCCGAACAACGTCGAGTTTATGAGGGAAAGACATTTTCCTGACACCCGTTGTTGACACTTGGCTGCTGGAAACATCGACTGATCGCACGGTGCCCGGGTTGAATGCCGTGTCTCTGTCTCTCGCGAACCACTCTTCATGCGATGAGTTGCCTGTCAATGCCAACTGAGGCGGAAGCTTTCTCAGCACGTACTGTACCTTTCTTTGGGACGAAGAAATGTACCGATAGCGATGGCGTGCATCGCGCGACCCATATTTTTCACCGGGTGCAGAGTGGGATGGTGTGTCCGCACCGAACGTCGTGCGTCTCATGGCCATCGATCCAAGACAGTTCATCAGAACTTGAAGACTGAAGTACGTTCCACACAAGATTGTCGTGGCTTGTAATGGATGGCTGATAGAGATCTGCTGTTCTAGGATGAGCGGTCTGCGTAGCTGCATCTTTCTGCTTTGCTACCACGACTTCTCAAGATTGATTCACCGAGCGCTACGTAGAGTTCCTATGTATAAGCCCAATGTTGCGCGGGACCTCTGTTCCCAAGTATCAAACCGGCGTCTTGATGCAGTGCTCACCTTGCCGGCACCCAGTTCTTCTGACGGGATGTCTTGCTTATACAAGTCGATGTCAACGGGCATCATCAACCACCCGACTGAGAACATCGTACCCACACGCATGCCCATAAGAGCTCGCCTTTCACCCAAACTGCACAGATAACATTGGCCACGGGGTACATCAACTACGCCGCGAAAGCCTACGCGGAGACGCTGGGCGTAGTATATATTCAATCTCCACGCTCGCGCGTTCACTTCCATCTTCACGCCCACAACTTGGCTAGGCCCGCATCATGGAGTCCCCAGCAGTTCAGCTGTCGACCCCGTACGAGAAAAGAGAAGGCGACTTTATCGACGACGTGAAGGATGGCTACGCCAAGGAGCGCGATTCCGAGTCGCTCGACGGCGGCATGACGGCTGTTCTGCAGGATGAACGTGACATTGCCACTCATGTCATCAGCGTCGACGACGACCCATCGCTCAGTCCATGGACGTTTCGTGCGTTCGTACTTGGCATCGGTCTGAGTGCATTCGGCGGAGTCTTGGGTGAGCCACTGCGATCTACCCGGGTGAGAGGAGATGTTGACGAGTAGCGCAGCGGAGATCTACTACTTCAAGCCGCAGACAGTCGTTGTCTCGACTATGTTCCTGGGGATCGTTGCTTACGTCCGTACGTATACTTACCTGCCCAACTATGCATGCTTGATCGCAGGCTTATAGTCCCTCTCAGTCGGTATCTTCATGGAGTTCGTGATCCCTACCCGCGGCATCTTCCGTTACCTCAACCCGGTATGTCTCCCTTATACCCGCGCGAAGGAACGCCTCTCCTGACACACTGAGAGCATAGGGTCCATTCAACAAGAAGGAGAACGCATTCATCGTGATCATGGCCTCCGCCGCGGCTAACAGCGCGCTCGGAACGGAGGTTCTAGCCGTGCAACGCTTATACTACAACACCACCCTGAACCCAGCCACGTCTATCTTCCTCTTGTTTTCAAGCCAACTTCTTGGATACGGTTTGGCTGGCTTACTGCGCAGTACGTCTTGACACGCAGTCGTCCGTGCGCCCTGCGCAGACACTGACTCGATCGCAGATGTCCTGCTGTACCCTTCCAAAATGCTTTACCCCACGATACTCCCGCTTACGTCTATGCTCGACGCTTTCTTTGCCAAAGGCGCGGAGCAGACCAACAAGAAAAAGCTTCGCCTGTTCTACTGGGTCTTCGTCGCGTAAGTCGTTTGTCTCACGTCTTCCATGCTTCGACTGCACGTCGTCTCACTGCAACATCACAGTATATTCTTTTGGGAGATCTTGCCTGAGTGGATGTTTCCTGTGAGTCCTCGATGATAGGGCACATTCGTATATGCTGATTGCTTGACGTAGCTACTTACGGGCATGTGCGTCCCGTTTTCTGATCGTCGATCTCTCGGTCGCTCATTTGGCATGTAGCTCCGTCTTCTGCCTAGCGAACCCGTCATCCACGGACTTCACTCGTATATTTGGCGGCTCAAATGGCAACGAAGGGCTCGGTCTCTTGAGTGTCACCTTGGACTGGCAGTACGTCAGCCCGAGCCAGAATCCTTTTGTTATCCCCTTGAAGGCGCACTTCTCGAATTTCCTGGGATATATTCTCTGCATGTGCGCCACTTTATATTGCAAGTGCTTCGTGATGCTGATGCGCGTGGATACAGGTCAATCTTCCTTACAGTATGCGTTCGTTTCTGTTACTGGGAGCCTCCTCAATTCATCTCGTCGCTAGGTATACTACAAGAACATCTGGCAAGCTCGAAACTTCCCTTTCCTCTCACAGACGCTGTTCTACGAGAACGGGACGTTATACAACCAGACACTCATCCTCAACGAGGATCTAGAGGTAGACAAAACGCTACTCGAGGAGCAAGGGCTGCCCTTCTACGCTGCAACATGGGTTGTACAGCTGCTGGCAACCAATCTTGGTATGGCCGCCACATTCACGTATGTAGATCGAGTTCCCTTGAGCTCTACGCATGGCTGACCACTCGATAGTCATATACTGCTCTGGAACTACGCAGATGTCGAGGCTGCTTGGGCTTGGGCGAAGCCGTCTAACTTCAAGAACTCCATTCGTAGCGTCAGGTGGAAGTTCTGGCTAGACGACGGCCATCGCGAGGTTCCGGACGACCCAAACATGGACCCTCACTACCGTCAGATGCTAAAGGCGAGTCTCAGCCTATCTTTTCTTGAACTGGCGTTGACGTATCCACAGTATCCTGACGCTTCCAACTCCTGGTACCTCGCTGTGCTTTTCATCGCTGTGATTACCTCTCTGGTACTCATCTACAAAACGAACTCAACGCTGCCGTGGTGGGGCTTCGTCATCGCATGCCTCTTGAGCTCGTTCTCTATCCTGTTCTTTTGCGCACTCTACGCTATCACCGGCCTTCAGTTGATCATCCAGCCGTTCGTGCAGATGATTGGTGGATTCCTTCATCCGGGAAAGCCAGTAGCGAACATGTTTTTTGTGCTCTATTCGTACAGTGCGTCAAAACCCTGCGCAACCAACTTAACGAACTAAGTCAGTTCCCCTAGACTCTGTGATACAGGCTCAACTGCTGCTTCGAGACCTCAAGATTGCGCAATGTACGTCTCCTTGATGCTCACCTCGGATCTTCTCAAAGTTGACGTGGATATGGTCGTGCAGACACGAAGCTACCTCCTCGCGCCGCCTTTACTGCACAGATCATCGGAACACTCTTTGGCGCCGTGCTTAACTACGTTCTCATGAACAGCATCATCGATAACCAACGCGAGATCCTACTCTCTGTCGAGGGAACAAACATCTGGTCAGGCCAGCAGCCTCAACAGTACAACTCGCAAGCCGTCGTATGGGGCGGTCTCGCACACGAGCTCTTTGCTTCTGGTAAACGGTACCAGTGGGTCGCGTGGGCCTACCTCATGGGTTTGTTCGTCCCGATCCCCTTTTGGGTGGTCCACAAGCGCTGGCCACGCCTTCGTACCGACTACATCTACACACCCGTACTCTGCTACTACATCGGATGGCTCGGCGTTGGTATCAACTCCAGCATCCTGGTGTACTTTACCATCGCAGTGGTCTCGCAGTGGTATATGCGCACGCGCCATCCGCGCTGGTTCGCGAAGTACAACTATGTCCTTGCCGCTGCACTGGACGGAGGAACCCAAGTGATGGCGAGTAGTGCATTGCAAATGTCATGAAATCGTTCTGAGCCGATTGACAGGTCTTCATCTTATCCTTTGCTGTGCAAGGCGCGGCGGGTACAACTCATCTGTTCCCGCAGTGGTGGGGTACGCGCTTCCTGATTCTTATTGCCTGATATAGACACCTGAACTTCTGTAGGTGCAAACCAGAACGGCAATTACGATCGTTGCGCTGTTGCCACCACGTAAGGAGAGTAGAGAATGGAACCATCTGTCAATGTGAACTGTGTCTGTATTGACTCTATAAACGAGTCTCTCCGCGTAGCGGCTGTGCTCATCACTACGATTTTTGCGGTTGTATCTTCATTCCCAGTCAAAGTCCGAAAGGGGCAAGTGAACGCGAGTTTCGAAGTTACTTATGGCAGTGAAAGGGACTTCATGCTGCCTATCGGCTGCGCCTGTGAACCAAAGACAGTCGTACCAAGTTGCTAATACTGAGAGACCACGTGCTCTAAGTCGAAGTAGTATGCGCCGTGCTCGTCAAGTACATGCACGATATACGCGTCCTGTCGACACAAGGGAGGGCAAACACTCATGTGGCATGATTAATTGCTATACATATTGCACGAGATCATGGTTCAGCGTATATAGTCTCAGTGTATATAGTTAGAGGTGGATTAGAATAGGCGCCGACACGCCTCCTTATTGCACTATTCAGCTCTGATCGTGAGCGTTCCTATCCGACCCTTACATCTAAGTTCGGACCTTGCAAACAACTTACAAGAGCGCAGAAAATTCTGACCTTTTTGTGATGCTTTGTCCTAGCGATGGTCTTGACTCGGGAGTTCTGGAGGTCTCTGTACTCTTTCTCAGTATACGTAGCACGCACGCGATGCATAAGTACATTCGTGACAGCAAATTGCTTTCGGTGGGATCGGAGGAGTAATGTAAACAATCTAGTATTTCCCATGAACGTGCGGTGTTCGACAACCTAATAGTATAGCCCTAGCACACTGGGGAGATAACGTTTGATGTACTGTGTGTGTGTGTGTTATAGCGTAAGGCTGAGACGTAGGTGTGTATCAAGGCTGTGGTGTATAAGCATCTGGCGGGTCTTCGTCCGTGTTGTATGTGGATTCGAAGGCTGTGTCAAAAAAAAAAGTTCCTCACTCTGCGGAACATCATATAGATATCTTCCCGTAGAAGCTGTACAGATCCAAGGATCTGCGTAGTCTTCGTTTCCGCACTCGTAAGGACGGTCCTCTGGATGAGCGACAAAACGTCAGATACATAGAACACTAAGAAAGTGAACAAGCGTACAGTGAAGGACTCGTTCGCTAGGTGCAATCGTCTTGCGAGACCTTGCAGCTCTGCAGAGTTCTGCTTTGCGCGTAGGAATTGTATGTACCAGCGCGGGCGCTCAATGGCTTTGATGTCGGAGCACACCGCTTTCACATCGCTGTAAGGCAATTGGATCTCTGAATGAACAAAAGCGGCAAAGAAGACATACTTTGCCAGTGCTTCGATTGCCGCCTCGAGTGCAGGTGAAAGCGCTGTGGCGTCGGGAATGGCGCGCACAAGAGACTCGGCGAACGCGTCAATCTGAGCGTAGATATCGCTAATCTGCGCTTTGTTGCCTGAGACCAGCTAGTATAACAATCAGCCGTCAGTGACATGACTTGGAAATGTGGTCCTGGATCTGGCTCACCTCGACCTGACTGGCGAAGAACAGAAGCCCACACACGGCGCTCTTAAGAGGCGGAAAGGCGTCGGCTGACTGCGCGAGGGCTTCAAGGCTGAAGAAGAGAGCGTCCTTGGTTATTGCTCGAGCCTTGCGCCTGCGAGCCTTTCCACCAGTGACCACAGTGGTATTCGGCGAAGGCGCGATGTCGGTCATGAGCAAGGGGGACGACTCGGAGACAGCAGTGGCCGACACAGGAGGGAGCGCTTGCTTGCGACGATTGCCCTTCAGAGATACGAGCACGCGCGGCGCCAGCTGAGCAGCGGCACGGAGACGAGTAGAGGCATGAAGCACAAAGTTCTTCATAATGGAGTTACTGGGCAGGGAAAACAGCGTGCAAAACTGTTAGGACGACGCAAAGTGGAGGGGAAAGGAGAAGAGAGGGAGTGGGTGCACGACCGTCGTACTGCAGACGCTGCGATGCTGTCCTACTCGGCGAGGACGGTCAGCGTTGGCTGCCATAGTGAGTAGAGCGAATCCTGCATTGAGCTTTCATTTCACAGCAACTCACGTGCGCGTATATCTGGCGGCGCCAAATACCCACGAGGCATCCACCAGTGCGCGGTTAGACAAGGCAGAGCGACGACGAGCACGAGTTGTGCTTGTTTGTTGAGGTCGTTTTGCCTGTGCGGACGTATATCATCAGCGCTGCAACGCAAGTTCATTAAGCAAGGCAATTCGGAGCGTATGTTAATCCAGAGGTATACGTCTAGCATGCTATGCACAACTGGGTATCCCGACCCGTCCGCTCCATCCTGAGCTCGAGATACCAGCTCCCGACACCACCCGTCCGCGCCACCCGACCTCGGATCAAGGCGTTTTGAAGAGGAATTTAGAGGATCGGCCTGCGCGCATCGTCAGCAAGAGGTTAAAGATAAGGCGATGAGAGGAAATGGCGCACTGGATCTCGTGCTTGGGCGTAACCTTGATCGACGAATGGTTCTCGACGCCGAGGATACGGGGGTACGAGTTCAAGTTCTTATGCAGGGTGAACTGGAACACGCTACTCCCTCCATTCCTCGCAATAATCACACTCCAAGCAAGGAAAAACACCCAGTTCCTATACCACCACTCCCCATACGCCTCCACAACCTTCTCCCTATTCCCCACCCAATTCAAATACCAATGATAAATCGTCGCGCTATAATGCACTCCAAGCACATCGATATTCTTCACTTCCCATCCGCAGTTCTCCAAGTGGTTGACGACCCAACCGAGCGAAGCGGATGCGTCTGCGCCGGGGAAAATGTACTTGTTCATGAATATACCCCAGATTAGGTCTTCGTATTGCCAGTGAGGACGCAGACCGGCGACTTGGAAGACGAAGGTACCGTCGTCGTCTAGGAGGTCGTAGACTTGACGGAGGAAGGTATCGTACCGGCGCAGACCGACGTGCTGTAGCCCTTATTAGCCATTCATCTTCCTCGCAAATGAGAAGGGGAGCAGGACGTACCTCAGCCATCTCGAGCGAAACGATCTTAGTGAACGTACCGGGTCCACCGGGAATATCACGGTAATCCTTACACAAGATCCTCGCCTTATCAGTATCGCAACCGTTATCCTTAATCCTCTGATTCCCAAACGCCGCCTGTTTCTGCGCCAACGTTACACCCGTCGCATCGCACCCGTAGTTCTTGTTCGCGAACGCGATGAGGGTTCCCCAACCGCATCCGATATCGAGTAAGCGATCTTCGGGCTTGAGGGCGAGCTTTTCGCAGACGATGGTAAGCTTGTTGTCTTGGAGGGTCTCGAGGTTTTGAGGTTCGGTGAGCGAGGTACGGATGCCGGATGTGTAGATCATACGCGGGCCGAGGAACCAGCCGTAAAAGTCGTCGCCTCCTACGAAAGGAAATGGGTATAGTTAGTGACATGTGACCGCGTTTTACGCGTCGACGCGACGATGAAGAAAGGGAAGGAAACGTACGGTCGTAGTTGTCACGGATCTGCTCCTCGTCTTGGTTCTGGGTGTGCATGATGACGTCGGGGATAAGCTTGAAGAATACGTGACGGAAAAGTTCGAGCGTAAAGTTCATCTTCGTAAAGTCGTGTCGGTTCTCCATCGCCTCGAGGACGTCGCCTAAACACGCGTGACGTGTCAACATCCCTCCGCCAGTGAGAGGTAAACGCGTACATACCCTTGATATCGATCTTGCCGTCAAAGTACGCGTCGTAAAAGACCTGCATGGGGATCTTCTCCCGTCCATGATAAACCTTCTTCAACTCGACATCCTTAATCTCGATATACTCCTCGATGTTCTTGCCCGGCAACTGTACGCGCTCGTTCTTCCTCGGCCCGAACATGCTCATCACCGTCCAGTACGCGACGGTCACAGGCACGCCCGTAAGCAGCGCGACGAAGAGATAAGTCTTGAATCCACCGCGAGAGACGAGCGGGAGGATGCGTTTGATGAAGAAGGGAACGGTGAGGACTAGACCGGCGAGGACATAGTTGGAGAATGTGCCGTTGCCGTCGTAGATGCCGGCGGGCGGGGCGTTGGCGAATGCCGGGACGTTGGTCGTTATGACCGGCTTGCGCGAGGACATGCTGGTCGTAGAGAGATAGGCGAAGGGATCGGCTGCTGGCAAAAGTCCGCGGGTCTGTTTGATCGTATTTGCGAAGCGCCTCGTTGCTCGTTTGCCGATCGCCCCATTTCTGGCGGCGAGTAAGAAAGCGTACACCGCCGGACGTTTTTACCCTTGAGACAGGGTCCGGAGCGTGGAGCCTTGCCCAGAGGCTCGTGGCGGTTTGAGGCAAGGCGTCACCACGGAGACTGAGCCAAGGTCGTCGGTCAAAATTGATGTGAGCTTGCAACCCGAAGACGGCCGCAATGTCGCATCCGAGCTTCGCTTGAGTTCGTCGCCAACCTTGGGTCAACCTCAGCAATTGAAGGCCCTTTCAATGATGGTAAGCTTGACATGTCCGAGGGCTGTTTCAACATCCGAGCAAGGTTCTTTGAACACCCCAGCAAGATTGTACTCCGACCCAGCAATTTATTTAAATAAGAGCTGCAAGCGCAGTACCTTCGGTACCAGCTCACAGCTGTACATTCGGCCAATACGTAGCGCGCAAAAGCAATCCGAATTCACTCAATGTATTACATGCTCGTATTGTACAGTCTATAGGCTTCTAGGAAGGATACCCTTTACCAAACGAGCGTCATCTCGAGGTTGTCCTGCCAGGGCGGCGGGGAACCAAGCTGCGATGCATTGGTCTTAGCACCGCCGTACTTCGCGCGGTCATCGGCGAGCACCTTGTCGTAAAAGCTAAGATCGAGGTGAGAATGACACACATTCAAGTTGAAGCAAACGACGTACGCGCGAAGATTAGCAACACGTTCATCGACTGGAAGAGTGGCGATATGTTCGCGGAGCGTCCGGAGCTGCCAGTCAACATATTTAAAGAACTCTGTGTCGCGGAAGCTCGGTGGCGGCTGCCCGTTGGCCTCGGCAGCAGCAGCCCCAGCCGCAGCAGCAGCCTCAGCCTCAGTCGGAGAACCTTCCGCGGGCTGCTCTTCGGGCGACGGCGCAGCTTCAGGAGCGGGCGACGACTCTGCGGGAGGAGCTTCAGCGCCCGCAGCGGATTGTCGCATGTTCTTGGGCCGAACTTTGAAGTCCGCAAAAGCAGCCCTCTGGAACGATGCATTAGTGAGGTAGACATGGTGCGGAACGAAGATGCGACAAACCATAAATGCGAGGCGACCAAGATGGGTCTCACCGACGAAGGCGATCTTTGGTGAAATGCTGGACGCGAGTTTGTCGATGCTATGGTTGCCAGTGCGTGGGCCACGAGGGACCGACACATAATCCTGGAACTACAAACAACGTGAACATCGGAGCAAGGTGTACGAAGCGGGTAACGTACACGTTGCTTCATGCGACTGCGTTGCGAGCCCAAGACGTCCGAAAGCATGGTGCAGAGCTCCCGAAAGAGTTCATGGTCCTTGACGAGTGAGTCGGGCATACTGAAGGCATCAGGGTGCACCTTTGCATAGTTCTGGAATTTGATTAGTACAATAAAAGCACGGGTCGGATAAAATACGTACGCAGACGTGGGTGAATAAATCCTCCACCAAAGCTGTAAGGTTGGGCGACATAAGGATAACCATGGCACGTCCTTCAAGCATGTTCTGTGCGAGTCAGGGTTAGGGATTGAATGAACGAGGTAATCGGTGCGAAGAGGCACACCTTGGTCGCGGAGTTGCGAAGCTGCATGATGTTTCTCAGCTTTTCGCGTTCAGTATCGCTCTTGATGAGGTGTGCTTTGATGTCGATGAGCTTGGCGTCTACACCGAGCTGTAGGAAGTTTAAGTCTGGGTGCAAGTAAAGGTCAGGCAACAACGAACCTCGGCGAAGTCGCCCAGTGCGTCACGCGGCAGCTCGTAGCGACCAGAAGTGGTGGTGGCGACCGTGCGGGCATGCTTGGCAGAATGCGGCGAGTACGAATGAGCTTCAAGCTCGCTGTGGGGACGACGATTGATGACGGGACGAGGTGGAGAGTTCAAGTTGAAGATGGCGGTCGAGTTCAAGTTCGAAGGCGTGACGGGGCGTTGCGCAGGTGAACCGGCACCTTGCGACCGCTCCGGCCCGGCCGCTGCGCCAGACCCAGTTTGCGGGCCCGATAGGAATCGTTGGAAGACGTTACTCATGCCAGAGGATGAAGCAAAGAAGTACTGCTTGGGAAGAGTTCATGCTCGACTATTATATACTGTAGAGGGGGGACACCGCCCCACGGTCTCCGCACCATTCTGCCGTGGTCGGCCGGCGATATTGCTATAGATACAGGCTTTCATGTGGCTAGAACCTCAGTGAATCACTGGAAAATATGGCAATGTGGTGCGCGAACGCGAGCTCATCAGCGGAATGCTGTTATGGGGAGCCTTGCGCTTGCAAGCGAAGGAGCAAGTGGCGCTCAAGGCCGACGACGCAGCAGATCTTGAACTCAATATATTTGCAACAGTGGAGACGGTTGCGCGAAGCAGAGCTCAACGGTATTACCGTCGGAACGGTATCCCCGTCTCCTTCGTTCTGCGTGTATAAAGGTGTCGGAACTACGGGTCGTACCGATAGACCCTGAACCATGCCTCCACCCTTCGCAGCCCTACCACACGCCCGCCTGAACATCGTTGACGGCGATCGGCTTCAAGTCATGGTCGACAACCCTCTCATTCAACATGTCGACGTGATCGCTGCCAAGGCGCTGGGTGATGGAATGGTAAACCATTATAATCCGGTAATCGAGCATTATTGACCAAAGCATCGCAGACCTCTCAAGTTGTATTCAAGGGCTCAGAAACGTGGAGGCACTACGACCACCGCTATGGCAGCCAGACCCAGGAAGAGTCGCCAGCGCCCGACGAGTACTCTCGTGATGGATATTCGCAGAAGGGCATGGACAAAGTCGCGGATCCGGGCGCGCGGGTCTCCGAGGTTGGAACGCAGACCGATACATCCAAGTCTGTTGCAGGCCCAGCGGTTCGCACTGCCTCTACGCCTTTGCCCGTCTCGCGCCATGACGCAATTGTTGCGTACAAGGCCGACTTGATCGTACACCTCAGCGACTTCTTCGCGGTCAAACGCAGTGGCATCCCGGTCGAGCTCGCGCGCGCGGCAATGTCAATCGAGCCTGACGAAGCCCTTTTGGAGTGAAGGCGGGAACTCAAGAGTATCTGTGCCAGTTGCTTGCCAGTGTTGTACATGTCGTATTCCGTCTATTATAGAAGCATCGGCTGGGCTTGTACGACCTATCGTAGCAGCAACCATGTTCGGAGTTGAGCAGGCAAAATGCAGTACAGATTAACCGCGAGCGACCTTGAGATCTGTGCACTCTCGCATATAACATATAGCAGGTAGGATGCCATATAGCAGTATGATGTGAGCACCATACATCTTGTGCGGGGATGGACAGTAAAAGAAGCTTTCAAGCGAGTGTAACGCGCAACAAACGCGCAAGGCGCAAGACGCGTCGACGGCGCGTCGACAAGTCCAGTCGCGTCGGCAGTTGCCGAGCATGCCCGTGGCTCACGCACGGGTCCTATCTTTACTTCCCGTTCACAGAGTTGAATCTTACCACTCTTTTGTACGTTTCCAACATATACCGAGTACGTTACAAGAAAAATTGGACCTTCATACTATCCCCTGCATGTTTGACGATCTGAGTTTGGACGCGACACGCGCCGCTGACGCGCGTCCGCGGAGTCGTCCAACGCACATTGACTTTCAACCACCACCAGCATGACTCTCTACAGCATGTCTCGCCATATACTACGGAGCTATATGCTCTATATGCAAGTATCACTGGTATCTATGTGGTAGTAGGGTTATACATGCTGCATCTACAATGTCGCCCTCGACCTCTGAGTCCCAAGCTGTCGAGTCGACGACCAGCACTATCCAGCGTCCCCAGCTGAGGCAGAACCACTCGCGTACTCTCCGCGCGCATCTGGTTTGGACTCGTGCATTATAACCGCCTCACGAAGCATAGCAATGCGTGCAGACCTGCTACCCCGCGCTGATTTCTTCTCAGGAATGAGCGTATCAGGCGCAGAACCATATACGCGATGCCAATTCAGCTGCTCGTCCAAGGCAACAATAGTGAGAGCATTGGGACCCCTTGCGGGCCCTTGCAGCCGTTCTTCGAGCGTGTGTGTTGTCTCAATGCCAACAACGTCTGCAACGGCGTCTCGCTCATCATCGGCATCTCGTTTTCGCTTTTTCTGTGTGGATTAAATGAGAATGCGATACACTTGGACGAAAACCATGCAGACTGACCGATGCACTGTCTTTAACAGCTGCTTTCCCTTTCGCCTGTGCCTTCGAATGTCGATCGAACAATGGCAGGGAGCTCGCTTCGCCCATTTCATCCTCTGCTATTGCAGGGGCGCCGGCCTCATCGTCCATGGTGTTTCCCTTCTTCTTCCGCTTTGCGGTGGCCATATGCCGTACAGCAGTATGAACCACATTGTCGTGCTGGTTAGCATAAGAATGAGCTCGCGTCAGGTGGGATGGAGTTGCGCGTGCGATAAGACGGTGATTGTGTAGGGAGTGTGTGTTGAGAACGACAAAGTCGAGGTTCTTGTGAACCAGAACCTGGCGTGTCTTGGCAGAGATCTCGTAGTCCTGTCGAATAGCAACACCACGAGTCACTGAATTGCAGCCACCGCGTTCACAGTCGTGCTGAACATTCACAATACATTGAATGCTCTAGAGACACATGAGCACTTGGTCGTTATTTGGACTCAACAGGCAGGTAAAAGTGTACCTTCAAATCAACAACTTTCTTTTCGGATGTCAGCTGCAGACACGGCAAGTCAAGCTTGGGATGAAGCGTGTCTAAAAAGCGATAGAGCTGGATAGTAACGTGCGAAACCGAGTGGCGCTCTGCTGCGGTGCTCAACAGCTCGATTATCTTTGCGAAGCGCAGACCAGTCTCATTCTACGGTTCAATGTCAGTGCTCAGAGTGTGTTTTCAATGAAGAACAGGTACTGAGTACCTCGGAGGTCAATTGAACGAGTGACGTAGCGTCAGGACGTGCTATGTCTCCTTCGAGCAGGCGTACAGCTGACCCCTTGAAGAACAGATCTGTCGACGATACAGGCAAGATGTGCTCGGAACGCTCGCAGGAATCTGTGAGATTGATGAGCACAGTATCTTAAGCTAGAAGAGGGTAGCTTACTTGACGCAGCCGTGTCCTTCCAAGGTATAGGTGGAGGTGGAGGTGCACGGGACACTTTTGAAGCGGTGGAATTGCTTGTCCGAGGCAGAGATGGCTTTAGTAAACGCATGTCGCCTGTTGCAACCAGTTCAGCAGCTGTAGAACAACTCGATACGAGAGTGCATAACTCACCAGTGCAATCGGTTTTGTCACTCGGACATGGAAGATTCAGGAGACTCTTGATCTTTGGATGCTTGTCGAGATACGCAGATACATCAGGGCCCGCATGCACCCATTCGCCTGGTGCGGGCACCCTTTGGTCTCTCCAGTAGCCTCCTGACAATATGTGCTTCATCGTGTCAAAGGCAGCGAACGCGCGGCATGAATCGCGGCTTGGTGCGCGACGATTGCTGTATATGCAGGTGAGGCGAAAGATGCGGTTGAATGATTCATATCGCTCAGTCGAGAAGAGGATCGCGGGACCAAAGCGGCGGATGAAAGCCGGAAGATGCACGAGGAAGTGAAACTTTGGCTTCGTGATCAAGATAGAGGGTGCACATTGAGCGGCCAAGTGAAGGAAGTCGTCGATCGTCCGAGACAATTCAGCCTGCACATTCAATCAGCGCATCGCCCAAAGCTGAAGCAGATATAGCAAATAGTAACGCACCAAGTATAACTCCTTATCGTCTATAGCAGTATGCCATAGGAGCACGACCAGAGATCCGATGACGTTCCATGCATGAAGAAGCTTCTCGTCCACGAGATCGCATACGAGAAACGGCATAACCTGGGCGAGACTCTTCATGTGCTTGCCAATCAGGCTGCCACTAAACTGACAGAGATAGTCGGCGGATAGATGGAGGGGAAGGTTCAGGCCATCGTCGCCGAGCGAGTGAAGACGCGCACGGAACATTGCGAGCTGCTGAGCATTGGACGACTGCTTGAGGATGAACATTGTTTGCCCCCAGAAGTACTTGACAACACCCAGAAGAATCGTATGGAGGATCTCTGTCGGCGTGTCCTTGTGAACATTGAAACCTGAGAGCGCATGAGAGACTTGTACGCGATAAAGAAGGAAGGTAAACCCACCTGCAATCCCAAGTAGGGGATTAATCTCGTCATCGAGGATGCACTTCTCAAGCTCACGCAGAAGCTTGTCCTCGATCTCTTCCTTGGTAAGACTGTCAAACTCTGAAGGGTCATCGTCTTCATCTGCCTGTCCAGTCACACGTTCGCCATCCCAACCTGATGCCACCGGCGTGCTCGTATCCTCTGCAGCCCTCTTATTTGCGCTCGCCACACGGGATGAGCCCAGACAATCACGCCCGAGCTTTACCAACCGATCAACGAGTGCCTGCGACGCAGCGTCGTGAACTCCTGTTGCTTTGACAGACCGCTCTATGGATGCATTGCCACCGACGCGCGTGGCATACTTTAGCTGGCGGATGATTTCGTCCTTAGTCTCTTCTGGTGTACGCTCCTTTCCCTCCTGAGGTACATTATTAGTTGGGACAAAGATCTATACGCAATCACCATACCTTGAATAGGTCACTGTACCCTTCCGCCGACTGCTTATGAACAGTGGTTCCACCAACGTCGCACGTACGGCACGGGTGGTTGCAGCGAAGACCACCGTGGCTCGAGAGTTCAGCGAGCATGGGATTATCGCCAGCCTTACAAAGAAGGTACGGGAAAAGAAGCACTTCCTCGCCATACATGCAGTCGTATGCGACGACACCGTTACGACGCGACTCTCTGTAAGCCATTATAAGCGATTCTCGAGGCTCTAAAGCTATTCACATACTCTAGAGACATCTTCACGGCATTAGCTATCTCTGCTGGCGAAGCGGTCGGCGAAGACGAGACAAAGTAAATGTTGAACGCTTTATCAAGCATCTCGCGTGGTAAGAGCGCGTTTGACGCATACGCGACGTGATTCTTGTTCCATTGCTTGGAGATGTTTGCTGAGACGTCGTCAATGAACGATATGATTGGAACCGTGTAAACCATCCGTTCGCCTGCAAGTGCACGCCACTTGTGTGGCATCTGGCTCGCATACTGAGCGGATCGAGCTGTATCAAGCCTCAACATGCATACAATATGTGAACAATACGAGTCGCTCACGAGCAAATGCCGGAGAAGCACCTTCTGGGAGCTTTGCGCACAGATCCTTGAATGTGGAGACGAAATCCGAGGTATTGAAAGGAACATGCCCATGCTCATCGTGCACAATGAACCCCGCCTGTTCATTACCTCACTTAGCCCAGAGCAAGTTGTGATTGAACTTATACTAACCTCGGTTGATGAAACCGCCCAGCCCAGTGAGTAGATGTCCCAAGTACGAGGGTCGGCATCGGCAGGATGTTCATCTGGAGAGGCATAAAAGAAGCGCTCAGGAATGAAGTACTCCCCGCCCTTCGTCTTCAAAAGCTCTCCGACATAGAATATCTTCCCCAGTACCCTCACACACGGCTGTGTATTCTCGGGCGACTTGCTCAGCAGCTTTTCAGCGTCGTGCACTTGCGACGAGGCCTTGCCACGGTCAACCGAGTACTCGATCATGGACTGCCGAGTGATCGGGTTCGAGAAATCCTAGACAGCCAGTGTCAGAACAGTCAGGTTGGCTGGGAGCGCGAAGATGACATACCCTGGCAATGGCATGATCCAGACCGTTGCGGTACAGTACAGAGCCTGTCTGAGGGCAAGAAACCCGCTCGGTAGGCGAACCAAGAAGGCTCTGAATCTTCTGCTCGCACTTGTCGAGTGCATGCATGGTCGGCACATTTGGGGTGTGCATAGCCTCCGCCCAGTCTAACACAGCACGCTTTTGTGGCTCCGAGAACCGTACCTGCGGCGAGCTAAACAATGCCTGCGTCAAAAATAGCTGGGATCGTGTCAGTATAACATGACCTGTCATTGCAAAGGCTGTAACATACCGCTTTTGAAGGGAATGGGTACGTTCTGGACCCCGGCAGTGGCAGAGCCGACTCCGAAGCACGACCAGCCTCGTCACTATCATCTAGTGCTAGGCATTGGCGCTCCGAACGAACTATAGATAAAGACTTCTGACAACAACATACCTGGTTGTAGCATTTGTTGGTCCAGTTCCGCGACATCGTCTTCATTAAGGGGCTCAGACGATTCATCGAACATCCGATACTCATATGCACCAATGCTTCCCATATTGAGCTGAACAGGCTCACTGCTCTGAGAGATGCCTGTCCACAGTGACGAGAATCTGTACAAGTTCTCATCCGAACTCCCAGACTCGCGAAGTCCTTCCGTAAGAATAGGAAACACGTCTGCCGGCGACACAACTTCTGGTTCCCTTGTCGAGTCCAGGGAAGCAGCCTCAGGATGAGTGCTTTGAGATGCTAAGGCCGGTCTGGCAGTACCCGACGATGGGTTTTCGGTGGAAGATGTAGTACTACCCTCAGCATAACATGCCGCCAAGTCGTCTTCGTGCGCACGATATATGCTGACAATGAACTAAGTTTGCTAATCCGCACAGTCCTGGTTGAACTTTACCCATGATTATCACAACTATCGGGCGAATCATGACTGCCAACGGCAGAACCTGAAGGACCGAGATTCAAGTGGTCGGTACGGGACGATGTCAACATGGGAGACCAATCCTTCTCGGACAGCAGCGGAACAGGGCCAGTACGAGCTCTTTCCTGAAGCCTCACAACAGCAGCCTTATGTGTGTCGCGCTTGACATGTCGCGCTCTCTCCTTGGGCTCAAAGTTCGAGGAGCACGCAGCGCATGTGAAGCGACCAGTAAACGGGTCGCGTTGTAGCACGCCTGCAAAGTTTTGACATCCGAGCGGCATGGTGTACGTGGTACATACCATCCTCAGATTCCATATCAGTTTGGTGCAGGATCGCTCAATATGAACGTTGTTGAACGCAGATGTGAGCGTTGGGAGCAAGTGGCACAGGCAATATCTGACTCGGCGTCTCACGCGGTAGAAGCCGAACGTCCACCGCAACTCCGCGCGCGCGCCTCTCATCTCTCATCTCTCATCTCTCGACCCCCATGTGCTGCCTTTGAGCTGTGGCACAGGTATCCGTTCAACTGCACGGCGGAGATCCTTCAAACTGACGGAATATGGCACAGATACTCGTATCCGTAAGGATATCGTGCTAGACTTGCTCCGCGCTCTCCGCTCGGTGCATTGCTCTTGCGCGCATACCTTTCCTCATTCGTTCGAAACATCCCTCCCACCCACTCTGCTTCCTACTGTCCCAGATATACAACGACCCCCCGTTCGGTAGCACGGCCTCGATGCTTAGCACGTAGACGTGTTATATCCTGTACTAGAGCCAGGTCGTGCCTTGGGACTTGGCTGTAGCTGGTGCCCTCGTCGCCGGCATCGAGACGAGTACTGGCCACCACTCATGTACCTAGCCTCCCCACTTATACATCCATCCTCGTCATCAAGCTCTCGTTGACACATCTGTCTCGAGTAGCCATATACCTCTTGCCATACTCTGCATTCGACTGCTTATTGATCCAGTAGCTTTTATATACAGGCTCTCGCCTCGCGCATCGCTATGTACTCAGTTATATTGCATTGCATTCGTATTATCCAATAGTCTGACGAGGACAAGAGCAAGCGATCGACGCCTCGGTGATTGACATTCGCGGCAAGTCGAAGGCGGGTCGTGTCGGTGGCTTTGGACAAGACAATTCGGCCAACTCCGGCTCGTCAATGGCAAGCTTGTCATCCTCGCCTTCGGCCTTCCCGCCTTACACCCTTCTATCAACCTCGCCCGGAAGGTTGACCCAAGCCTGAGCGTCATCACCGACCAAACCTTCAAGCTCGGACCTTCGATCAAGATCTTCATAAAAGATCCTCGCAACGCTCGCTGCGCCTTGTCGCAACCGCCCATCACTCCACCGGCAACCTACGGCCACGCAGATTAGGCCCGGGTCAGATCACTTCGGCGGTGTATGCAAGGGGATCAGCGCTCTGCATGTTGGTGTTACTCCGTAAGGGAGACTGTTCACGCGGATATCGCTCGCCGTGTACACTGTAGACCCATGCAGCGAGCCACAGCTACCTGTGGCGATTAGACTAGACTAATTTAAGATCACTCGTCATCGTGTTCAAGTCATCATGATCGTGGTGTGCATCGGGCCAAGTATGTATACATCGTTACAGTACGGCGAGCATGTATGTACGTATGTAAAGTATAGACAACCAGTACTCGTGGTGGTGGTGGTGGTGGTGGTAATTGAGAAGACAAAGCTTGAAGTCAAAGCTTTGAATTGAAAGACTCCAATCAAACGCGCGCCTTCATTTGCTTCAATCCCGGCCCGGGCGTCAAAATCTCACCCTTCCTCCCTCCTTCACCATGGCTCCCGCCCAACTCAAAAAGGGCACCAAACGTCCCGCTCCCGATCACTCTGGTCCAGCCTCCAAAAAGAAACGCTCGCTCGATAAACGCGAAAAGCCCCAGGAGAAGAAAAAGCGCGCAAGACCCGTAGTCGCTGCGCCTGTCGAGAGCGACGAGTCTGATTTGGACGACGATGAGGAGCAAGGGTTCGAGGAGGTTCCTATGGAGAGGGACGAGGAGGATGAGATGCAGGTTGACGGGGACGGTGAAGGCAAGGTAGCTAAGGATCCCAACGGTACGCATTCTCTTCTTCCTACAATGCCTCCATAGTCTGATATATTGTTCATAGCCGCCCGCGAATCGCACAAAGCCCAACGTCAACTCGCCGCCGACCGCCGCGCCTCCAAACCTCACGCCTCGATCCTCCTGGACGCCAAATCGCACTGGGCCCTCGCTCGTCAAAAAAACATCACCAAACCCGAGCGTCAAAAGCATATCAGCGCTTTAATGGACTCCATACGTGGACGCGTACAAGATATCGTGTTTAAGCATGATGCGAGTAGGATTGTACAAACGCTTGTTAAATGGGGAGATCAGGGGACGAGGGATGAGGTTGCGGGGGAGTTGCAGGGACGGTATAGGGAGTTGGCGCAGAATAAGTACTCGAAGGTACGCCTTTTTATTCTATCTTATCTTCTCCGTAAAGCTAATGTGATTATAGTTTTTGGTAACGAAACTGGCCCGCCTGTGTCCTTCGCACCGCACCTCCATCATCCTCGAACTCAAACCTCACGTCCTCCGCCTAATCCTCCACCGCGAAGCCTCGCGCGCTCTAGCCGACATCTACGAGCTCTACGCAAACGCCTACGAACGTTCACTCCTCGTGCGCGAGCTCTACGGCCGCGAAACAGCTCTATTCGCAACCAAGGCGACCTTAGAGGATAAAGATGCTGCGCGTGCGGGGTTGGCCGGTGTACTGGGTGGTTTGGATCTGGAGCAGCAGAGACGCGTCTTAAAAAGCGTTCGAGAAAGCCTTCAACAAGTCCTCTCCAACCCCGACAAAGGCGCCGTCCGCCATGCGCTCGTCCACCGCGCACTCTGGGAATACCTCTCCGCCCTACCCACCTTACCCGACCAAGACGAAGCCACCAAACTCCGTGCCGAGCTCTTAGAAAGCGCAATGGACCAGCTGGCCGAGATGGTACATACTAAGGACGGGAGTAGGGCTGTGAGGGAGTTCATCGCGAGGGGGGATGCGAAACAGAGGAAGGGGGTATTAAAAGTTTTGAAACCTTATGTGGAGACTATGGCGAAGGACGATGAGGCGCAGTTGGTGCTGTTTACCGCTTTGGACGTCGTCGAGTACGTTCTCTTTCTTTCTCTCCTATAAACTTCTTTCTTGCTTGAACTGACGTTGGGTTGTAGCGATACGAAGCTCTTGGCCAAATCGATCGTATCACCTATCACATCCTCCGCCCCAACTCTACACACAACAGCCGCAGGCCGTCGCGCCCTTCTCTACCCCCTCGCACCCCGCTCAACACGCCATTTCACCCCCGCCCTCTCTGCTTCTCTCGCAGAAACCGACTCCATCCGCGCTTTAACATCCAAAAAAGATACGTCAGCACGTCAAGCTGAAGTCCGCACATCAGCAAGCGCAGAGTTGATTGATTGGGTTGAAAGACATGGGGCTGAGGTTGTTAGGGATACGGGTGGGAGTCTTGTGGTATTGGAGATTATGTTGAGTGCGGAAGGCGAAAAGGGAGAGGCCA
Organism: Peniophora sp. CONT; assembly: GCA_001632445.1. NCBI lineage: Eukaryota > Fungi > Basidiomycota > Agaricomycetes > Russulales > Peniophoraceae > Peniophora > Peniophora sp. CONT. The sequence continues at coordinate 120,926 of KV424530.1, read as the reverse complement.
GTAAAGCGTTACTCCAACCGCTCGCCGTTGAAGATGGCGAGGACGTGGACATGCCTCATGTAGCCCGTATGCACAAAGCCCTCCTCCAAGGCGGCCACTTCTCCCGCTCTACGGGTACCATCGAGAAAGCTGAACGATGGGATGCCGGAGCATACGCTAAAACGTTTGTGGAAGTCGTTGGGAAGGATAGGACGAAGGCTATGGCGAGAGGGACTGGAGCGTTCGTTGTGGCGGAGTTGTTGGAGAGGGTTAGGGTGGATGGGGACGCGAAGGTTAGGGGGGAGATGAGGATGTGGTTTGAGGGATTTGAAGGGGAGGAGGGGGAGAGTGTGAAGGGGTGGAGTACGTTGATTGAGAAGGTTGAGGCGTTGAGGAAGGTTTAGGATGTATCGTATGTGTATTTGCGCTGTGTGATTGGCTTTACCTTCTAAAACAGCTTCAGATACACCGCTGCGTCCATGTCCGTCATGCATCTCTTGCACACATATATGTTTGCTGTACAAGATATCTGCGCCGAGCGTTCATAATCTCATCCGGTCCGATTCCGCACCGTGCATCACTCCGTGAGGCATGTCTTCTGCCTTCTATTGAGGCCACCGTGGATGTACGCCTGGCATTAGCAGACTGCGCCACGGTCAAGGCTTGGCCGGCGTCTACTCTTCCTGATGTACTTGATACTTATACGCAGGTGCACGGATCGCAGCAGGGATAATCAGATAAGAAGTCGAAACACCACAGCCGTCGTCCAAACGTCTTCGTTGCGTGCTTAATCTTGGATTAACGCCTGCCCGCGCAAGACTATGAGGCGGTAACTAGTATGAGCGCTTTCAGCGTGCGACGTGTGAACAGAACGCGCTGTGCACGCACGCAGAGGCCGCTCTATGTCCCTTTGCTGCGGCCGCGTGTAGGCCGCGTGAATAGTCTTCCGGCTCTTATCATGCAGCGCCCTGCCGTGTAGTAGTCGTACGTCCTTGTCTGCTTACCACCATGACGCCCTTCCATAACATCGCGTCTCTCATAAAACGTCTTGGAGGTCCACTCGAGAGGGCCGAGCCCAGTTCGGACGACTTTGTCCGTCTGGTGGTTGGTCTACGCAAGGCTGATATCTGGCGCGCAGACAGTGTCGCTGCCGGTCTCTTGGCGCTCGAAAGGCTGTATATGGTGCGTGGACGCTGTGGTATATGATTGGTACTTCACTTACCTCAAACTAGCGCGTGGATCCCCAGAAGCAGCGGTTTAATCTTAGTAGGAGCACCATTGAACGTTTCGTTCGCGTCTTGGCTGGATGCATCGAAAACCTGCCGGAGAACGTGCATCAGAAATCTGCGTTACGAGACACAGTCCTGTTCTATACGAAGTGCGCCTCAAGCTGACTATCATCTTACGAGGCCTCTCTTCTGAAGACTTTTCTCTAGAAATTTAGACCTGCAACTACGGAGGGTGCAATTCTTGAACCAAGGCATCTGGATCCCCCGAGCCTCCGTAGAGCGCAAGCTGGATGCCGTTTGTCATGATATACACAACGCTTTACTCCTCCACGATGTCAGTTGGCACTTGGTTCTTGCGAGCACGTAACTAACCCGTCTTGTAGTACTTGGCGGATAAAACTCAGTCAATTGTCGTGGTAAGTAAACGTCTTTTCCCGATAGTCCGCGACCGCGCTGTACTGAAATCTGTCACCAGTTATTAGTTATACAGGCTTTTCCTTGCGCCCAATATGCGCCGTTCGATGACCGTATGCCGGAGGGCGTATCTAATAGGCGGAGCTGCTCTGAAGGAATACACGGAGTTGTGCTACATGCCATACTTGAGGGTTGGCTAAGCGATAAAAGCTCTCCACCCGTCCTTTGGATCTCCGGTCCGGCCAAAGAGGGAAAGACCACCGTCGCCTATACCGTCTGTGCACAACTGGAGTATGAGAGGACACAGTATGAGGGGACCCACGTAATCTCCTTCTTCTACTCGCCATGTCGCGCGTGGCGGAAGATGTTATGCGATGCATGGGTACTCTCAGGGTATCGCCCCTTTCATCGCCTCGCTGTGGCTGCGTGCGCAGTGCTTCAAGAGCTCTTATCGCACAGCGGCTACAAAGGTCCTTGCTGCTCACCACCATGCCTCCCTCTCGTGTCATCCAGCTATACAGAAAGATCCCCTGGGTTCAAGCAGCCTCGATTGGTTTAGATGGTCTTCATACTCTTCTCGAAGTTTTGGACAAGATGGACGCGGTATTTCCGCCACTCAGCGCCATAGTGGGGGGACTCACTGCGCTCAGAGATGTATATGAGGTGCGTAGACACTTGCGCGAGGGAATGGCATCTTCGTGAACCCTTTTTCATAGCGCACAAAACGCAATCGCGAGGTGACGGAGGTTACGGCGGCGCGCCTCGACCGGAATTGCGGTATCTTGGCCAGAAGGATTGAACAAGATCCAACTATGGCGTCGAACTTTGCGCATGCGGATTATGCAGCGTAAGTCACAATCGTACCAACGTCTCTCTCGAGCTCTTCTGAAGGCTGCCTCAAGGATACTACAAGTGCTGATTGAGAAAGTGCGGGCCCTACACCAACATAGCCGGATTGTTCGAACTTTGTCGAGTGCGGACCATGAGAGCGCGCTCAAAAGCGTCTGTGACGAGATGGCTGACGTGATGCAGACTTTGCAGGTCAGCCTGACCTGTGTCGACCATGAATACACATCTGATCATATCAATAGTTTGAGCTTGGTCTCTCCATCGAGAGGAATACGGAAGCGATCTTGAGAGTGCGCGAGTCATGCTTCATCACAACCCGGGGCTCAGCTGACGTGCGCTGAACAGGAGATAGTCTTTCAAAAGCTTGTTTACGCTCACTCCGCCTCGTATAACGCCGACATGTCGAATGGAGTGTCGAGGCGCAGCTGTACTGAAGGAACGCGATTCACCATCCTTCGTGACATCCTCGTCTGGGCACGCGATGAGAGTTCCCTTCCTATCTTCTGGATATACGGCCCGGCTGGACAGGGGAAGACTACTATTGCCTACACCATCTGCGAGCGCTTGGCGCACAACACGAAGCATGTCTCTATGATATCGTGCTTTTGTTCGCGTCAGCAGGACAGCCATGAGGGGAAAGTCCTAATCCCTACTCTGGTATTGCGGCTCGCAGAGCAATCTGCCTCGTTCGCCACGAAGGTTGTTGCAGCTCTCACGCGGCAAAGCAACCTTGGCGATTTGAAGCTGGAAGACCAACTGTATCCGTTACTTGTTGAACCTTGGAAGACGAGCGTTGCAGGTCGGAAGGACTTACCTCCCATCATTATGATCATCGACGCTTTGGACGAGAACGAAGCTGGAATCCTGTTTGTCAAAGGTTTTCTCGCTGCGGTGCAGGCTGGGGATCTGCCCGGTCTCCGTGTCCTGTTCACGAGTCGCCCCGATCCGGAGCTCGTGAAGCTATTGGGATCCGATTACAAAGATCTAGTCTTTCCGAAGAGTCTCCACTTCGACGCGAACGTGAATTCGGATGACCGTCGTGATCTTGACGCGGACATCGTGCTCTATCTCAACGAAGAGCTGCCAAACCACAGAAACGCGCCTGATCTTATAGCACTAGCCGACGTGTGCGCAGGTCTCTTCGTCTATGCCTCCACTGCCGTCCTTCTGGTGAAACCAAAGGATCGAGTCTCAGCAGGGATACAAAAAGAGGAGGAAGTGATTAGACAGCTCGTTACCAAAGCTTCAGTAGCAATAGCCGGTATCGGGCAAGGTCACGCCGTCCAGATGGACACCCTTTACGAGAACATTCTCCAGGAGGCGTTTGGTTCCACAAGCCTGCAAGAGCAGGACCCTAGCTCGGATCCCAGAACGCGGTTTCTCCTAACGTTCATTATCGTTTCGCGCATTAAACGAGTCGATATGGGAACAGTCTGTTACCTGGCAGGTGTACACACGGACGTAGCCGAATCGGCCATCGCGTTCTTGCAGTCAGTTCTATACACGGACCCAACATCTAAAGCGATTTTCTGCTACCACACGTCTTTCGAGGACTACCTGTTGAGAACACAGGGAATCGCTGCGCGTCGTACGCGGAAGTGGATCGTCCAGCACTCCTGGAATATGATCACCACCGACCAGGATAGGACACGCTTTGACTTTGACAGCCGCAAACCGTGGAGCTTGGATGAAGGCGATGTGAACCTCCTCGATGTATCCTATGCTGTCAAGTTGGCAGAGCTTTACCCCCAGCTCATACAGCCAGGTCTCTCTCGTTTACATGAAGCACGCGCCAAGTATTCTGCCACCGTTAGCACTATGCAAACCATTGCCAGGACTCGGTCGCCTATCCTCCGTTACCGTATCCCTTATCTGGCCCTTATCCTCTTTGGCTTCTAAAATCACATGTCCCGATCTCTTGTATTCGTCCATTGAGGTGCCGCCGCCGTGTATCCATTCCACCTTGACGTGTTGTGTACTCTTCCAAATCACTAGGGTGCGTATGGCGTTGGCTAACTATTAGTACTGAGCTCAAGGTCTGACGCCGCGATGCGGACCGATCGAAGGAGACTGAAGGGCGCAGGCGATAAAAATAATCGCATTGTATTACTTCCCTGCCCTCTCGACCATCCATGAAAGTTTGAACACCCGCTCAAGCTAACAAAGTACTGTATTCATGCGGCGATCTGAACATCTCATGATCACGACGTGGCACGAGAGAACTGAGTCCACATAAGGTTACCGTAAGAAGTAGTCACTTGAGACCCGGCTAGTGCAGCCGGCTGCCCAGGCGCTAAGCGCAATATTCAGTCTTCCCTCACACCACCACCATTAGCCCTGAGCCAGTCCTTCACCTCATCCTTCGTACCGTCCCGCGGATGCAACAGCGACTGTAGCGTCTGCATCACGCGCGCCTCACCCTTCGTATTGCACCTCAATGGTCCTCGAATCCTAACTTCAAGTACTCCGTTCGATCAGCCCCGGCCAGACCTTGGGCGCTCACTCGGCGTCAATCAGTTCGACATCATGGAGATGCACAAGCGCACTCTACGGACATGAATGGCCTCATCCGTGAGCGAAGAGGTATCGAAGAGCAAGGGCGCTGGGCGCGCAGGGTCGATAATTCGGTCGACACGCGCTAGTGCACCGTAGTTGATATAGTCCATGCAGAATGCAGGATTAGGGCCATGCGGAAGCCGCTCGAAGTAGGGACAGGAGATTTTAAAGGCGCTGAAGTTGAATGTGGAGACCGGCTGCTGCACAATAGTACGTTGCGCTTTGCTCTCCCTCAATCGCAAATGGTTCATCATGCTGACCGGATGTATGACAGTGATACACCACTCCTAGCCAAATCCATCGTATCACCCATCACCTCCTCCGTCCAAACCACATAACAGCCGTAAGCCGTCGCGCCTCCTCTACCCCCCTCGTCCCGTTCTCAACGCGCAACTTCACCTCCGCCTTCTCATCAACCCTCTCCGAAATCGACGCATTGCGGGCCTTACCGTCCAAAAAAGACACCCTGGCGCATCGGGCGGAAGTCCGCGCATCCGTGAGCGCAGAGTTCAGAGACATGGGGCTGAGGATATGCGTGGGAGTCTAGGCATGCTGGAAGCTATGCTCTCCGCTGAGGGAGATAACGGAGAGGCTACTAAGGCGTTACTGCAACCGCTCGCCGGCGCGTTTGGGAGGAGAACGACGTGGATATACCGCATGTGGCGGTATGCGCAAGGCGTTACTCCAGGACGGCCATTTCCCCCGCTCAAACGGCGGGATCGAGAAGCCGAGAGGTGGGATGCGGGAGCGTAGGCAAAGACGTTCTTCGAGTTTGTCGCGCGGGAGAGGCTATGGCGAAGAGGACCGAAGCGTTTGTCGCGGCGGAGTTGTTGCAGCGAGTGGGGGAGACGGGGGCGAAGTTGAAGGGGGTGGTTAAATGGTGGTTTGATGAAGTTCAGAGTGAGGATGGGAAGGCTTAGGACTGTATTGCGTGTGTGTATCTCTGCTGTGTGATGTCATTCTACAGGCTATGTCGACAGTGTTGCGCCTCTCGTGGCTGCCGTTCATATCCGACAGGGCTACAGACGATTTAAGCGCCATGCGACATCTGACTGTACATGCTCATTTCATACATAGCCGTATGAGCTTCATTGCACATTTCCGCCTCATAGCCGCTCACGAACAGCTTTTTGGGAGACCTTATCATGCTGCGTTCTGAAATCTGACATTCAACGGCCTCTCTCCTCTATCTTGTCACCATCCATATGTGCATCTTCTCTTTCTTCAGGCGATCTCGCCCGAAGACGATCGAAAGTCCATTGCCGTTGAATACGAGACCGCCTGGGCATGGTCACGACCGTGGTACGACGCAGTCTGATCAGAGGGCTTTCACCGACACTGACCATACGTCAGAAGGACCTAACGTTCCCGAACTGCCTCCTAAAGATGGTGCACCCGTTATCCCATTTACATCACCCAACACACAATCGCCCAGAGGTGTAGCTAGCGGAGGCTTGGGTGTAAGTTCACCTCCTCCGCAGCGCGACCGTCCCGTTCGCACCCAACCTAGCCGGCGTATTGAATACGGTACGTCGTTATCCGCTCACATTGACGGTCAGTATCTAACTCATCATAGAGGGAGGCGAGTCGAGCGCGTCAAAACAAGATATCACTGAGCCCTCTGCCCTGGTTCCATCCCATACCCGGCAGGGGTCGCACGATTCTGCCCTATCAGGACCGCGCGATGACCGTGTCGAGATCCGATCCCCTAGCCGTAGCCTTCCTGTCAGGAGCCGGTCGAGGATGAGTCCTGGGCTTGGTACGTTGTAGTCTGCAGGCTTTCACGATAGCTGATCGTATGCGAGCAGCGGCGAACGAGCTTACAGGTGTGGCTGACCAGAATAGCGCTCATGTCGTCAGCACGCCGCCTCCCACCGTTCGCACGGCGTCTCGGGCCGCCGTCCACACTTCCTCTCCAGCAATTCATACTCGGCCTCCGAGAATTCTCTCTCAGTCTCCCGCCGTCCATACTCAACCGCCCGACGCGCAAGCACCGGGCGATATTGGCAATTCAGCCCTCGAACAGAGCCACAAGCCCTCAGTGACCGCTCGATCTGATAAAGATCGCGAGCCTAGTGCGACACCAGGTTCACGCCCTTCCACAGTCGCTCGTCATCCGAAAGCAATTCCCAAACCGCCTGGCGTAGAGGATCAGGGGATTGCGTCTGCCGTCCAGGTGCTCGATGAAGGGGTTTCTGCCCCAAGCCGTGAGCCTCCAGCTACTGCACGAAGGGAGGACCCTCCCGAGCGTGGTGTGTTACAGTTCCCCTGATGAATGTATGCCGAGCGCTGAGCGCTGACTTTACTTAGGTAGGCCTTCCGCAGCCGACGAGGATATCGTACCTGTCATCCGTGGTCCAGCTCCCGTTGTCCGGGCTGCTTCCCTCGCCAGGCGGACGCCAGACGATGAGCGTTACAGAACACCGCGTAGCGTCTCGGTGAGGAAGGGTCCCGTACACGGTGCGTTCAGATTAGCGCGCTATGACGGTCACTGATCGTTTATCAACAGCGGTAAACAGTTCTGGAGCGAGCGAACAGTCTATCGTCCCCACTGTTCTCGGCTCGTCTCCTACTATCCAGGCTCCATCTCTCACCGGAAAGACACCAAGCGACGTGGGCGACGAGACTTCCGTTTCAGGCCTCAAGCTCAAGCCTCCAGTCACTGTCCATTCCGATGATGGCGAGTTACGTTCGTTACCTGCTGATATCCTCGGCGCCCGTCGACATACTCACATCATGGATACAGACCTCGATGCAATGAGCAACGTAGCCTCGATGACATGGAGCGGCTTCAAAACCCTCCTAAACGTGCTGCACTCCGCTGCAGGAGCATCTGCGCCCCTCGATGCAGCGGTCGGAGGGATTGTTGCTCTTGTTGATTTGTATGACGTACGTCAGTCAAGTATTGAGCTCTGCGACCCATGGCTGATGGGCTCTATGCACGTTGCAGCGCACTCAGGATAATCGCGGCAAGATGCAGGAGACGAAGGAGCGCCTCGATTCGTTATTCGGCATCTTGGCCGTTAGACTTGAGAGGTTCCGGGCCGACAAGAGAGGCAAAGAGAGGGCCGACTCGGCCGAGACTGATGAGATAGAAAGCTCTATGCAGTAAGTCGAGGCTGAGTGCTGTTTCTCCCCTCCTGCCGCTAATGCCACGTCCCAGGACACTACAAAAGCTACTTGACGACGTGAAGCGGCTACGTGATCGGCACTGGATGGCTCAGACCGTCATGATTAGCGACGATGAAAAGAAGCTGGAAGATATATGTGCTCACATCTTGCAGGTGATGCAGGAGTTGCAGGTCCGTAGCCTTGTGTCTGTCGAAGTACATAGGTTGCTAATGTCTCTCATAGTTGAAGCTCGGTATCGCGGTGGAAAGGAATACGACGGAGATCCTGCGCGTACGTGATGATGACCTGCGACTGCTGACGTTCTGATGCATGCTGGACAGGATCACAAACTGGATAGACTGCCTCGTGCAACAGCTGCTACGTATAACGCTGCTTTGCTCAGAGGCGTGTCCCGTCGTAACTGCATGCGCGGTACACGCGTGAAGGTTCTATCGGCCATGCATACTTGGGCGAAGAGTCAGTCCCCTGAGACTACTACACCTGTCTTTTGGCTCTCTGGTTTAGCTGGGCAGGGAAAGACCACCATCGCCTATACGATTTGCGAAGATTTGAAGCCTAGTGCGGCCAAATTCCCAGTAATTTCGTTCTTCTGCTCGCAACAGCTGGATACATCTGAGGAGAAAGCATTGGTCTCAACTCTGGTCTACAACCTTGCTAAATCGTCTGTCTCATTTGCTCAAGAGGTTGCCAATGCTCTCGAAAACGACTCTACTCTTGTCGACCAGAAGCTGGAGGATCAGTTCAAAGGTCTTCTGTTGAAGCCATGGCTGAATAGCGCTCGCCATCGGAATGGCTTGCATTCTCATCTCATTATCATAGATGCATTGGATGAAAACGAGGCAGGTCTCCGCTTTGGACGGCTTTTTCTGGATGCATTGGGAGATAGGGATATACCCGGTCTTCGTATCATCTTCACCTGCCGCCCCAATGATGTTCTCGAGGAGGAGGTGCTCCAGTCGTTGAAGTCAAAGGACGGGCGCCCGTTGGTTTGCTTCTCCAGTCTTAATTTTGGCGATCGCACCCCTGAGCGCACTGACGCCAATCAAGACATCGAGCTCTACTTGAATGAGGCTCTGCCTGAGCACAGAGGCACACCACAACTTCGAAAATTAGCTGATGTTTCTGACGGCCTTTTTGTTTTTGCATCTACTGCCGTGCGTCTTGTGCGACCCAGAGGTTCTCGAAAGAAGACCATTGATGATGAGGCAAAACAGATAGAAGCGATCGCGCATGACATTCATGAAGTAGCACGCACTGTTGATGATCGAGATCTGACTCTCGACCGCCTATATGGAAAGATCATCTACGATGCATTTGACACGCAAAACTTCGATCCTGGGGACAAAAGGGCCAGGATTCTCGCTCTCATCATATTCTTAATGTGCTCCCGCAATGCGGATTTGAACGCACTTCGGATCGCCCAGCTGTCTGGTGTTCTTGAAGATGTCATCGATCTGCTCGTCGATTCTCTCAAAGCTGTATTGTACACTGGCGAAACCGAGGAGAAGTGGATTCTCTGTTATCACTCATCTTTTGCACAGTATATGCTGCGACGGGAGAATGAACTGGTCGACGAAGCTCGGCCCCTCATCATTGCGGCATGCTGGAGAATAAGCAAGGCTGATGGGAGCTTGACTCACGAATCGAGATGGGAGATGATGTTGAAACCGTCTGCGACTCGAAGGCGTCTGAACGATGATGACGTCTCATTTGCCGTGGCCGAGGCTTATCCCCGTTTACTGGCATTACACCGCCAGAAGTCGGCGTCAGGTCAGCGCGTCACAGGCGGGAGTGGTACGGTGGACGAGTATCTTAGCAGACCTGGGCCGAGTGGCATCGCTGAGCAGGGATAGTGGTGAAGAATGGCATCTGAAAGCGGGTGACGAGGATAGGTGCGGCAGAATCGAATAGTTTATACTCAGTACCCAACTGACGCAAATGCAATCATATTAGGCGCAAGTCGGGATGTTCTCGCTATACGATATAAGCAAGCCTACCCCTGAGAAGGCATCGGCAGATCCTGGGCAGATCCTTGATCAGCACGTAGAAACCAAACATTTGCGTCCGCAAGAGCATGGAGGGACGCATGTTATAAAACACGCCTACGTACCGAAGGTAAGCTCGGATGAGGTCCTGGGATGTAGGAGTGGGTCGAGGAGGTATTGCTGGAGGTCTGCATAAGGACATGAGATAAGTAGTCGATAACATACCATCCGTGAAATGCCTGGCCGTACTGCTTTGCTGGCGTTCCGAAGCATACCATCACTGTCTTTCTTGGCTTCTAGATCCGGAATGCTGCTCTTGTTAACGGCAAGTAATCTTCCCTCGCGTGCTGTACTAGGCTACTCCCTCCGATAGGCTCGCGTACGCCGACCATTATCCATCAGACGCCCGCTTGAACGTTCTAGTGCTTTGGTTAGCTTTTAGCAAAAGCTTCTGCGCTAAAAACGGACCGTTGCGCGTTGTGCTTTGATGATTGGCGCAGTCAAGGGGAGGTCTGTTGATGTCCGCTGAGGTACGGGGAATGCATTGCGCAACATTGTCCCCTCTCAACCATTTCTTGAGCATCCTCCCTTTTTATGTACGAACCCGACGACGAGCAACGGCACGTCCGTATCGAGGACCCCCGCAAGCAGATCTCCGCATACACGTTGGAAGTAACGGAAGAACCTAGATCCAGATTCGCTGGGCAACGCTGGGCAACGCGACGGGGTTGGCGATGGTTCCTGCTTTCCCACACATGTCGGTTGCTATATCTCTCCAGGCGCTAAATTCGAGCTTTCGAACCTTCCCTCCTTTCCCTCACCGCCGTCGTCGCCCGTCGTCTTTGTGTCTCGTCCCCCGCCGCTCTCTTGCAGCACCACACTCGTTCTATTCGTTTGACCCACCTTTAACCCCTACACGAGACTCAAAGATGTTCGCTAAGACCGCCGCTTTCGCTGCCATTGTTGCCCTCGCCGGCTGTGAGTATGCTTTCGTTGGAGTAGTTCGCAAGGGAACTGACGCGTCGTTGTAGCTGCTGTTGCCCAGAAGTGCACGCGCACGTACGCCGTCCAGGAGGGCGACTGGTGCGACACCATCTCTGCCAAGCAGAACGCGTCCACGTACGACCTTGCGTTATCCATCATTCCGAGCACATGCTAAGCCGGCTCTATCGTTCTTGCAGATACCAGCTCAGCACGGTGAACCCCGCCATTAACGACCTCTGTGCCAACCTCGAGATTGGCTGGAACCTGTGCCTCGGCTTCGAGGGCAGCGACTGCCAGACCGTTTACACCGTCGAGGCCAACGATACCATTGAGTCCATCGCGGAGAAGTACAAGACCAACTCTACCGTTGTCCTTGCCAACAACCCCCAGCTCGAGGATGACAGCTCGAACCTCTATATTGGCGAGGTGCGTTCCATTCCTCCTTTTGACACTTGTCGCATGCAACAGGTCGCGCCGAACTTTGCCCGGTCGCGCGCGACGTGGTATCTTGATTTCTGGGATGGGATCTTCGTGCCAAGTAACAATCATGCTGATCCGCCTTCTTTCTCTACAGGTCCTCGCTCTCTGCGGCGCCGTCACCGTTCCCGAGGCGACCTCGACGTCCCCCACCGCCGCCGTCCCCGCGCACGCTGAGACCGCCGGCGAGGACGAGTGCTAAGCGGCTTCACCCCCGCATACTCCCACCCATCCTACACTCACCGGACCCAATTCACACCCCCATCGTTTACCCTGATGTTCAGGCCTAGCTTTTTACGACTTATCGGACACCCCATCCCCCCCTCGTTACTGTCACTGTCTTCCTCCTGTCATCTTGGTCTTCGATAATACCCCCCATCAGGTCTCATTTGTGCTCTCTTTATAACATCTTCGTCGTGAGGCGCGGTGCCCGCTCCGGCCATACCTGGTCTATCGCTCTGGTAGCTCGTTCATTGGGTGTACTAGTAATATATGCGAGGACTACATTGGATTTGTTCAACAACTGAAACGTGCTGCCTTCGGGTGTCGTGTCCGAACGAGGCGCATCTGGCTTTCGGAGAAGGCTCTGAAGTTGCATCGGGTGCCGCTTGGCATCGAGGAAGCGCAGAACACGTTTCTGGCGCGCAAAGCCTTCCATGTCCTCGTGCACAGCCTGCACATCGCTTTGGGCGACTAAGACAGATGTTCAAATGTCGAGTGAAGGTGAGGACGTACTCGGATAGCGTACGGATGGCATCTTCTACCCCAGGAGAAAGCATCGTCACGTCGAGTACTGCGCGTACGAGCGAGGCGGCGAATCCGTCGACCTGTGCGTATAAGTCGCGAATCTGGTCCTCATTACTGGAGACCAACTGGGACAGATAAGCGCGACTTGTGAAATGCGAAGAAGTGGGTCTAGGGGCTTGCCTCGACCATCGTCACGATGAACAGCAACCCGCCAACGGCGCTCTTGAGCGGGGGGAAGGCATCGGCGGATTGGGCGAGTGCGTCAAGACCGAGAAGAAGCGTGTCCTTGGCTATGGCCTTGGATACACTAGAGATCCGAGAGCGGGAGCGCGTATGGAAAGAGCTAGTCGAGGCGGTAGAGGAGCTCGGAACGGTAATGGGATGGGCCATCGCCAGAGCGAGCGGCGCCGAAAGATTGCTGGGGTTCTCTTCCGTGAGTCGAGTAGTGTGCTTGCGCTTTGTTATGCGGAGGGTAGGTAGCGCGAGCCGTACTAATGCTGCACGAAAGCGCCTGGACGTGAGTAGGGCAAGGTTTGGCATGACGCTGGAGCGTAGGGTTGGCGTAGAGACGACGGCAGGGGAGAGTGAGCAGAAGAAACTGGCCAGTGGTCTTAGGCAAGTACATCCAGCGCACTGCAGGAAAGAGGCGTTCGATGCTGTGAACCTAGCCTAGGACGCTATTCCTATGTGCACCGTGCACGCAGCGCCTCCGATTGCGCCTGATCATCCCGTCGTTAGCAAAGGTACACATCCTATCTGCTCTTGAACATGGAGTTGTAATTCGTTGAATAAATCGAAAAAGGTCAGCCTTTTGCACAGTGGCAGTTTGAAGTCAAGAAGCTCTCGCGTCCTACATCGACTCCGACGGACCGATTTGCCAGTTATGGCGGCTGCCACGTTGGTCTGTAACCAACTTCCAGTCATCGTGGTATGATCATTCGTTGTTCGGATTTCTCTTAACGACAGTTTGAGCCATGCAGACGGGGGTAAACATCCGACTTGTCATATATCTTTGTGCGCGCTGGTGGGGTGTGCTGCATAACCATGCACGCCATCAACAATGCCTTTTGAGCAAATAACCTTACAAAGAGTTGATATTATTCTCTGTATCTTTCTTCACTGCAAGTTCGCAAAGCATGTAACGAAGCTGTAGGTCCAAGCGGTAGGAGTAAAGAGAACATATGTACAATCGGCAAGACCATGCAGAGTCAAACGGAGATCACAATGAGTCAAAAAAGGTTGAAGAGAACGCTAACGCAAATATCGATCACGCAGTACGTCCAACTCTAATACTTACGTGGAGAAACACGCGGGCCGATCGTTGATTACTCTAAATTGGTCCTTCTCAGCTACACTCGTTCAACAGGCGAGGCAACGAGGCGGTGTAAAAAAAAAGACCGCGCCCAGCGAGTGAGGCGATGAACCTCTTCTCGCAAGGGCTGCATGCAGGTAAGGATCTGCGTACTCGTCACATCCACGCTCGCAAGCATGGTTCGCTGTAAGATGCATAAACGTCAGAAATATATTCAACGGGTGGAATCAGTCGAAGGGAGACTTACAGTGAAGGAGGCGTCAGCCTGATCCAGGCGCTTCACGAGGTCTTGAAGTTGCATCGAGTGCCGCTTAGCACGGAGAAAGCGTACGCCACGCTTCTGGCGCGCGATATCTTCCATGTCCCTGCGCACAGCCTGGAGATCCCTACAGACAGAAAGGTAAGACCGATGCGCCAGAAAGGAAAGTAAGGGAGAGGCTACTTGGCCAGTGCGAATATAGCCTCTTTGGCTGCAGGCGAAAGCAGAGTTATGTCGGGCACTGCGCGTACAAGCGACTCGGCGAATCCGTCGATCTGAACGTAGATGTCGTGGATCTGGCCCTTGTTGTTTGAAACGAGCTGGATTAGGCATGAGCAACCTGCTATACCAGGGCACTGGCGAAATGTGTTAAGCCACTGACCTCGATCTGCGTGACGATGAAGAGCAATCCACCAACTGCACTCTTGAGCGGCGGGAATGCGTCGGCGGACTGAGCGAGACCTTCGAGACTGAGGAGTAAGGCGTCCTTGGCGATCGCTCCCGATGCTTTGACGCGATGGAGGGGGGACCGAGCACTCGTGGCGTCAACCGAACTCGCAACGATGATAGGGTCGGTCACTGTCAAAGCGAGCGGCATCGAGCCTACAGCGGTGGCATCGATGACGCGCGAAGGGCGTCCGCGCGTTATAGTGAGGAGGGGGCGAGGCGTGAATCTGGCTATCGCCGTCCGGAGACGCCTGGGGGCGAGCAGAGCAGCGTTCGGCATTGTTTGAGCGAGATAAGTGGAGAGCAAACGAGACTAAGCACAACGATGAGACGACACAGGGCGGAGCGAGAACCAGACAGTGAGGGATACTAGGCAAGGAGACGACCGACCGACCAGCGTACTGCAGGAGAGCAGACGCTCATCTTACTCGATGCTGTACCCAAGAACGACGACTGCACGGCCTACGTCGAGTAGTTGCGACGCCATAAACGGAGTTGACCATAGACAGAACGAGTCGTCGTCAATCAACTCTTTATTCGGATATCGAGCGCTTCTAGTATAGAGGCGGTTGTCACCAGAAGTTGAACGCCTTGACCGATGTAATGCAGCAATGAGAAGTAATCTTTTCGTTTCGTCGGAGAGTAAGTATGCGTCAGTGCGTCCTAAAATTGTGCAAGTAAGTAAGGCTCATTGCTCGTGCAGTGGAAGTTCGAAGTCAAGAAGCAGGCGCCTCCGACGGAACCGCGAAATGATGATTGATGGGCAGCGCCACGCGTCACGGAGACACGTCTATGGCGCGTCCTGCACGCTTTTTGGTCTCCATCCATCTCTCACTCCGCCATCATGTTCGTCTATTTCCTACCATATACGTATACACAACGATTCTGATAACCGCTTATACAGGGCGCCAGTGAAAGTACTATCACCAGAGATTGCGCGCGCGGAGCTGCGCGTGCGCACGCCGATATGGATGCACTTATACGCGCTTCCGGCTCTGGTCTTCTATCCCCTGCTTGCCTACACCTACTATGTTCGCTACGATGACTGGCTTAAGAGCGAAGAGTGGACTTTTCTTGCTTGCGTCACGCTCGGCGCCGGTCATGCACTATCGTTCCTTGTCACGCGCTGGAGTGCAGGTGCAGCTGCATGGGTTACAACTCGCAAGGTGTGTTGTACCATGTCCGTATATCTTTATCTAATATACTAACACGAATATGTAGGCACACTCTGTACAAGATGCCGACTGTGTGCGGATCGTCCCCGAGGCCAACCGCGGCCAAGGCCAAATCGTGGACCTGATCAAGCTCGACCCGCAGGACCCCTCGACGTACAAATTCATCTTCCAGCAGGACACATACACCGTATACAGCACAGACCCACTTACCCTCGGCCAACTCCCCTACCCCTCTTCCACCAACCCGCCCCTCGGACAGTTCCAAAAGCCGAAACCGATTAAATCGGCGCAGCTGGATGAGATGGAGCGCATGTACGGCAAGAACGTCTTCAACATCCCAGTCCCCGCTTTCAGCGAGCTCTTCGCCGAGCATGCAACTGCACCATTCTTCGTCTTCCAGATCTTCTGCGTTGCACTCTGGATGCTGGACGAGTACTGGTACTACTCGCTCTTCACACTCTTCATGCTCGTCGCATTCGAGTGCACTACCGTATGGCAGCGACTTCGCACGCTGACTGAGTTCCGCACCATGTCAGTCGAGCCCTACCCGATCATGGTCAAGCGCGACAACAAGTGGCTGGAGATCTCGTCCGACAGTCTCCTGCCGGGCGATGTCGTCTCTGTCGTGCGCACGCATCAGGCCGAGACCGTCGTCCCCGCGGATATCCTTCTTGTGGAGGGAACCTGCATCGTTAACGAAGCTATGCTGTCCGGAGAGTCGACGCCGCTACTGAAGGAAAGCATCAGCTTGCTCGAGGCTGGAGACAAGCTCGAGGCCGATGAAGAGCACCGAAATCAAGTCCTCTTCTCCGGCACCAAGCTCCTCCAAGCTACCCCCGGCGCAGCCAACGACACGCCGAACGGCGGCGTCCTCGGCGTTGTACTCCGTACCGGCTTCGGAACAGCCCAAGGCCAGCTCGTACGCACCATGATCTTCGCCACGGAGCGCGTAAGCGCAAACAACCTCGAGAGCTTCCTTTTCATCGGGTTTCTCCTCATCTTCGCGCTCGCCGCGAGCTGGTACGTCTGGACGAAGGGCATCGAGCGCGACCTCAAGAAGAGCAAGCTTCTGCTCGACTGCGTACTCATCGTCACGTCCGTCGTACCGCCCGAGTTACCCATGGAACTTTCGCTGGCTGTCAACGCATCGCTCGTCGCGCTCAACAAGTACGCCATCTTCTGCACGGAACCGTTCCGTATCCCGTTTGCCGGCAAGGTCGATATCTGTTGCTTCGACAAGACGGGCACTATTACCGCTGAGGACCTTGTCCTCGAGGGCGTCGCTGGAACGAACCCTTCCAACCTGCGCGAACTCAATGCGGTCGCCACTGCCCCGCGCGAGACCGTATTCGCTCTTGCGGGCGCACACGCACTTGTCCGGCTCGACGACGGTACCATTGTCGGTGACCCGATGGAGAAGACTACGCTCGAGGCTTTGGAATGGACTTTATCAAAGGGCGACCACCTCTCCCCACACAGCGGCAATTTGAAGGGAACGCAACTCACAATTCGCCGCCGCTTCCAATTCAGCAGCGCGCTCAAGCGTATGAGTACCATCGCCACATTCAACAACGGCAAGGGTCTCGCATCCGTCAAAGGCGCACCCGAAACGATCAAGGGCATGCTTTCGCGTGTACCGGAGGGCTACGACGAGACGTTCAAGTGGTACACCCGTCGCGGAAGCCGCGTGCTCGCTTTAGGCATGAAGGAGTTTGACTCGCTCAATACGGATAGGATACACAAGATGACGCGCGAGCAGGTCGAGAGCAACCTCGTCTTTGCGGGCTTCCTCGTATTCCATGCGCCGCTTAAGCCCGATGCGCAGGAGTGCTTGAGGGAGCTTAGGGACGCGAGTCATAGGTGTATCATGATCACGGGCGATAACCCTCTCACGGCCCTCCACGTCGCCGAGCAAGTCGACATCGTTGATCGCCCCGCGCTTATCCTCGACCGTAAAGCCGACGCAGTATCCGACGCTGACCTCGAGTGGCGCTCGGTCGATGAGACAGTTATTATCTCTGTGAACCCCGCCGAGCGGATCGACCAGAAGCTACTGGACCAGTACGATATCTGCCTTACGGGCGCCGCGCTACGGATGTACGCTGAAGGACCGCACTGGCATACGCTCGCGAATCACTGCTGGGTCTACGCCCGTGTGTCGCCGTCGCAGAAGGAGCTCATCGTGCGCAGTTTGAGGAGTATGGGGTACACGACGCTCATGGCTGGAGACGGAACGAACGACGTCGGCGCGCTCAAACAGGGTCACGTCGGTGTTGCGCTGCTGAACGGAAGCGAAGAGGACTTGAAGAAGATCGCGGAACACGAGCGGATCGAGCGCGTCAAGAAGGTCTACCAATCTCAACTGAACATCTCCGCCCGCTTCAACCAGCCACCTCCGCCCGTCCCGCCCGCTATCGCACATCTGTTCCCCGACGCGGTCGAAGCGCAGAAGAAAGCAGCGACGGAATTGGGAGAGAAGAGGAAGAAGAACCCGATGGAGAAGTTCGATATGGCTAGTATTACGGATAGTCTAGCCAATATGGAGGGTGAGGATGAGGTGCCGAAGATTAAACTTGGTGATGCGAGTTGCGCGGCGCCGTTTACGAGTAAGCTTAGTAATGTCAAAGCCAGTGCGTACTCTTTCCGTTCCTGTGTGCTGCTCTTTGCTGACTGGTGGATTATAGTCGTGCATATCATCCGTCAAGGTCGTACGACGCTCGTCGCTACGATCCAGATGTACAAGATTCTGGCTCTCAACTGTCTCATCACGGCCTACTCGCTCTCCGTGCAGTACCTCGACGGCATCAAGTTCGGAGACTACCAGGTTCGTGCCATACACTGGATTCTGCTACGTGCATTGGGCTGACCTCGCTACAGATCACCGTCACCGGCATGCTCATGAGCGTCTGCTTCCTGTGTATCTCGCGCGCTAAGCCGATCGAGAAGCTCTCGCGCGAGCGTCCGCTTGGGAATATCTTCAACTTCTACGTCTTGCTCAGCGTTCTGCTGCAGTTCGCGCTGCACATTGTGACGATGGTGTACATTACCGATCTGTGTCATGCGCTCGAAGAGTACGTCCTTGCATCTCCACTACGAAGAGGCAAAGTATGACTGACTATGGTGCACTGCCAGCCGCGGACCCATCGACCTCGAGGCCAAGTTTGAGCCGAACCTGCTCAACACGGCTGTCTTCCTTCTCGGTCTTTCGCAGCAAGTCTCGACATTTGCGCTCAACTACCAGGGTCGGCCGTTCCGCGAAGGTATCCGTGAGAACCCGATGCTCTACTGGGGTCTGGTTGGCGCGAGCGCTGTCGCTGTTAGCGGCGCAACGGACTTCATGCCCGAGCTGAACCGCTGGTTGCAAGTTGTCGAGATGACTGGCGACGTGAGTTTGCTTCTTGTACCCTGGATGATAATAGAAACTGACTGTCTTGCGCAGTTCAAGGTCAAGCTTACATTAAGCATGTTCATCGACTTCGCCGGATGCTTCGTCGTCGAGCACGGATGCAAATGGCTCTTCGCAGACCTCGAGCCGAAAGAGATCATCCAGCGCGGACGCGCGCGGCGTGATGCGCGGCGTATCGAGGAGGAGCTTATCCGTGCTGAGCGGGAGAAGGCTGAGCGGATGCTAGAGGGAGAGAAGAAGACGCAGTGATTATGCTGCTTGAGGATATATTATATCGGGTGGAAAATGCGGGCTTCTGTAGAGTAATGTACAGGACGGCTTGGATAGGCTATGGCTATCGCTATCGCTCAGCTAATGAATAGAGCCTGGAAATGTACGCATCGTGTGATTTCTGGACATGACACGCGCGCGTGTGGCGATCGCAACTTCGTCTCGAACCACCACCACCGTCGCCTCCGCCATCCTCATTCATACCCACGGTTTGGGCGTACAGATAGGAACTAAATGCGCGTGGCATGAGCTTCCCATTATTCTTCTCCCTCTTGTCGCTCTTCTGGCTTGCACTCCACCGTTTCGTCAAACCCTCGACGCGGGCTCGGTCGCTTCTCCCATCTCATGCTCTCACGCGTCGCACACACTCTGAGATCACCCTCAAAGGCGTGCATCTCCGCTACGAGTACACGGGGTTGAATGGCGCTCACGCTGCATGGAGCCGCTGGCTTGCGGATGAGAGACATGCGATATTACGGCGGGTGGCGGTCGGGTTCTACGAGTGCGGGGTAGCATTGGGCGTGCTTGGGATGGTTCTTGCAGTTGGACTTATGGGGAGGACAGCCATGAACCTTACGGAGACTCTACTCTTTCCAAAATACGATTACGATTCTACTACGAACACGACAGTGGCAATAAACAAACGCACTTTTGTCGACGATGCACCACCCCAGTCCCCCGCGGCGACCTCTCCAGCATCAGCGCTTGATGTACATTTACTCGTGTGTGCAGTCATGTACTGTAGTGCGTGAATATGAGAGCTAAGGTTATACACTGCCTGTGTAGATTCCGGGCGTGACGCTTCCTTGGTCAGCGGTATTACCGCTGTTTCTGGCGCTTGCATTTGCTCAGGCATTTCATGAGGCCGGGCATGCTATCTGCGCTGCACTGTGAGTATAACCTTGTCGTATTGCTCCGTCGAGTCTGGGTCTTTCTGCTCATCTGGCTCCCGGCTGCCATTCGTGAGACGTTACATTGCTGACAATGTTCTACTTGCTTTAAGTGACCGCATCCAGCTTTCATCCACAGGCTTCTCCCTGACACTCATCATTCCGGCCTTCTTCGTTGCGTTACCAACACCGCTTCCAGCGCGTAGTGCTCCTCGCATCGCTGCAGCTGGTGCATTGCACAACCTACTCCTCTTCGTCATCTTCAGCATACCATTATCTTCCCTATGGACCGCGGATGTCTCGTTGCAAGGCGCAGGCATCGTTTCTGTCGAGGGAGATGCTTATGACGGGCTGGCCGACGTTCTCTCGGTCGGTGATATCGTGGCCAGTCTGGATGATTTCTCGCTAGCTGGTGGCGGAGCAGAGGCATGGGAAACGTACTTTTCCCGCCCTACCTATACCGACGATCTTGGATGGTGCATTGACGCTAAAGCGTTAGAAGCACAGTCTACTACATCCATGTGCAAGGGTGGGACCATCCTGTTCGTGATGATGGGCGCGGAAGATGGTGGTGAAAGACAAGCGCTCTGTCTCGACCCAGTACCCATACTGGCGGGCCCAAGCGCGAAAAGGCGATGCCCGTGCAATACAGGAGACGTATGCTTGCGTCCTGCGTCGGAGCCTCCGATAATGCGAATCACGTTGGACAATAGACGCATCGTGCTTTGGCGCGGGCCGAAGGGAGAGGTGTATGAGCAAGGTATAAAGCCATGGTTGAGATTGAGCCAGGGGAAGCTAACCAGACCATTGTAGTTATGGTCGCAGATCGATTGCCAAGGTTTGGCGGGGGTCCGCTTGGTCTTGGCTTTGCGCTCACAGAGGGTGTGGGTGGATTCGCCATGTGCGTGTTTTTCTGATTGTGATTTACCTTTCGAGATTGACTTCAATCGTTTATAGGTATGTTCGCGCATTGACGCTGTCGCTATTCCTCTTCAACTTGCTTCCGCTCCCGCGGCTTGACGGCGCTCAGCTGCTTGATGCGTTATTGGACTTGTGGGCTACGCGGCGCGAGTCGGCGAAGGAAGTTGAACTTGACGACGTGGAACGCGGCAACAACACTGTATCTGTTGGACCTCGCAGTGGGACGAGGACAAAGGACGGTCGTGCGGCCTGGGCACGGCACATCGAACGCGTAGTACAGGGCACTGCAGTCGGACTACTTGTCGTATGTATCGCTTTGGGCGCGTTGATTGGAATTAGAGACGGACTGAGATAATGAAGAGTCAATCCAATTAGAGTGCGCATTTGGGAAGATTGTAGATCTCCCTCGCCGGTTGGTATCTTAGTGTGTGCGGGAACAGGCTACCCGCGTACTACATTACAAGGATATGTGTCCATGTCCGCTCTGAATCTGCATCGTCCGACCCTCACCCCCCGGTGCCATGCGCAGTCATGGCCATGCCCACTTATTGCGCCCATCGTTGGCCGACTGCCTGTGATGCATCACACAGAGGCGGCTTCACGGTCAAGGGTGTGTATGACCGTTTCATCAACAGTATCTGGCGAGTCCAACGGCGCGCTGACATACACCCCACCGCTCCCATACAGCGCGTCTCTGTTCATGTCAAGCATCTCCAGGTCGCGTGCGGCAGGCGTATCTGTGCTCAAGGTATCGAGAGCATTGAGGTCAACACTTCTGGTACTACGCGAGGTGCGTGCGACGGCGGCGTGTAAGTGAAGCGTGAGACGCGCGAGCATAGCCATGCTGATTGCACTAGCGAATGTGCTGAGGCAGCCGCGCGCAAGTGGCGGTCCGATCTGTGTCAAGACAACAGGGATATGAGCATTGTTAGTGAGAACACGATTGGTTAGGACGCACAAAGAAGGTCAGGATGTTCGCCACGGTGGCGGATGTGATCACCAAGTAGTAGGCGATCCCTGCATGTTGCCGAACGTCAACGCGCTGAACCTTACCAACAGTCTGTGGATCCATACCGTCACGAAACATGAGATCAGCAAGACCTCTACCGGACCCCGGACAGCGGCTAACGCCGTCCTCGCGCCAGTTCGAAAGAGTTCGCATAACCGTAAGCACAAGCACGAAGACGTCGAAGACAGCCTGCGTGACCCATGCGTATGCATCGCCTGCAATCCATGCGTGGAATTAGGAGATCATTCTATAAGAGGAATCAGGTGAACTGACGTTTATCGCTGGAGGAAATGAGGCAGTCAGCACAGCGCCTGGGGAGTGATGGCAAAGAGAGATGGGGCAGTGAGGATAGAGACACGCACTAGAGGGCCATTTGGCATAGCTTCACACCCAGGTCGACAAATGTATATATTGTTGTGGGCTGCTTTGAGACGATTATGGCAATGCTGGCACCAAGAAGTGATACGGAGACAATGGTGACGAGGAGCACGATGCTCCGCTTATTGTAGTACATCGCCGCGACACGCACGCCCATGATGGCTATGTAGCTCAAGATGAGCTCAACTTCGCCACGACGACATGCATACACTTACCGCAAACATATATCTGGGTCGCGAGTATCTTCACCTTCACACACCATTCATAAGTGTCACAACTCTGCATTACAAAATGAATTCCTGTCTTTCTCGCAAGTGTCTGGGATAACTGGGATAACGCACCAAAGCAGAACCAGGGACATGTCCCAAAATGATCAAGACAAGAGATGCCAGGGTCGGTACATAGCGGATACTGAAGTATAACAAAGATGCGCGCGAGAGCGGCCGGTGCCATAGGTGCGTAACCTCAGCCGGTAACGTGAGCAGATAGTCGTACAGCAGAAACGCAAATGCAGCAATCTCCAATCGAGAACTAAATTCCCTGCAATGCAATGATATTAGCCACTCAAGATTGAAACAGAAAGCATGGGCACAGGGGATATAGGGATAGAGAGATCAAGTCTAGAAATTACGCACACAAGACGAAAACTACCAACGTCCATCGGCCAGAGCGGGACGGCGCGCTAGGGCGCCGTCGGGGATGTAGAATCCAACGAGTGCGGATGACGGGCAGGAAAGGGAGATCGTCGAAGGCATGATCATGCCGTCTTATATGTGGCGGAGGCGGAGGCTAAAAGCTCAGACAAATGTCTGTGCTCGTGTTCATTCGAATTTAAACATAGGGGGCTCGTCAGTGATTTGACAGATTAACTTTACGCACGCGCGCCGAGCGCTGAGTTCCTGTCCTGGTGCGTGATCTCATGTTGGTGTGCCTGCCGCGTACAGCCCCCAGATAGGAAACAAGAACGTCATGAAAGTAGCTAGCACCGAATTTTCGTCGGGCTTGTTCAAGGAGGCCAGTACCGAAAGTACAGGAGTCGTACGAGATTCCCCTGGGCCTTCCTCCGTCTCGTCGCGGGCGATCTGCTGCAACCGAAACCGATGGCTATCGATGAGTGTTCCGAACATGGCCAACCCCGCGCGCGACGTGGATCAATGCGAGGTTGACACAAACTTTTCGGAGCGGCGCAGCGGCCTCTGCCCTTAGATCGATGCATCGCCAGATCGTGAACAGTATGTAATACGCGGGCTGCATTAGATACGACCGCTATGCGAAAAGTGGTAGTGGGAAGAGGCAAGAGCTCGTCACTCCGCGCGTCGACTGTCGCCCCGAAACCGCGCGGGAAACGCCGCACGTGGAAGTGTTCAGAGACTTTGCGACCTTTTGCGACGTGCGTGAACACTAGCAGGCAACTGTGGGCCACGAGGAGCGAGTTAATGAAGGAGATTGAGCTTGCCAACGTGGAGCGCGGCAACGGCACTGACTCTACTACGTAGATATCGCAACGGGAAAAGAGATGGCAAAGGAACCCATGCGGTATGGCGCCGGCGCGATGAATTGCAGGCGGTGTAAGTACATTGGGCTCCCGTTGCAGTTGAGTTGCTTAGAGTCTGTATCGCTGTGAGCATGTCAGTCGGTATTAGGGACGAGCTAAGATGACGGGGAGCCGCTATGATCAGAAGGCGTCTTATAGATCAGATATAGTGAAACTCCTCCACCTGTTCGTATTTACGGGCGTGCGGGAACAGGCCTCCCGCGCACTACATTGCAAGAATATGTGTCCATGTCCTCAGCTCTGCATCTGCATCGTATGACCCCTACGCATCGAACTGACCCTTGAGCCATGCGCTGTCTCGCCTATCTCTTGCGGCAATAGTTGACCAGGTGTGTGTGACGCTCTTTGCTTCTGGTATCTGGATCGTGGGGAGGCTTCAAGCTTCATGCTTCACGGTCAATGGCGCGCCCGGGGGGTTATCGACGGTGTCTGGAGAGTCCAACGGTGCGCTGATGTACACCCCAGCGCTCCCATATAGCCCATCTCCGTTGATGTCGAGCATCTCCAGATCGCGTGTGATAGGCGCATCAGCGTTTAAGGCGTCGAGGATATCGAGATCAATGCTTCTGCTACTACGCGAGGTGCGTGCGACAGCAGCATGTAGGTGAAGCGTGAGACGCGCAAGCATAGCCGTGCTGATCGCGCTAGCGAGTGTGCTGAGGCAGCCGCGCGCGAGCGGTGGTCCGAACTTCATTAAGCAGATATTAGTATGAACGGCTACAGGGACCATAGATAGAAGTGGACGGACAAAGAAAGTGAGGATGTTCGCGACAGTGGCGAGAGTGATCACCAAATAATAGACGATCCCTGTAGGTTTCCGACGATCAACCTTCTGAACATGGTCAGAAATGTGCATGCATACCATCGCGAAACATGAGATCAGCAAGACCTCTACCGGAGCCTGGACAGCGGCGGGCGCCGTCCTCGCGCCAGTTCGCGAAGGTTCGCACAACCGTGAGCACAAGTACAAAGATGTCGAAGATAGCCTGTGTTATCCACGCGTATGCGTCGCCTACAGTTCGCGTGTAGGGTCAGGTCAGAGTAAGCAGGGAAAACATTCGAGCAAACTGACGCTTATCGCTGGCATGAACGAGATTGTCAGCAGGGTGTAGGAACAACGACGATCGAAAAGAGATGAGGTGCATAAGGTAGCGATTGTGGTTTGCGAAGAGGGGTGAAACTCACTACAGGGCCGTTTGACATTGCCTCACTCCCAGACCGGCAAAAGTGTATGTCGTCGTGTGCTCCTTGTATACGATTATGGCAATGCTCGCACCAAGAAGAGCCGCGGACACGGTTATGACGAGAAGCACGATGCTCCGTTTGTTATAGTACATCGCTGCAACACGCACGCCCATGAGAACTATGTTGACGGTTAGAGCGAGTATTCCTTCATGCGTGAATGCACGTACTGCAAACGTAGATCTGCGTCACAAGTAGCTTGATCTTCATACACCACTCGTACGTTTCACAGCTCTGGATCCCAGAGTGAGCTCCCGCGTCTCTCTTGAGTGTATCCAAGTGTAATGCACCATCTCAAAGACAGGGACATGTCCTAGAATGATCAAGACAAGCGACGCCAGGATCGGTACATAGCGTATGCTGAAGAATAACAAAGATGCACGCGAGAGCGGTCGGTGCCAGAGGTGCGTTACCTCGGTCGGTAACGTGAGCAGATAGTCGTACAGCAAGAACGCAAATGCGGCAATCTCCAATCGAGTACTAAACTCCCTGCATGGATATTAGTCTTTACACTAAGATTCGACGCGGAAGGCTTGGGAGAACGAGGGGCTTGGAATAGTGACATGGGGTTAGAAAGCTACGCACACGACACGAAAGCTGCCAACGTCCATCAGCCAGGACCGGACGGCGCGCTGGGGCGCCGTCGAGAATATGCGACCCAGCGAATGTGGATGTTGGGCGGAAAGGGGGATTGACGACGGGAATGTGCAGGCCGTCTTATGTATAGCGGAGGCTAGAGGCTTAGACAAGTGCTCGTGCTCGCATGCATTCGCACTTGGAAATACGGAGGTCGTAAGTAATTTGACAGATCAACTTTAAGCACGAGCGCTGCCGTCGTTGGCCAAGTTTTACGCGCTCCACAAAGCCGCGGCCGCCGCTGCAGTTGCCGGGCCATACAGTGATACACGCGCTCAATTGGCAGGCACACCAACCTGAGAGAAGCAAGGAGGAAGTGTGCGACACAAGAACTCGAACGGGACATGAGGACGTCATAAAACCCGGTCTCTGACCTTTCTGTGTTGACTCGATGAAACAAGGCCCTTGCTAAAAAAGGCTAGTACTGAAAGTGCTAAAGACTTACGTGGATTTATTGGGCCTTTAGCGCTTAGCTCTCTCGTCCCAAGCAGGCAATCTATGCCGAGCTTGATCTCGATGGTAACGGTTAGCGAGGGGTACTTTCAACATCATCATGACCAGTTCGAGGTTGACAAAAACTTTCGGAGCTGCTCGGCAGCCTTTACCTTCAATTGCTGCGTCACCAGATCGCTACGGGTAGCGTGGGCTGCTCAGAATATGACCATCATACGGAGAGTGGTAGTGGGAACTTGGAAGAGGCAGAAGCGGGTTACTTCGTGCGTCGGCTCTCGGCTTGCTCTCGGCCCGATTGATGGCCGCACCCACGCCGTATTCATCTGCGCCTTGTCTGCGCCTTTAAGTATGCTTGAGTATGTAAGTACTCTTCTTCGAAGTGGCACCGAGGACGACGAGAATATGTTCTCTTTCGATCGTGATTCTAGGCGGTGTTTGCTAGCATACACGATCGGAGATGTATAGTAGGCCAATATGATGGCGAATGCCTCAAATCCAGTCCAAGACGACAAATCATCCATTCCAACTCATCAGCGCGCTATCAAAAAAAAAAGGTTCGCGCCCAGTAAGAAAGACGGGAGACGTCTTCTCGCAGCTCCCGCATTGGTTCTACGCATGTGAGGATCCGTGTACAGTCCACACTCGCGCTCGCCAGCATAGTCCGCTGCAATTACAAACAACATGAGGGACACATTGTGGGAATATGCCGGAGGACGAACGTACCGTGAATGAAGCGTCGGCCCGGTCTAGCCTCCTCATCAGCTCTTGAAGGTCGCCTGAATGCCGCTTAGCGCGGAGGAAACAGAGTATAGGACGCTGACGTTTGATATCCTCCAGGTCGGCGCACACAGTGTTCAAATCACTTTCGTGGGTTTAGCACCGATTGGTAGAGACGGGAAACCAGGACGGGCGTACTTTGCTAGTGCGCAGATTGCGATTTCGTGAGCGGGTGAAAGTGAAGTTGCGTCGGGAATAGCATGGACCAGCGATGAGGCAAAGGCATCAATTTGAGCGTAGATGTCTACTATCGATGCCTTGTTACTGTCCATGAGCTATAGAAGTGTAAGAATCGTGTACTTCTGGAATCACACATGCACGCACTTCAACCTGCCGCGCAAGAAAGAGCAGTCCGCACACAGTGCTCTTGAGCGGCGGAAACGCATCGGCAGATTCAGAAAGGGCTTGTAGGCTGAACAGCAGAGCGTCTTTTGCAACCTCAGGATTCATAGGACGTCGCAATCGTACACGGCGCATGGATGTCTTTAGACTTCGTGACGGTCCCATATTGACATAGGGAGTAGGCCTCTCCGACGTCATCTTTGACATGACGAAGCCATCTTGGGGAGTGATAGGTGTGGTGGTAGAAAGCTTTAAGCGGTGGTGTCTGTATGAGACCGCAGAGCGGCGTGTAAGCCGAGCTGCGGCTGCTCGAAACTTCACTATCGAGTTGAGAAAGAAAGACATCCGAGGTAGAACGAGTGATATTCTGCGTAGATCGAGCAAGCGATAGAAGAAGGAGGGGAGTAACAAGTAGAGATGTCCTCATCTTGTGCTGGATACGTGCATTGCTGTCCGATCGTCTTCGTATGCGCGCCGTGCATCGGATACTCAGATGATCCTCGGACTTTCGAGTTCCAGCTCTTTGGTGTAGACTGTCGCTTCGTCATAGTCATGTGGCGCCGAGAAGGAGTGGCAACTGGAGCCATAGACCCGGTCCATCGCTACGACTGAGAGAATGGGAGTCATACAGTAGGCGCCTATCCGTCCAATTGGACCTGATCAGACGTCACATCGTCCGACCCACGCAGACCATCTGTAGCATGATTTCAAGGTTGACTGCCATGAATGCGCACCGGGACAGTGTACACCAACACCGCGGGGGGTTTGGGCCCTCGGCCTCGACGTTATGCGCTTCACAGAGGATCGAACAGTGAAAATTATCTGGCACAGTATTAATGC
This sequence comes from Peniophora sp. CONT, assembly GCA_001632445.1. Taxonomy (NCBI): domain Eukaryota; kingdom Fungi; phylum Basidiomycota; class Agaricomycetes; order Russulales; family Peniophoraceae; genus Peniophora; species Peniophora sp. CONT. The sequence continues at coordinate 92,662 of KV424530.1, read as the reverse complement.
GAGATATCCTGGAAGACGAGGCTCTTTGTAGGTTAGCCTGGCTCATCGTCGCTGCGAGGGCATCACTGTCATCGCACTTTGAAGTTTGAACTGAGGTCCTTGAACATCTTTGCACCGTGACCCTATTCCGCCCAAATGCTCTTCGTATCATGCAATATCCGCTTCCTTCACTCCGGCAAATATAGTGACACACTCTGTCTGTGGGCATAAATGGAACCTTGAGAGTGTAGGAGACGGGAGGAGGCAAGAGTGCGCAGTGAGTGCGCGCGGGCGAACCGGGCACCGCAGATTGCCGGGCCATTTTCCCAGACCATTATTGCGGCTGACATTGACATCGCGCCCTTCTCCCCTGAACACCACCTTGCCACCTATCGCTGTATGTAATCGTAATGCTCATGGAGAGGATATCTCGTTTTATACCGTCGTCTGTATAATACCTGTGAGACACTACCTGGCTGCACCACAGCCACGAGGTTTTCATAGCATGAAAGAAGCTTTGATCTCTGGCTTGTCTCTGGCGCCGTATACCTACTGTCCTCGGTTGGACAGCCTCGATGTTCTGAGGGCAGCGAGCTCGTCTACGCTTCACCTTCCCCCCTCACCTACTTGCGTCTCGGTTGCTCTGCGCCATCTTGGCTCCTGCTCCTCAACCGTCCCCAGACTTTCAAATCATGTCTCGTCTTCTTGGCCGTGTACGAACGTCAATCCGTCTCGCGCCCCGTGCGCTGCTATCTGTGACTCGTTTGCGTAAAGATCGTCGACAGATTGTAGAGGAATCTGTCGCTGCCACTACATCGTCCGCAACGACGGCCCCTGCCTTCACAACAGGCGTGCTTCTTGCCTCCGCGTCCAGCCCAGGCAATGCAGTGGCGCGTCGAGGAAAGGGCCGCATATCTCGCTCTGTGACGAAAGACACACTTCTCTTTGGCCTGGAGGCCCTTTCTGAGTCTGCCGATGCATTTGGGCCGCTGAAGAGTGTTGTTGGAGGGTTGCTGTTTTTCGCAAAGCAAGCCGATGTAAGTGACCCTCTTATGTCTTTGCTCCTCTCCGAATATTGATTCTCTTCACTAGCTGGTGTCCGGGAACAAAGAACAGATTAGCGACGTCTATGTACAGATCGACGCAATGGTTGCTTCGCTTGCGCGTGCGATACCCGACGTGACGGAGCTCTCTCCTGTAGCCAAAGAGGCCATCCGCACGCTAGCAGAGTAAGCTCATCCTTGGATGCTGTTCTTCCTCAGAACGGGCAACTGACACGCTACATCAGAGACATACACGCGGTGTGCACGGATATGGAAGGCGTTTCTCGCCAGCGCTGGTCCATGCGCTTCATCCGCGCTCGCCAACATTCCGATCGACTCGACAGTCTTGTGAAGAGGCTGAACAAAGCGGACGCATGTTTCATGGTGGGTCACCTTTTCGAGTTTTTCTTAGGCGGACGTTGTGCTTACTTCGCGATTTTACTCCATCAGAGAACCATTGCGACAAGTACGGAGATGAAGAGTACACAGATCCTTGCATGTGTACAGCCCTTGCGAGAAGAGGTTCACCGCCTCTTGATCCAAGGGCGAAGGGAGTTTTTTTTTGACACGACCGTGTCCGTTTTCCCGCGTTATCCAGCTTCTGAGAAGTAGGTCTGAACCATTCCGTAACTTAATTTCCTTCTTTTTTGACGCCGGGCCTTGAAACGTGTGCAGGCGTCAAACTCACCATGTTCTCATCATGGTCTGGTATATTGGTTCTGTGTATGAATATGTGTCTTGATACGTACGCTATAATGCTTCATCCTTGTGTTTGAACTTCATCATAACCCTCGGCAGTCATGGAGCCTAAATCTGACACACAATACGGCTTCATCGTCAGCTGCCAGATCTTGACAGACCCATTCAAAAGGGGCGTCCAGACTGCCGGGTTTGAAGTCGACTTTAAGGGCAGAATCGACTGGCGAGCTCCCCTACCGGCAATCTGTCTAATCTACTCCCTTGACGTCAAGGTCAATCTTCTTCACTGGGGACGATTCAACGATATTCACGTTCCACGAAGGTTGAACACATAAGATAATTATTACCCCGTATCTTCATCTTGTAGGCAATCTTTAGCACCCAAATATCGCTTTGCTTTGCTATAAGAGACATTTGGATGCCCGAAACCAGTAGAAGCCTTACTCCTGCCTCATCTTATTCCGCGCACCGCGGAGCTGACCCATGGCCCCACCGCCTGCACTACATCGCGACCGCCTCATGCATGTAGACATTTGTGATATTTATATTATTCCGCTCAAGCTTTACTTTACAGTCCGCCATCCACGTCGTGTCTCTGTCTCCTCTCTACTCCTGGGATCCCGGCCAGTCACGGGAGAGGCTACACGCGCACAAGTATGCCCATCCACAAAACCTGCACGACAGCCACCAAGAAAAGGAAGGTGATGCGACGAGAGCGTTGGGCGTGGCTAACGGTACCGACTGCGCCTGGTGCTGCGGCGTCTGGTAAGACGACAGAGCGTAAAGATCGTAGCTGCAGAGAACTCAAGTTAGCTTGACGAATGGTATCGAGGGGCGAGAATGTGCTTACAAGGAAGAAGGCGTTGGCGAGGAAGGTGTAGATGAATGCGAACAAGTAGAGCATCCGTGAACTTGAGAGCAGGCCGGCTACGATGGTCACAATCACCCTATACGCACATCAGCACTCCGTCAAAAGTGACATGTCCATCCCAGAGATACTCACCCAACGAACTTGTACCCTCCATAACTCAACAAATCCACGACTGGTCCACTCCCCTGCACCCCCAACAAATAACACCCAATCTTAACGAAAACAAAATCGCAAAGCAACACAAACACGCTCTTGCTCCCCGTAACGCCTAAAATCTCCGGATGGAACTTATCCTGCAGTCCACTCTGCAACGCCACCAACAAGATATACGTCGTGAAAGCCATCAAAGGAATGTATAAATCCGGAGCGTTAACGTCCTCGCGAGGAGCTTGGAATTCCGCGGTATTGGCTTCGGAGCGTCGCATGCGTCGCGTCCAGGGTCGGTGGCGCCATGGCCAGAGTAAAAGACGGAGTTTAAGTACTACGTAGGAATTCGAGACGTCAAAATGCTGCTTCAACGCGCTGAGCGGGATCAATCCTCCCAACTACACAACAGTCAATAACCCACTACTATTAACAAAGAAAGTGATGTGAGGGCGTACGTTTTTGGCAACGTATTCCTGACCGGCGCTCATAGCGTTCTGACCCAGCTGCATCCCAAACTGCGCCGTCGCACCATCGATCCCCCAATTCGCATACGGAATCCCACCTTGTCCCGGTGCACCCCCCATCGCTCCCATCTGCCCACCCTGCGCATGCGCAAACGCCGGATGATATCCTCCGCCCCCTTGCATCTGAGGTTGAATTTGAGGTGCAACAAAGGACTGATGTTGTTGATTTTGATTGTGAGGACCAGGCGGGGAAGACGTGTAGCGCTGGTAACCCTGTGGTGAAGCGGGCGTGCTGGGCGGTTCGGGGATGAATGCCGGGTGAGTTGGCACTGGGTGTTGGAGTGGGGGTGGCGAGCGAGAGTAGTAGCTCATTTCAAGTTCAAGTTCATGCAGAGTGTAGAGGGTATGGTAGATGTTGAGGGAAGGGAGACAAAGTATAGATCAACCGCGCGGGAGACACGTCGTGCGCCACGCGTGGCTGCGCGCGTCTATATGTGTACATACGCGCCCTCGCGACGTGATGGGATTCAGTTCAACAAACGCGTATACATATTAAAGCAGTACTACAACTACATATACATCGCATACATATAATAACCGATCTCAATCCCAATTCCCAACAGAGCACCGCGAAAGCGTGAAAATATTCGAATCAAAGGTCCACTGACGCTACTGAACAACACAAGCCCCCGGTTCAATCCCCATCTCCCTCATCTCCTCCTCCTGCGCCTCCCTCTCATTCGCCTTCAACTTTTCAAACGTCTCCTCGGGGAACCAATCCTGCATAAAATTGATCAGAGCCCAATCCACATTATCCCTCGTCGCAGCCCCGACAGTCGGCGACCTGCACACCGGACACCTTTCCTTTCCTCGTTTTTGAAGCTTTACGAGGCATCGGACGCAGAATAAATGGCCGCATCCTAAGCGGATGGGTTTGAAGGCGATGGAGGTGCAGATGATGCAGCTGTAGTCGTCTAGCGAGGGGATGACGGGTAGAAGTTGGGTGCCGACTGCTTGGACGAGGGTGCGCGGGAGGGTGTGAAGGAGCGGAGGAACGAAGAGTGCCAGGGCGTCAGGACTGTTGGCGTGGTCCGTCAAAAGCGGTAAAGGTAGCGCAGTACGCTTGGCGTGTTTCTTGAGAATCTTACGCATAGCTTCGGCGTTCGCCTGCTGGAACTGCATTATCGTTAACACTTGAACTTCAGTACCGCTTGAAGACAGAGAGCATACCTTCTTGAGATCAAGCAACAACAAATTCAACCTCAAAAACCGATCCAACGCCGCTCTACTCTCCCTCAACTTCAACGTCCTCCGATCGCCCAACCCCGCACCCGTAACCCTCTCCGCGAAAGCCTTCAACCTGACCTCCGCATCAGCTACAGTCCTCTCTCCCCTCGCCCTTTCCCCAACCCTCTCAAACACCTCGCTCTCAACATACATCGCAAAGATCTCCCTCCATGCGCTCAGATCGCTCTTAAGCGCCGGTGCACGAGCAAAGAGGAGCGGTGTGCTGATGGCACTGGCGTCGTCGCCTGAACGGTGTGGGATGAAGCCTGGTCCAAGGATGCTGAGGGAACGCGATGAGGATAGCGGACGGGCGGAGGCGGCAATCTGTGAAGCGAGTGACGATAGCGAGGCGACGAAGTCGGATTGTACATGCGTGAGGTGCGACGCGAGTGTGTTCAGCGCCGTCGATAGCACGCGAAAGAACTCGGTATCGTGCGCGAGAGGAACGACGAGCTCGTGCGCGCCATCGCATTCACTGTAACCGAAAAGAGTTTAGTCAGTAAAGGACGTTCTTGTGGCGCTCGAGAAGGCCGGCGGTCAAGTCACATTAGGGAAAGAGTAGCCGCGATTTGGAATACAAGAAGGCCGACGATGTATTGAAAGAAGCAAAGACACGTACATCAGATCACCGGCAAGCGCGAGCTGCGTAGCCGCCGGCTCAGAAGACCTCCGAGTCGACACATCTTCAATCGTGCCCGACGAACGTGCGCGCTCTTGAGCATTATTATTGGGTGACGGCGTGAGTGCGAGGCCTCGTTGAAGTGCGTAGAGTAGGGCAGGAGACCGCGCGGTCGAGCTACTCAAAAGCTGCTGAGATTGCGAGCTCGAAGAGGAACTTGAGATGCCCCTTTCCCCCTCTGCGCTAGCCCCTTCTCCCCGATCCGACGACTCCCAACTCCGCTCGGTACGTTCCCGTTCCTGGTCCCGCTCTCTCGGATCGTCCGCGGATTCAGCTTCAGACTGAGATTCATGTTCATGTTCATCGTTTGCCTCCCAAAGCCCCGATCCAGATCCAGTCTGCGCGTGTGGCGCAAAGTACTTCTCCGGCAATATGAACCTCAAGCGCGGTTCAATAGTCTCTCCATCATGTTCCCTCGCAAACTCATATACCACTCTCGCATGCGGATGTGCGTTCGAGTTTGAGTATGAAGCGGTATCGGGGGATAGCTGCTCGGCGTCCGGGGTCGCTCCGCCCGGACTTGCCTCACGTTCCTGCTCTGCGAGGAGAGCGCGTAGACGGTCCGGTGAGAGGCCTATGGATTCGAGCTCGTCAACGATGCCGTGGATGAGCTTTTTCAGTCGTTTGTATTCGATTGCGCCGTCGGAGAGCTCGGGAGGAAGCGAGAGTAGAAGCTCGTCGTATGTCTTGCCGAAGTGCATTGCAGTTTCCGATCCGAAGCAGGGTCGTTATTGGAGTTGGAGGAGTCAGTGAGCCTGCAGATACGAGGCGGATGTGCAGAGAGTACAGGGCGGGATGAGCCGCGGATGCATTACAGGCGTAGAGCCAGATGAGACAAGATGGTGGTTTATGGTCAAGTTTCGTTTGCGAGCTTTGGAGAAGCGGTGACGGAGTCGGCGTTGAGGTGCGACGCCACACGTGCTTGACTTCACCGATCGCGACAGCTTTGACTCCGCGTTCGCGCCGACGCGTCTTGTTTCGAACGTCCACTATGGCGGCTTGGACGATGAACGTTTGATTGCTCTTACGCTAGCTGCGCTATGATGGGGTGAATATTTGCTGCTAGTTCTTCTACATGAAGTCCTTGTCGCATATCTCTCTTGCAGCATTGCTATCTGCGAGTGGTCACTGCACGGAAGGCCTACCTTCTGCAATGACTGCGTGCGCTGGAATTGCGGTAGCGCCGGAGAAAGTAATACTCCAACGGTCACGTACCCAATAGGAAAGCGTAGTGGCTTGGGCGTGTAGAATACTTGCGTGCGGCATGCAGAGGTCGGCTATGACTGCCAAAGAATCTTGTCTAGACGTATATAACCTGCGCAAAACTCTATATGATAATCTCTATCGTTATTCATGCATTTCTTACACAATGCCTCCGCTTCTAAGCAAGATCTTTCCGAATTCCACGTAGTGGGGGTGGAGGTAGTGACTCCCGTCGACGAGCGATAATGTAAACTGCAGTCGTCTTCGAGCCCTATACTACCTAGCCATATGTCGGCAGTTGTCGCCCTCATACCGAATTCGCGGGTGAATCCAGATATCCAAGGATATTCGGTGGTACTCAAGCGGAAGCAAGGTACACGCAATGGGAAATAGAGACATGCGTATGTGGAAGCTATGCATCTAGTCGATGAGATGAAGTCAGGGCCGGCTGTACATCGCATGTCAAACATGGAACCATATACAGTATACTGCGGTGCTCATGCATGTGAGAATCCGGAAGCTGCCCTCCGATGCTTCTATAACTTTAAGAGGGCAAACAGCTAAAAAAAAGGTTGCCCCCGAGATGTGGTGCTTCTCCTGCAAACAACTGAGCACTTTAGCGCCTGTCGCTTCTGCGCTAGAAATCATAGTCCTCTAGAAGATGACCGTCAAGAAAGCAAAAAGTAATGTAGTATCAGATGCGTACCATGAACGAAGCGTCACCATTGTTCAGTCGCTGCCCAATTTCCTCCAGTTGCGCGCGGTGGCGCTTAGCACAGATGAAGCGCTTGATAGGGCGCTTGCGCTCGTGCGCGATTCCTTCCAGACTTGTGCAGAGCAGTTGAATTTCGCTTGTGGGTGGTCAGACAGTGTGCATCAACGCACTGAAAAATGAGGGCTTACCTTGTCAAGGCGCTAAGCGCAGCTTCGTGCGCGCGCGAAAGCTCAGTCCCGTCAGGTATAGCTCGTGCCAACGAAGAGGCGATCGTGCTGATATTCGCGTATATGTTCAATACCTGAGTCTTGTTGTCCGAGGCCAGCTGTCGTGAGAGGTCAGTTTTCACTCCAATCAGGGGAGAAGGGAAGCAACTGACCTCTATCTGGTCCACGAAGAACAGGAGGCCGCCAACGGCACTCTTCAAGGGCGGGAAGGCATCGGCTGACGCCAGAAGACCTTGTAGCCCAAGAAGAAGTGTTTCCTTCGCTAATTCGCGAGATCTGGTGCGTGAACGCGAAGGGCTTAAGGAGTTCGTGGTGGCGGTTGGGGAAACTAGGTTGTCCGATACAGCCGCAGTGCTCAACGGGGCATTGATCGACAATAACGAGGCCGTCGTCGTCAGCTCGACGGACGCATCCTCGGGGCGCTGAGTGAGGCGCTTGCGAAAAGTCGGCCGTCCGAAGCGAACGACGGTTGCAAGGCGTCGGGGAAGGAGAGCGAGGCGAGGCGGCATGCTGAACTTGGTGGGACGCTTGTGTGGTATGGTCAAGGATGGGCCAGGATGGGCCAGGAGGAAGACGAGGACGAGGACGAGCTCAGTGCCCACAGCACGATAGGCTGTCCTCATCTAGGAAGATAGGTGTACGGCGCCAGAGCTCTCTCTCATAGTATGAAAACCTCGTGGATGTAGCGCAGCCTCGTAGTGTCTTTGCTGAAGCGTCGCGCACGACGGTCGCAAGCAAGATGTCATTTTCATGTGCATTACGAGCGTGTGCATATAGAGGAACGGTGATATATACCCGATGGTGGTCAGGAAACAAGGGCATGGTGTCGACGTGCGCGACACGACGGCGCGCATTGATGCGCCTGCGCTCGCACGTTGCCTCCTTCCATCTCCTACGATCTTGATTCCATCTAAACCTACACTCGAAGGAGATTTTCCACACAGCAAGTGCAGTGCGAATGATGCTACGACAGAGGCCCGGAGTTCTGCGTTGAGCAGTAGTATACCAAACGCGACAGCACGCTAAGCCATTCGATGACTTGTACTCGTCCGTGTTGTCGAACGCGTTAAACCACCGCAAAGCACATGCAATTCTGCGTGCTGCATGCTCGAACCATCATCCTGCGACTCGCGCACGCTCGGAGGGTGCAGGATACGCCGAAGCAGGGTATGCGCATCGGATGCTCTGGAACAGGGTGGAATTCCGCACGCAAATTGGCGTATAGATGGGCGACGGGGCAGTTTGGGATATCAACTACCTCTGTCTCTTCCTATGGCCTTAGCGCCACTGGACTCGACGCATGCGACGCTCTGAAGCCAACACCGCGGAATTCGAAGCCCCGACCTTTGCATCCCTTTGATGGTGTTCACGACGTATAGGGCGCGTTGCCGAGTGGACTGCAAGATAAGTTCCACCCGGAGATTTTGGGCGTTACGGGGAGCAAGAGCGTCTTTGTGTTGCTTTGCGATTTCGTGTTCGTTAAGATTGGGTGTTATTTGTTGGGGGTGCAGGGAAGTGGACCGGTGGTGGATTTGTTGAGTTATGGAGGGTACAAGTTCGTCGGGTGAGGCTTTGATTTGGATTTGAGTTGTGTGTGTGTGACTGGACTGATGCTTTTTGGCAGGGTTATAGTGATGCTTGTAGCTGGCTTGCTCTCGAGTTCGCGGATGCTCTACCTCTTCGCTTTCGTCTATACCTTTCTCGCCAATGCTTTCTTCCTCGTAAGTATATGATCGCTTATCAATCTCCTTCGTCAAACTAAACCTAGCTCCCTCCAGCTTCGCCGATCTCTACGCTCAGTAGTCCTACCAGACGCAGCTGCACCAGGCGCCGTCGGTACCGTCAGTCACGCCCAACGCTCTCGCCGCATGACCTTCCTGTTTCTGGTTGCAGTTGTGCAAGTCTTATGGATGGGTACTCTCGTGCGCGTCTAGTCGGTCGTGGGTATAGAAAGGTGGAAGGGGATGTGTATGGACGGACCGGGACAGAGTGTAAAGTACTTCGGACGCGAAATAATCATACATAAACTCAAAACGTGCTTGACGAGTGATACCAGACGTCGCCGTTCTGCAACCAGGATGGACGCGGCCGTTCTTGACACTCTCATGGGGTAAGGGGCTTGATACCGACCGCGGTGATGTAGCAAGCAGCGGTGATAGGTTCTACGGCACTGGTAAGCTCGGATTTCATACTTCCAGGTTGCTCTGTGCGATTGCGTGGTCATCCAAGCACAAACTTCGTGAATACTGGATTACTACTACTGGTAAACAGCGGAACCATACATTTGGACTATCAACATGACGTAGTCGTCGGCAACCTGCCACGATAGCGACGCCACCGGCAACCTATCTCTGCGCTGAGAAAGCTGGACGTCACGCAGATGCGTGCCGAACGTTGCCTTGCAGCTCCCAGACGCCCCGCGAGCCGCCTCAAACATAGCGCCAGGCTACCCTCGGTCGAATGAAATAGCAGGTAAGGGGTGCAAACTATCTGTGGGCAGAGAAAATGTCAGTTCACGTGTGGGTTGAGAGAGAAGGGCGCGCGAATGGAAGGAATGATCAGGCGAAAAAAAAGTTGTCGCTCAAAGTCCGGAGACTCAGTACGATTCTGACGTAGTTTTCGAAAAGCATCATGTTTTATAGATATAAAACCCCAAGGAAAAGAGAGAGAGGAGGCTCACATTTAAAGACGAGGAATTTGTACGCTTGTAGTCCGTTGACGGCTTTACTCGGTTAGACTCCCGTAGTCAGACTCTCGTCGCGCCGTATACTCAGTCGGAGATCGTTCGTGACAAAACGGGTACAATAGAGAGCTCAGGATGGAAGGAAGGATATCGGATAGGTGATCATTGAGACTACTCGCTGCGTGCGGAGCCCGAGAGGGACCCGCAATACTTCATGGATCCCCGCCGCGCGATTGGACCTTTATCAATAGATTCTGAATCCGCCCGGGAGGTTCAGCGAGTCTATGTAAATCGTTCTACGAGAGCATGCAGTGCCATATGCTCGATGCCGTGGATAAAGGTAGATAACATGGTGGTCAGAGACAACTTGTGGTCCTGGAGTCCGAGAAGGCCGCGGAAGGTCGGATCAGGGCCGGATCATTCATTTGCGCTTGTTTGCACCTGCGGACGTAGGGAGGTGCGAACTTCTGGCCTTCGAACTCCATCTCATTCCCTCACGCGGGCCAATCGTACCGTGCGAGTAATTCGAACTCACAAGTGCTTGGCGATTACTTACCGTCGTTCTGTACTGGGTCAATGTCGTATGTGGATGCATGCCAGGATGATGAAGCTTGAAGTCTGACTTTGTGCCTGTAAAGCTAGGCTCCTATAAGTACACGCGCACGATCGTCCGACAGTCGCCCCTCATCGAGATCTACTGCTACTGTATGCCTCTCTGAAGGAAATTCGATTTTGTTGCCAGGGTATTGGCCCCGACGTCTAGATGAACGGATGCACTCTGATAGAGGCGTAATCCGCATAAGTATATAACGCCCACGTCGCCGAATGTTCCCAGCCGTCGCTTTCCCTCCGCAGTGCTCCGTCGACGCGGTCCCTCTCTCCCCTGCTTTGCGGTTCTGAGACGCTACTGCTCTAGCCTATCTCTTTAGCTGACTAGGCAGACTGGTTACTCTTCGGTCAGGACAAGCGACGACTTACATTCATCTACGGAAAGTTCGCCGCGCTAGCAAGCTCGAAGGCTCGGCTGTTCGGCTGTGGCGTTGTTCGCCTTGATCGCTGTAGTGATCTATCCGTTGCTCACGGGAACCTTCGCCTGTATATAAGCACCCACACGCAAGTGCATTAGCGCAGTTGGCCTCCGAGGACTTTGTTTCATTACGCCCGTGCCCACTACTTGACCCCACCCTTCTCGGAGGCACGTCACGTCGTATCTGCTTAACGGCGCTCATGCCGCCCCACCCCGCGCGGGTCGATGGACGCTGAAACTTTCCAAGTCGTGTGCGTATTCTCTTTCGTTTTCTGCCCGGCAAGGGTGTACGTCTTACGCGAGTTCTTAGAGAACTAAGTTCGAGGCTTGAGATTGCGGCTTTTGCCTTTTTGGTCTACGACTACCTGCTCGCCATCTCGGATGAGTTTCCACGCCTATGGCAGCGGCCTCTATCACGGTCATCACTCTTTTTCTTTGCCATACGCTACTTGCCATTGCTCTCCTCGCTTCTCATTGTTCTTCTTGGATATGCGCCTGCACTTGCACTAGTGAGTCATACATTCTTAATTGATGCGATGACGTGTATACGACTCAATTGGAAACCAGAGTTGCGATGCTTATCTCTGGTGCTCGAAAGTCAAGATTTTGGTGACGCAATTCTGCGTTTGTTGTGAGTTTATTGTTGTTAACTTCATAACGTCGCTGACCTTTATGCAGTTATCATGGGTATGCGCGTCATGGCCATGTACTATAACGATCGGCGCGTCGTAATCCTCGTCGCAGGCGTCGCTGTGATCCTTCTTGGCATCAGCATACTGTTTATCGTTCACGACGAGTCCACCACCGTATACAGGTTCGTTAAAGTGGGTGTGCACCTTTGTCATGTGGCATCGTAGTACGTACCTTCTTCTTCTCTCTCCCCTCGCCGCTTCTCCAGGCGGCGCAACGTCATTTTGCCCTTCCATATCCATTTATGTAATTTCGCGTGCTCATGTATACGGCTAACTCCTGTCGGTTTCTAGTGAAACTCGTAAGCATCCTTCAATCCGGTTCTCTTCCTGAGCTCATAGCCGACCGTTTTCCATCACTATCTTCGAATCTCTCGCAAAATCGGTCTTCCGTCGACAACTATGCAGGCGACGCATACGCTTGGATCACGCAAGCGGTCTTCGACGGATTCGTTCTTGTGCTCACCGTTGTCCGTGCGCTTGTGAGCTGGCGCAACGAAAATGGCCTCCATGGCCTTACAAGCACTCATCGAAGTCTTGCTGATCTCATGTTTCATGATGGTGCGTTGTTTATGCCCAGTTGCAGAACAGAATCACGATTAACACTGAGTCCACAAACACAGGCATCCTTTATTACGTAGTCATCACGCTAGCGACGGTCGCAAACATCCTCACCTACTTTGTACGTGTATCTCTTGGCCTGGCATCGTCCTTTCTGGCGCATCTATTGGCTTACGATCTGCAATATAGATAGGGTCCCCTGCCGCTCGAGGATATCTCAGTGCAGGTGCCAGCGCAATCAGTACGACCATGCTCGCTCGCCTGACTCTCCACCTGCATGCCGCCGTCGAATATACAGCGCGCACTAGCCGGAGCGTCGACCTGGAGATGCACGATGTAGGCGCTGAGTCAACCCTACGATACGGGGACCCCGATGCGGAGGGTGTGGAAGACTGAAGCGGAAACGTTCACACATCCCTAGTGTGGACTGGGGTGATGGAGAGAGTCGCCCGGTTCCTTCACCCCGGGCGGGGTGGCGCATCAGTAGCCAGGACGACTAGAGATCCGAGTCGTTCCTCGACGCCCACTGCGATGACCGGATGCGCACAGCACTCGAAGAGTACGATGTGGGAAACGCATGCCATGACACAGTACTTGTCTGCACAGGAGTATATACGTGCCAACGACGCCGATGTATGACAAAATAACATGCTCGTAATCTACACGGACGCCAGCATTCTCTTCAGTAACGTTATCATATCTATATTCGCTGGCCCAGCCGGGTTGCGATATAAGTCCCGCAGAAAACCCCTGTCGAGTGGCTTGATACTTAGCGGCTGTACTGCATTGAAATATGTTCTGCTCGTGTGAGCATTTGCCTTGATCCAGATAAGCAATCCTCGGTCAGCGAACGCGACGAAACTTGCTTCTAACCCTCACGTCGTCTAAACGACATAACACGAAACGCTCTTCCGAATGCATCCCTCTGTGTACTGCCAGTATTGGCATATGTTGTGGTGCCCAATAAGTAACTACTTTTACATTCTTAAAAGAACTGTTCGAGTCTCAAGAACTTCTATCGTGGCAGACCGGTACCGAAGTGCTGCGCCAGAGCTGCACGCCAATCCGCGTATATCATCCTACCCGACGGCATCACCGACATTGCCTGCCTTCGAGCCCAGCGCATTGTACTTGGTGGCATCGGGTGTTCTGGTGACAGCGCCTGGCGCAGGGCATCGCGAAACTCGAGATTGTAGATCTGCTCCCTGCGGCGGGACCCTGGGGTTCGGGACAACTCGAACTGATGTTCTCTTGTCGCCGTGTGTTGCTGCCAGCGGCATTCTACGGGTGCACAGTTTGCGTGCCACATACCGCAAGTCTCCAAGGATCCATATACCTCCGAGAGTCTGCGCTGTACCGACTGGAACAAGGAGACTACTTGCCGTTCATCTTGCGGGCGTGTGCACCACACATAGTGTGTACCATCGCTGAGGCCATCCCAAGGTATCTCGTTGTAGGCGGTACGATGCGCAACGGAGATGTATAGCGAGCTGACTGGGCCTGTACGCATGCAAGCGCGGGTGGAGCTGGGTGGCAGGCGCGCAAGCCTGGACTCGAAGTATACCCGACCTTCCTCGGCACTGCCAAATGTCGCTTGGCCAAGATTGACGCTGTCGTCCCGCCGAAAGAGTACGCCTGCGTTACGCTTGGGAGAGGTGAACAAGCTTCGCGGCATGTCCTTCACGTCGTGGTGAAGAAGAAAGTCTGAAGCGCAATAGTTTGCCGCACTTGTTCCTCTTTCCCTAGGCTTCAAGGGAAAGTTGAACGCGGTCATCGCTGCAGCAACGTTGACTTGTCTGGGATCCATCTGGGCAGGTGGTACCTTGCGCTCGTGAAGGAACGCGAGAATACGTGCGAGAACCGATGAATACGCGAGCTGCGCCCATACACTGACACTTGGATCATAGCTAGGCGAGGCGAAGATGGATGGTTGATGGAGGAGATTGAGTTCGCCGGGATAGAGAACCTTTGGTGGGAGATCTACCCAGACGGCGACCTTGTCTAGCGCTGAGGTGAAGTCGTCTGGGAAGAGGCGCTCTAGGCGGTCGCTGATGGCGTCTTGCAGTGGGTCTCCGGACGAGTGCGGGAGGATGTAGGCGGCGGTCCACTCGTCCAGGGCTCGCGCAAGGAGCGCATCGCCGTCCGGTCTAGTCACCCTCTCATAGAATGACTTTGGTATCGGTCTGTTGCTGGATGTCATGGCAGGTATCGCGAGGGGTGTAGAGCTCAGGAGGATGGTAGTGGCACTGATCGACAGGGCCTTTGCTACTCTTTATATTCATAGCCCAGCGCCACATGCGTTGTCCACCAGATCTGAGTAGACCGTGGACGCAACTGCGGAAAAAGACCGCTATGGTCACTTCGTTGGCCTTTGCACCATTGTGTGGTTGATGCTCTGTCTGATTGTTCCGATATGACATTTCATTGAGCTGCCTAGCATGTACCTTGAATGGCAAACGTGGTTCGAACTGACAATGAAATCCAGCTCGACGCCAGACTCCGACCACAATAACCACACCAATCATGCCTCTTTGATGTGGCATTTCCTCCAGGACCGTGCACGTCTTTGTCCAATGCCCATTGACCGTTAACCACACCGTCTGCGCGGGTATATATTGTTCCCACACCGACTGACTGCTGAGATCCCACTACCGCTGCACTGACACCTCGCAACATGTCATACTCCGACTGCCCTCCTCAACGACTCTCGGTGCAGCAGCACTTCGAGACCGTCTTCCAAGCATGGGTCACGCAACTCGCTAATACCAACTGCATCCAAAACGTCATTATCGAGCGTCGACGTCGTCTCTTTCCTGAGGGCGATCTGGACTTCTACACGCCTCTCGACGACGAAGCTTTCTGGATCGACCTTCCACCCGAGCTTCTGCTCCCAAGCGAATTGAACCTCGTACACGAGCCCAGCATCTTCGATAGCCCAGTTTACATACCCTGGCTCGACGTCATGGCTCAACTCACATTTGCCCATCACTACGGCGCGCTGAGGTCGCACCTACGCGAGCAAGGAGTCTCAGAGCAGTGCTTTGAAGCCCCGGTCAATGCCACCCGGATGGGCGACACAATCTACCAATGCATCTTGGCGCAAACGCAACGCACGGATGTCCCAGTTGGCCAATGCTACGCATTCAAAGCTCCCCGCGCATACCCTAGGAGCATCTACACATCGCCCCGCCGCAACGCAGGTGGACTCTTCCGGACGGACTGGAGCGACAACATCTTGAGAACGCTCTTTGCAGATGGAGCGGACGGCAAACGTTACTTCCTGAACCAACTCTGCCGACTTCCCGTCGATTACATGCAATGCCGACCACGCTCACAGCCGATCATCCTCGCGTTGGCACTATACACTGACGAATTGGACTTCCTGACTTGGGAAGGGTTGGTAACTGGCCGAACGTACGCCTGGTGCATGGGTACCACGTTCTTTGTTTCGCCAGGGATGAATCTGTCACTTGCCGACGTCGAAGCCATCGCAAATGATAGCAACTGGCACACTCATTGCGCGCCAGAAGACTGCTGCTGGCTCCGCAGACAAGCGCAGGGGAAGACGTCGATGCAGGCGCTCACGGTGCAAGCGTACCACAACGCGCTGGCCAAGCATCACGGCAGCAAGCTGCAGCCGGCCCGCAACCCTACAACCCTCACGCCAGATGTTAAACCAGGCGACAGCAACACGCTCCGGCCGGAGACAGAGTATCATCATACACTTGCTCGGTATTACAGACAGTTCGTTCTGGAGCCTGTCGCGGCATGAGTACCAGTCATGGATATCTCACCTCTATCATCTTGTTGCCTCCATCAGTGTACCATTAGTCTATGTCGTGAGTGACGAGTACTGTTACGTTCAATATCCAGTTCAGTTAGCATTTGAGTATCATTCTCACAGCGCAAATCATACAAAAGGCTCGTCCACGCCAAGAAAGTAAAAAGTAAATAATCATGAGGGCGTATAGCCGAGATGTCATCACCACCATCCGAAGCGCATAGGCCGCGGGCTGACGGGCGGTAGAGGCGTCTTGATCTCCTCCATCTCGTCGTCGCTAGCGTAGGACATGTCGACGACAAAATGGGAAGCAGAACGCGGTGTACGAGGCGTCATAGGCGGGCGCCCGGAACGCGGGGTGGGTGGTACGAGCAGGGACGTTTGCTCGGTGTGCGAATCGTCTGGGATTTGGGCTGTGCGAGGTGTCGGAGGGAGAGAACCCGCGTACTGGGGCTGCCAGTTGAATGCGTCCTCGGGTCCATCATATGGTTGAGCGTCCGCTGCGCTTGCAAGGGAGACAAAGCGGGAGGCGATGCAGCAACCATCTACACGCAGTTGTTAGCATGTGCGATCATAGAACGAAAACGAATACGCACAGAACTCGATTATCCATAACGCGGCCGTCGTCCCAATACTGATGCTCTGAACTTGCTTGAAGTTCCATTCGCATGCCGCACGCGTCAAGGCATCAAGCCCGCGGATTGCGCATTCGTTGAGCATGTCTGGCGGACCGACCTCCGGGTCTCCCTGAAGCATGGACCAGAGCACGAAGCTACCCGAGATCAGCGAGAGCGCCCAATGGTTCCATAGTAGAACAGCGTAAAGCCCGAGCATCGTAGGATCTTGAGTAAAGAGCGCCGCAAGTCCGAAACATGCGATTGCACCGAGGTTGGTGAGAAGTACGGCTTGGATGATGAGGGCGTTGACTTGTCGTGGTAGAAGCGCCATCAGGTCACTCTCTGCTGACATAGCTGTATGTGAGCCACTGTTCGTTCTGGCATGACGAAGCAACGTACCGCTCTCGCACATAACGTACCATGCCCCTCCCGCCAGCATGCCGCCCGTAAGGACCAAAAAAGCCGTCATCTCCCACATACGGTGTGTCGTCCCGACGCGAACCTTGACTTCAGTTGCTGTCTGGGCATTGGCGCGCTCGGGGTCTTGAGAGATGAGAGTCCAAGTCATGATTGCAGTCTCGCGGTCGTAAAGAAAGGCAAAAGTGTAAAAAGAACGCGCGAGGAGATGAAGAAAGAAAAGTGGGATCTGGGACCTGCAGATGGGCGAAAGACGAGGAGGGCCGGCCTAAGGAGGCTGTGCCTGGCTCGTCGTGCTTTATATCATCGGGAAGGCTGTTGTGCGGATGGGGACAGCCACTGGTTGACGCGACTGGGATCAGAGAGACGTGATCGTCGTGAACTGTTCGGGCTCAAGCAAATGATGAACAACGCAGTTACAGGTTTACCGGCGTCTACGCATAGCAATCTTGTCATACAGGCTCACTACTGGTACAAGTGCGAGAGGTAGAAAGCATGCGCGTCAAGTAGCAGACTGCTCATCATTAGCCTCATGGACGTCAGCGTCAAGCCGCGCGAACGCCGCTGCCGCGTTCTCTCGTTTGAATCGCCAACCTCAAAGACTAGCTTTAGCTCGGGCATTCTCGTAGTCACGCAGAAGACATGGCATAGCAAATGAAAGTGGTATCAATTGAAAATCTTCAAGCCAGTGAAGGTCATTAATCGTGCTCCAAACAATACTATTCGTAAAGACTTGTAACGTAAAACAAAAGCATACAGCAACTACACCTGGTTTGCCGCGCCCGGGCCATGCGCGTTCTGAGGCATAGCAAAGGCGTACTGGCCCTGCGGCGCCGACTGTCCTATAGGGATGATGGGCGGCAGACTGACGCCACCCGCAGTCGGCACGAACGATGGCTGAGGCTGGCCGCCCGGGGGCGTGAAGCGGCCGGACGCGTTGGGTGCAAAGCGGCCAGGGGGTGCGGGGCCAAGGATCGGCGGCTCGGGTGGGGGCATCATGACGGGGTCGAGGATCACTGGACCGGGGCCTTGCGGAGGCGGAGCATTACTGAACTGCACGCCACCACCAGACCTCTGGAAGCGCTCGGTCGCGTACTGAGTAACGATAACGCCGCCCCCTATACGAAGACAGTGTGTAAGTCATGAGTAGTTCAGATGTGAACGGTTTCACGTACAGATTTCGATGAGCCAGATGACAACGTATACGGCGACAATGACCCCACGCAGAACGTTGAATGCCTGCTGGCAGGTATCCCGGTCCGCGATATCGCGCGAGGTACAGTTCGTGACGAAGTTGCCGTCGTTGCGCCGGAATAGGTTGTAGATGAAGTACGCGCCTGCACCGACGCTGAAGCCGAACTGGAACCATAGCGCGGTAGAGTACGCCTTGAGCGCACGGGGACTCCGGGCAAGGGCGGCACCCATTCTATAGACTTTATTAGCTATTGCGCACTGTAACCATCAAGAGCGACATACCCGAACAACGTGATGAGCGGCAGGAGCGTCCACGATGAAGTCGTGATGATCAACGAAACCAATTGCCGGCGTGTCAGGGCGAGGTCGGTTCGTTCTGCTCTGCATCAGACAACGAGCTCTCAAAGCAATACACTGCACAACGCACCGTAGGAACTTACGCCGTACCAACCCACGACGGTTAGTACCGTGCCCCATGCAAAGAAGAGCAGGCTGAACAGCCATACTCCGACAGCGAGGGGGAGACAGCAGAAGAAGCGAGGCATCTTTGCGTGCGCGCGTGCGTTCGTTAATTGATAAAAGTCGTGTGTTCGTGAAAGGAGCGGCGAAAAATGACCAGCACTGAAGAAGATACGAATGAGGGAGGGACCAGCCTGCGGAACATGACGACGAGCATCACAGCTTTATATACGTCTGCGCAAGGGTCGATCGGATTGATGCGGTGTGCTGTCTATACGAGGCGCGGCACAGCCGCTGGGCTTGTCGGTTGTTCGAACAAGGCGCATCAACACGAGTTCTCCGGGGGCACGATATATCATGACGACAAGGGCAGTAAAGATACGACGTCCTTGAAGCCCGAAGTATACTTGAGTATCAATATAATGTCATTGGCTTGGAGTAAGTGCTTATAGACCAGGACGAGCGTCTGTGCGTGTATGGTGGTGGCTGGGTCCAAGTTGCATCAACGGACAGCGTTTCGCTATTGGCGCCCTGGCGTAAATTGGTTCGTTGATCCCGCACTCTCGACTCCATGCTCAGCCTTCGCTCCGACCATCATGGGCCTCGCAGATATAGTTGCACGTACTGCAACAATATGTGATTGAATCGCACTCTTTGACCCGCGGCCAGTAACGCTACCTTTGCCAAGTGCTTGTGTTGCACGAGGATTCCGAGCAGAGCGAGTCGTGCTCGACTACGCGGCCAACACGAGCCCTTGTTTACTTACCCCTTGTTTACTGAACCCTGCAGCTGCAGGCCCTTGTACTTGCAGCTCGATCTTCTCAGTCGTCTCCGTCGCCAGCGTTACACTTTGAACCAATGCAACTACCACATCTTGTCCGCTTCATTGTATGACTCTTTGCCAATGGAACGTCCGTGGGCTTTGTGGCCCACATTCAAATGCTTCGGACACTCTGTACGCCAAAATGGAAACCAAACCACGAACCACGGCGCACGCTAAGTAGATAAAGATGCCCTCTGTTTACCACCCTGTACTCCAGCGCTACGCTACCTCTTCGACGCCACCATGCTTCCGCACCGAGTCGTCCTGCTTGCTTTCTACATCCTCTCATTCCAAGTGTACTGGTAAGCCTCATACTCCGCTTCACCAACGACGAAGCTGACATGGCTCGCAGGCTCAAGCGCCGTGGAGCCTACCCTCTACTACATGTCCTGGTCATCATCTTCAACCTGCGCTTTCTCGTCCCTCACCTCCGATGGCTGGCACCACTACCCAATCGCACCCACCGATCACCCACACGCTACAGTTCGCGACAGAAGGTCCGCTCTCCGTCACCAAAGCTACCCGATGCACCACGCCCAGTCTCGCCTCGCGCATCGCCGCCCATTGTCCCTCGACCGAATTTACCTGTGGTATCCATACCCATTCCCCAGTACGCGGACCAGCCTCTCCCGCCACAGGAAGCCTTTCTTGAGGCCATTCCCGGACTAAAGGCGATGTATATTCTTCCCGGGCCTCAGATCAGAGGCAGGCTTGCGCCACGCATGGTCCTTATGTGTTCGGACGGCGTTGGCCTTGTACTTCACCGCGAGATTGCTATGATGTACTCTTCCGTCCTCGGCCACACTAAGCCAACGTCTATGGCTATTCCTCTTCGCTTACCGGACATCGTTAGCGAGCTCAGGCTGCCCGACGCTGTCAACATCGACGGTGCAAACGAAGACATCATTTGCTCGGTGCGCAAAATCGCTGTGGAGGCGTGGCGGTTCCCGCGAAATCGTTCGCGCTGGCCTCAACTCGCCGTACAAGGAAAGCTGCCATATCCAGTGCACATTTTCCACGTAGAGGAGGCGAGCAACATCATGATATCCGCGCTTCGCCCATGGTACTTGGACACATACCACATGGGGTTGTGCCATCTGTCATATGTCGCTAAGGTCCTTGAAGCGGTTCAAAAGTATGATATCCATTGCAAGCTCCTGAGCGATGCTATTGCTCAAGATCTACGAGCTCGGATCCATGAGGACGCCTTCGCCGTGTACGACGTTGCGACTGCAGCACAACTAGTCGACATCCGTCTCGAAGCCGCCCAAGAGAGTCTTAGAGTAGCTCGGTACGACGCTACGGCGGGCGACTTCGTGACCGATCTACCAGGCGCGCTCGCCCTCAAGAACAACGGCGGCAAGCCCTTCGAAGATCTCGTCCGCTTCAACACAAAGTGCATATCGGCGTCTCTGGCTATTCGCAACTCTGCGACATGGATACGGGAGATCCCCAGTGTTTTGACCCGGACTTCGACATGCGAGTCGATGCAGCTGCGCAAGTTCGGCAAGAGAAGGCGAGCGCGGACTTGGTATGCGCATTCGGAGGTGTGGAGGTACCTCGATGAGATGAGGGAGGGCTTAAGAGAGTCTATGCTACTTGTGGTGAAGACGTCTTTCGAGTGGCAGCATTGCAAGCACTGCGGGTGCGTTGGACCGGTCGAGGCGCAGAACGCGTTGAAGGATATGGTGGCAAAAACGGTTGAAATGGCCTTGGGTTCTTGCAGGCTGTAGTCTCCGCCTATGTATATGTACTTATACTGGTTGAATACTGTATTCATCAAATTATCATGCACTTCAAGCACTTTGGTTGATCGAAAACGAGGAGCGAACGTGGGAGCGGAGGTTGCCGAAATCGCGTGAGAACGGAAATTGCCTAAGGTTTGCAGTTCCAAACGACGCCGACGGCAGTTCCACTTTCGCGCCTCATCGTCAAGCCCATCCCGCCCGTTGCCCGCCATGGTACGCATGCTGCCGAAATGCTGCCAGAATTATGGATGGAATACTGACGGTTTATCTCTAGCCGAAGGAGCTTACCGACATCAAGAAGTTCATCGAGTACGCCAAGCGCAAGGACGCTAGCGGTACGTTTATCTAGATCTATGAAATATGCACGATATTGAACTGGACGAACTAGCTGCGCGTATTAAGAAGGTCGCCGCGAAGACCCCCGGTGGCAAGCTCCGCACCAAGTTCAAGCTCAGGTGCTCGCGCTACCTCTACACCCTCTCCATCGACGACCCGGAGAAGGCCGAGAAGCTGAAGCAGTCCCTTCCTCCTGGTGCGCACCCTCGTTTCCACAAATTATTTGCGTGTCTAATATCGTATATAGGTCTTGCCGTCCAGGACATCAAGAAGGCGCCGAAGAAGAAGTAAATCACTCGAACTTCGGCTTTTCTTCTGCTTGTGCTGGACGGGAGGAGGGATGGGAGAGGAGAGAGGGATCGGGAGCGCATCCAACTCATGCTGTATGCTTTCACTTCACTTTCGCTGCATCGCACAGTCGCATACGGCGCGACTACCACCATGACAAACAAAATAACATGCACGCATGGTATGGCATATGGGCAAAACTCATTTCATTGGGCGTGAATTTCCGGATGCTTCATGGTCGTGTTCTACTCGGTTACTGCGCAGGGGGTTACTCTGCCGATATTTTCATGCCTGCTCGGTTTTGAGTCTGGGTAAATTGTATCGCGTTGGTGTAAACTTGGTCATCTTGTGCATCTTGTTGCCTGCCATCGCATGTGTCGTCAGTTCTGGACTGAGTGCGATCGCTTGAAAAATGAGTGTGCGCTAGCATCTCTTGATCATACTATGCGTCGTTGCCATCCGGTGGTATAGCTACGTTACGGTATCGAATCGGATTGTCAACTCAACTGAACACTGTAGATGTAATAGTGCCGTGACTGTCATGACCGCTGTACGTTCGCTCGCAGAGGTCAGAGTTCAGGAGCACTATAACGCGCACGTCGTTGATATCGTGCGCTGCATTAACAGTCGACTGGATCGGGCCCGGGTGTAGCCATTCGAAGGGAATCGCGACCCAGTTCACCTCACAGAGTACACAACTATCTAGCCATCAGTGCTCTTGAGCTATACTATCACAGCGGTAATGCGGTTCTGAACGGGTTCCGCGTCAAAGTAGAGGCAACCTGCAACCTTATTCTCCCGGCGTATTCTGTACATTCCATATTTGCGTACGACTGAATCAATAAGAGCAATGGGTTACCTGGACTTGACCAAGTCTTCCAACTTATCACGCGTTCACACAGTTCAGGGAAGTTAAAGTAGATGTAAGGTGAGACAGACTCTAGACAGACAGACGACAGAGCAATGAGGACAAGCCAGACGACGATAGCAAGCAAGCAAGAACAGTACAGTACAGCTAGCAGGACGAATCGGCGCGACAAAGAAGAGAACCAGGTGAGGGAGGCATAGTAGTGGGCATAGAGCGCATAATGGAGCATAAGGGCATAGGGTGTGTATCGAAAGCACGTCTGTCAAGTCTAGTGGTCGAGAAGATCGGAAAGAGAGAAAAGAAAGAGAAGAAAGAATTCTAGTTGGCGGTATCCTTCAGGTCGTTGAGGTAGCCGGTGACCAAGTTAATGAGCTTGCGGCACTGCTCCTCCTGGCCGTCCTTGACGACGGGGACCATGTTCTGCGGCATCTTGTCCGAGTGCCAGCACACGAGATCCTTGAGGATCACCTTCTTGGCCTTCGCGCCCTTCACCCCAGCGCGGCGCTCGTGAAGCAAAAATTCGCCGATGAGCTTGGCCGGGGAACCGTCGCTGCGGTAGAGAATCTCCACAGCGTTCTCGGTGTCGAACATAGGGAAAGGAAGTTGGGAGATGTCGAACTTGATGTCGGCGTCGATGAGCGCCTGAGTCTGGTTCTTGATGAGGTCAAGCTTCCACTCGTACATCTTGAAGGCGCGTAGGGTAACGTCGGGCTCGGCGTTGATGTCCTTCATCTCCTGGGAGAGGCGCGCATGGAAGGCGGCCTTCGCGGCACGGATGCGCTCCTCCTCAGCACGGCGCTCGGCAGCCTCAGCGGCGGCGCGGGCCTCAGCCTCGCGCTGCGCCTTCTCAAGCTCAGCCTGTACACGGGCGGCCTCCTCATGCTCAGCAGCGATGCGGGCGCGCTCTGCCTCCTCAGCGAGACGGGCTTCCTCAGCAAGGCGGGCCTCCTTCTCAAGACGAGCCTCTTCAGCAGCGCGAGCAGCCTCAGCACGAGCACGCTTAGCCTCCTGCTCCTTAGCGATACGCTCCTGAATCTCGTCATTCATACGACGCGCATGCTCGGCAGCGATACGCTGCTGCTCCTCGGCATCGCGGGCAGCCTGTGCCGCGGCGGCAGGATCGGCCTCCTGGATAGGCTCGATGCGGATAGACGGCTCCCCCCTAGCCTTGCGGGCCCTACGCTTATCCTCAGCGAGCGCGCGCCTGCAGAAGCTCGTGTCCTTCATGTTAATGGAGGGCCCACGGCGGGTGGGAGCGTAAGTGTGACGCTGGGCCTGGGGACGCTGGGGAGCATAGAAGGAGGGTCCGTCGACGCTCATCATAGAGGGCTCGCGGAAGGAGGTGTCAATGTCCATAGCGGAGCCGTGGAACCCGCGACTACGACCAAGCGGGCGAGGACCGCGGATGTTGGGACCGTACGGGCTGTGGTTCTTGTTCTCGCGGCGAATCTCGCGCTGGATATCGGCGGTAAAACGAGGACGGCTCGCCTCCAGGGCGATGTCGGATTTCTCAGCGAGAAGCTCAGCCTGGCGCGCGTAGAATAGGTGCTCGTTGAAGAACTGGTGACGGTTGAGCTCGTCGAGCTGACGGTCGACGGCGGCCGCCCGGTCAACGAGCGGCACCGAGGCGGAAGGCATGCCAGCCTGGTCGGGAGCGGGGTTGTGGTTGGCGGTGTCGCTGGACTCCGTGGCCAGCCACGGGAAGGCGGCGTAGGTGAAGGAGAATGCGGGAAGGGTGTGGATGAATTTGCCCATCTCGCGAGCGATGTGATACGACTTGATGGATGTCCACTTCATTGTGTGCGGGCTATGAGGTCGGTGGTTAGACTCCAATATAAATATAAATAAGTAAATGAAGAGGCAAGGACGTACGTTGAGGTTGAGGAGGTACTTTGAATATGGTGGTGGTAGTTCGGTGGTGTGTTGAGTCTGCAATAAGACCTACGTCAGTATCGAGAGTTGTGAGCGTGTGGTGGAAGGCGCGAACCTTGCGCGGGTGCTTGGATCTTGGGGCGGGAGGCGGGAGGGCTGGTTGAGGGCGAGAGCGCTTGGGGCGGGCGGGTGATGGTCAAAGTTCGTGGATGAAGAGAGCACGCTTGGACTTCCAAGTTATATACGGCCGAACAGTACGGTCACGCGGTGTGACAACAATAGAAAGTTGGTTGATTCAACGTTACAACCACATCACTTAGCGAAATTGGTCAGCCACTTGATTTTTCGTCCGATTGCCCTGAAATGAGCAGCGCCGGCCGAATATTTGTTCTGCGTAGAAAAGCTGGAACAACCACATCGGAGTAAACAGATTAGTTTGGGGGACTGTCGAATGTTGCTAGAGGGTCTGGCACCAGCGATGTCTTTCCTATCGTCGTTCATCCGAGTCCGCACCTACAACCCGGCCGTTACTTACCACCTACCACTTGCACTTTGGGGAGACAAACCAGGCATGGAGAGCTGCGCAGCAGAGAACCAATTCCTGCGAAGAAGCTGCAATAACCATAGCGGGGTTTCGGAATAACAGAGGCGGCCGTGAAGCACGTCGAGCGCGATCGTCGTCCCTCCCTCGTTATCGACCTCCAGCGCACCCATTGCCATCGTCTAGCCCCACCGTGTATCTCCGTGCTCTGCCTGGCACTGTCAGTGGAGAGACTACAGAGGACAATAGGCGGACATCTGCGCCCCCATTGTCATCTGCAGGGGCACGTGTCGTCAATACCCCCAACAATGGGCTGACCCTCAGCTACTTCGACAATCGGCCCCGCTTTCTACCGTCGCAGCGACACAATTATGTCCACTATACGTTAGATTCCTGTAACAAATCAGGCTGGCTCGGAGGGCCTCTAGAATTGGGTCCGCGCGTATCTTGCCTGTCGAGCCTCGGTCAGTAACTTAGATTCCTTAGGCGTCTTTTACGGTTTCTAAACCGATACGGCGCCCTGAGCATGATTCGCTGTGCCCCTGTCATTTTACGCGGTCAGATATTATCTCTGGATAATCTGGGGCATAACTCACCGGCCACGGCTCTCCACTTCGTTCGTGCATAGCAATCAGCGGATGAATGTTGATTTTTTGCGCCTCCGGCCCTTCAAGTATCTTACGTCACGCAGTTGAGGTTATCACGCTCTGTGCTCTCCTTGCCGACTTGACATGGCTTCTTCTGGCTACCGGCCTTGAGCATGATCCGGTGCTCGTCGACGACCAACAGGTCGAACGATGATGCGTACCCACTCTGAACGATAAGGAAGACCGTGTTACCAGCAGCTGCCGTTCTCTAGAGCATGTACGGCTGGACTCGAGAACAAGATTCAGACTGATAGCAACGGGTTGGTATCGGGGATCTGGCAAGAATCTCGTTCGCCCAGGACCTTTCAGCAGCGGTTGGTCCGGCGTGATCAGTGACCATTGGGGCACTCTCAGTCTGCTACGTGCAGAAACTGACACCAGAGCAGCTGTTGAGCAGACAATACCGCCTCTCTCGTAGAAGGCGAGTGGAAGCACGCCCAGCACAGTGCAGCGGTGAGGTAGTGAGCTTGAAAGAGTTCACGCCGTGGACGGCGGTGAGTCATAAACAGTACTCCAGGCTGTCCAACAATCCCGTTGAGGAGCACGCTTTATTCGAACTTCCACTGGACATTCTATTGAACAGGATTGCTGGTCGGCGCTGCTTCTGATTGTAAACGTCAGCGATAGCCTCCCGCTGGTATGTACTGATCGTGAGTCTACAGACCCACCGCGTCTCATTTGCATCGACTTCTCGTCGAGCAGCCATATACCATCGCCGAGGCATGCAGGCCATTTGTCTAGTCCAAAGCCAGCGGTGTCTTACAGGCGATACTGTCCGTAGGCCGCCAACGGCGACGATGTACTCCTCTCGCAAGACCTTATTGATCACTCCCACCGCGCCTCTTGTTCAATGGCAGGCAGCCTTGTGAAGTCGGCGAGTGCACACGTATACGTCGAGCTGTATGACGGACATAGTTCGATAACCCGAAGGTGAGCGTCGAAGTTGAAGTCGCCGGCACGGGCGTCGCACGGTCTCACCCGAACAAAGCGCCGAGTATTCTGGACCCACAGACATCAACATCTCTAGCACTCATCGTCTCTCGAGTTTGCATCCTCACACAAGATATTCCCAAGACAAAATACGATGTTGGCGTAAAGTAAGACTGCGATACGATGAGCATAGGAGGCACGAAGACCAGGAAAGAGGTATCATATGCGGGGAATACATGAACAGGAACAAGAAAACTGTGCCAGTTAAGGCCAGAGCAGGTCGAGTCTAAGTACGTACGTACGGATTCAAAGACGATACATGTGAAAAGAGATATACAAGCAGGTCCTCCAAGATATACAGTCGCAGAAAAATGAGGGGAGGTGAACACGCTAGAGAAGGGTCGAAAAGTGCGTGTATGATGTATAGCGAGAGACAAGAAAGGAAGTGTAAAACCAATGTCCATTGGATGAAAGAGAGTACGCGGTAAGCAAAACAATCAACGACTTGATCCAAATATCCTCGCCCTCATCCTCCCTAGAACGGCGCCGGCGCCCTATTCGCTCCTCTCGGCAACGGCGGCACAGGCGGCACAATATCATCTCCCCGTCCAACCCGCTGCATCAACTTCGAGCGCATATCGCCCGATCGCTGCTCGTCCACAATACTAGCCGGCCGACTCCCATTACCAAAGTAATACGAGTCCACAGTCCTCTGCGAAGGCGGATACACACTCGCATCGTCCTGATCATCGTACACCGATTCCCGTCCAAACATCGCACGAGGGTCTTGCGCCCCATCATCGTATGCACTTCCCCGTACACCAGCTCTCAACGCTCCACCAAGTGAATACGTACTCTCCCGTCTCCCTTCGTTATCATCATAAACGCTCTCTGGTCTCCTCTCATCTTCATAAACGCTTTCCCTCCCATACGTCCTCTCCAAAACATCACCCATCGAGATCGTACTCTCCCTCCCATTCACCGCGTAAGCATACGCTCCAGTACTTCCCACTCTCGCATGAACACCCTCCCCATCATACGTCCTCCCAACATTCAAAAACGCGCTCCCGCTACTCCCACTATCCCGCAAATAATCCAACCCTTCTCCTCCCTCATCTTCTCCTCCTCCCAGTCCATCACTAAACGCACTCTCTCTAACCCCACCAGCATCACTATCACTAAACCCCGTAACGCTCTCCGGTACAATCGCACTCGTAACCCTTCCCTCTCCACTTCCCTCGGGATAAACCAACGCCTGCAAACTAAGTTCCGCCCGATGATTCACAAGAGTCGGTTTACGGCGTATAGACGACGATGGAGTAAGCAGCGCTCCATCGTTCTGGTTTTGGTTTTGGTGTTGGTTTTGGAAAGGACCGGGCGCCATGGGACTATCGCGTCCACCCGTAGCAGCCAAAAACCTCTCCCGTTCCTTTGTCGCGCTCCATTGACCCGCCATACCCGCGCTTCTCTGCGTCTGAATCTGTGGACTCGAAGACTGAGTCCAAGCCGTAGGCCGACCACGTTTCATCGGCGACTCAGGCTCAGGCTCATACGCGTCCTCAGCGGGCGCCGAAACAGCAATAATAGGCCTCGCAGGTCTCACAGGAAACGGACTCTCCCGTCCACGCATGATCGGACCAGGACTAGCCGCACGACTAGGTGGACGGGATGATACGCTCGGTTGACCGAACGATGAAGGCGGCACGGGCGAAGGCGCATAAGCGGATGGTGGTGTCGGGCTAGCGCTATAGCTATACGAAGGGAGTAACGGACTCCTTCCTCTCGGCGCATCTCGTACACTGGGACTAGGCGGCGGGAACCTAAACCCACTTCCACCACCTGAACTCGGAGAGCTTCCATTCCCATTAATCTCCCCTCCTGGTGGTACATCTGGTAATGGGCCGCTAGGCGGAGGTGTAGGCGGTGGAATATCCATATGACTGGATCTAGAACGTGTAGGCGATGCGTTAACGTTCACGCGTAGATGTGGTGCGCGAGGAGGCTCCAGATCGTCGTCGTATTCGTCAGGATCGGGAGTGTATGGTCTGGGCTCGGGTGTACGACCGCGCGAGTAGGGTTGGTAGCCTCGTTGAGGTGGTTGCTGGTATGCATGGGAGAATGTTGGTGTGGATGGGGAAGGGACGATGTAGCCTGCTGAAGGTAGAGGTGATGTATCGCGCTGAAAGTTCGGCGCTGAGGGCGAGGGTACGATATAGGTACTTTGAGGGCTGATGGTGTCGGAACCTGATTGGGGCGTGAGGACGTCGTCTGGGCTACGCGCCGGCGGGACAGGCGTAACGCTCGGGCTCGGCACGAGGTAGTCGGTGCTCGGTTCAACGCCTTCAGTGGCAGACACGAATGAAAAGTCGCTGGGCGTAGGGCTGGGTGTAGGTTTGGGAGCCAACGCGTAAGGCGGAGAAATCGACAGAAGCAATTGTTGCCTTTGTGCGGTGGCAGCAGGCGATGGTGAAGCTGGTAAAGCCGGCACGCGCGGTGAAGGTGGGACAGGCTCTGGCGCATAGGCTTGCAGAGCAGGACCACTGAAACGCGTCGAAGGAGTAAAGCGTACACCCTTCTTCGCTCCGAACTCCCCAGCGCCAAGGTCGTTGCCTAAACTTGCACTGTGCTCGTTGCTTGAACCGTGTCCGTGGCTGCTCGAGCCGATCCCATCACTACGCTTCGACCCATGCCCGATACTGGAAGCGCCCATGCCATGCCCGCTCATACTTGTATTAGGCGTCTCCGCTGTCCAAGCATCGTCATCCTCCGTACTCGTTGACATCGTCGCGAAGCTGTCGAAGCTCTCCTTTGGTCGTACAGCAGCCATAGGTGTCGTACTCCGCGCTCTATCCTGCGACTCGCGCCGATCCCAGTCTATATCAGCCGACAGGGACGATGTGGACGTAGCCATAGACGGGAGCTTGGGTGGCATGGCGGGTACGGGCGGTGGCTGGGCGGCGCTCGCCTTGTGTGCTTTGGACGATTTGAGGCGAAAGAACCCGCGTTTCTTCTTGGTCGCCTCTGACAGGTATCCACCGTCACTCTCCTCCCCATCATCGGGCATCTCCCTCGGACTCTTTTCCTTATCCTTATCCTTATCCTTCGACTTCTTCTTGCTCTTCCTCCTCCGCGCAAAGTCTGAAAAGTACCCTCCACCTTCATCGCTAGAATCTCCTCCACCAGATGGGCCCTTCGACTTTGAGCGTTTGGATTTGGCCGACTTCAACGGTTGGGGTCCAGTAGAGTCTGAGATGTAGCCATCATCCCCGCGTCGCGGCTTGCGCAACTTGTTCTTGGACCTTGGCGTAGGAGGTGCGGCGGGTGCTGAAGAGGGCGGAGTAAACGTCTCTGCGTTCGGAAAAGGCCGATTGTGCAGCTGCGTGTAGGCTGGTGTGGGAAACGGCGAGGTTGAAGTCGACGGGCCGGGCGTGGAGGTTGCACTCGAGCCGTTCGTCAAACCAGGCGACGTGCGAATCTAATGGTCCTTTGTTCAATTTCCACGATACTACAAACAATATATATAATCTGAAGTAACAACGTACCTCGTCTTCATCTTCCTCATCTTCCTCCGCCACGGTGTTAAACATCCAGTTCTCCACCGTCCTGTTCGTTCCAAAGCCAAGTGCAATAGCAGCATCGAGCACAGACGCTCTCAACGCGTTCGAGTCGCGACTACCCTCTCCATTCGTCTGGGCTGCTTTAGCCTGTACAGGCCTGCGTTGCGGCCCATTTCCCAAGTTCACATTCCCAGAAGCATTATAACCGGAAGCGTTATTAGGACTTCCAGAACTAGAATTCAAAGTCTGCGGAGGCGGAGGACGCGGATATTGTGTATTGTACGGGTACGACGAGGCCTGCATGGCCGACCGAGATACGAACAAGGGCGCGGTCCGTCCGAATGAGGGTAAGAGAGAGAGGTTGGGCCGTGAGTAAGTTACGCTTGATGCCACGCTCAATGAAATCCGTTCGTGGGTGTGTGGCCGGCGCGAAGGCCGCGACCGCGTCGTAGTCATGGTCACCGCCCGACGCCGTGCCCAGCGCTTGATTGCCTTTGTTCGGGTCCGAACGTCGCGGCTTCTTGACTTTGAGCTGTCATCTCCTTCGCTTGCTCTAACCAATACTCAAGAGCTGGCTTGTACAAGACTTAAAACGTTAACACTGCCCATGAAACGTTTTCTTGCGATGAGAACTGGAGATCTGAGAACTAGACAATTGCCTCTGTTGGGATCGACACAACATGATAGGTTTGGCCGTTCCGTTCCGAGCACGTACACGCACCTTCGCAAGGTCGAGAGCTCATGTCGTGCCTCTTCCTTGTGCTCGGTACGTGCTTCAGGCCTCAAGCTGCGCAGGCACGTATACGAAGATGCTGTCAGTCCTGGCTCGACTATAGAGTCGCAGCGTTCAGTGCGGGAGTCTTGACACGCAGCCCCCACGAAGGTTGACAAGGGCGCAACAGACCGCGGTGAGAAACGCGGTGTAACTATCGTTCTCCATCGCGATAGCCCGCGGAATGCGGGCCTTGATGTTCAGTGCCACACAGCTTCTCGCGTCTTGCTCGTGGATAAGCGCAGATGGAAGGATGCTATAGCAAATCTTGACGCTGGTTACCTTTATCACCGGCGTCTGTCTGGCTCCAAACCGCCATAGCGATTGAGTCAAACAAGCAACGCGCAAGCATACTGATGTATCTGACTTACTGACGAGCATTGGAGAAGCGTGGCGGCTGATGGCGACGATTTACGACCGGGACTTAAAAGTGAGTAGTCGCACAGCTTGTCTCGCGCAGTTTTTCGTGTACTGACCATTGTTTTACAGAGCATAAAGACGAGGATCGAGAATACAAGGACAGAACGGTAAGCCAGAATCTGCCCAAGGAGTCAAGGACTAATGCTGAACAGGCAAGATGCTTCTGCCGCAGGTATCTCTGGGCCTCAGGTGCAACCCTTCGAAAATGTGAGCTAACCAGTTCTACGGGATGTGACCGAGCCGATGGCAGTTAGAAGTAAGTGGAACATCTTACTCGACACTCGATCACCAGCTGAAGGATAGCAGACAGAACAGGGCAAGCGGGAGTCGAAGCGAAAACCGAGGAGACCATCTGCGCCTCTATAATACGCCTCACCTTTCAACGCCGCCTATACTTTACACAATCAACGACACTAGCGCCTCCATTGCGACGTCGTTTGCGACGCTACAGATGGGGTGGTGGTTGAAGTAGCTGGGGCCCGGCGGCCATTGTTGTGTATACTGACGACACGTGCCCCAAGGGCGCATGCACATGTGTGCAGATGACAATGGGGGCGCAGATATCCGCCTATTGTCCTCTATAGTCTCTCCGAGTCTACTGACAGCGCGAGGCAGAGCACGGAGATACACGGTGGGGCTAGACGATGACAATGCGGCTAGTCTATCCTACTTAAACGTCCCGGTGGGCCACGAATGAGTGGTTGCACTTGGGGTCCATACGTTCCCGAAAAGAAAGAAAAAATAGACGATGACAATGGGTGCGCTGGAGGTCGATGACGACGGAGGGACAACGATCGCGCTCGATGTGCTTCACGGCCGTCTCAGTTTTTCCGAAACCCCGCTGTGATTATTACAGCTTCTACGCAGAAACTTGTTCACTCCTGCGGTGCTCTTCATAGCTGGTTCGTCTGCCCAAAGTACAAGTGCTATCAGGTGCCAGGTGATGAACAATGGGCGGGTTATAGGAGAGGAACGACGGTAGGAGGGACATCACTGGCGCCAGACCCTCCAGCAAACTCGACGGTGCCCCCAACTCATCCGTATACTCCGACGTGATTGCCCCAGCTTTTCTACGCAGAACAAATATTCGGCCGGCGCTGCTCATTTCAGGGCAATCGGACGAAAAATCAACGCGGCTGACCAATTTCGCTAAGTGATGTGGTTGTAACGTTGAATCAACCAACTTTTCATTGTTGTCACAACGCGTGACCGTACTGTTCGGCCCTATATAAGATGGACGTCCAAGCTTGCTCTCCCAATCCACGAACTTTGACCACCGCCCGCCCCAAGCACACTCGACCGCCCTCGACCTCAACAAGCCTCCCGCCTCAAGGTCCAAGCACCCGCACAAGGTTTGCTCCTCCCACCACACGCTCATACTTTTCGATACTGACGTAGTTTCTCCTTACAGACTCAACACACCATCAAACCAGCACCACAGCCAAGCATCTCCTCGACCTCCACCTCAACGTACGTGCTTGCCCTCTAATTATTTTTCTTCTCTATTGGAATCTAAGCACCGACCTCGCAGACCGCACAATGAAGTGGCCGAACCCCAAGTCGTATCACATCGCTCGCATGGGCAACTTCATCAAGCACATGCCCGGAATCTCCTTCACCTACATCCCCTACGCCTGGCTGGCAAGGGATCCCAACGACACCCTCAACTATGACCCCGCTCCCGACCAGGCCGACATTCCCTCCGCCTCTGTGCCGCTCGTTGACCGGGCGGCCGCCATCGACCTCGAGCTCGAGGAGCTCAACCGTCACCAGTTCTTCGACCACCACATCTTCCTCAAGCACCGCTCGGACCTCCTCGCCGAGAAATCCCGCATTGCGGAGGAGGCCAGTCTCCCTCGCTTCACCGCCGACATTCAGCGCGAGATGCGCCGCGACAACAGCCCGTATGGTCCCAACATTCGTGGACCCCGCCCGCTCCGTCGCGGTGGCGCCATGCCTTACGGCTCTGCTATGGACATCGATACCTCTTTCCGCCGCGAGCCCTCTATAATGAACGTCGACGGGCCCTCCTTCTATACTCCCCAGCGTCCCCAGCCCCAGCGTCACACTTACGCTCCGACCCGCCGTGGCCCCTCCGTGATCATGGAGGACACGAGCTTCTGCAGGCGCGCTCGCGCCGAGGATGCGCGTAGGGCCCGCAAGGCAAGGGGCGAGCCGTCCATCCGCATCGAGCCTGGCAAGGAGGTCGATCCTGCCGTTGCCGCACAGGCTGCCCGCGATGCCGAGGAGACGCAGCGTATTGATGCCGAACATGCGCGTCGTATGAACGAGGCTATCCAGCAGCGTATCGCCGAGGAGCAGGAGGCTAAGCGTGTTCGTGCTGAGGCCGCCCGCGTCGCTGAAGCTGCCCGTCTTGCGGAGAAGGCCCGCCTTGCTGAGCAGGCTCGCTTGGCCAAGCTTGAACAGGATCGTATCGCCGAGGAGAAGGCCCGCCAGGAGAGGGCTGAAAAGGCCGCCCGCCATGCTGCTGCCGAGCGCGATGCTGCTGTGAAGCGCAAGGCTGCCAAGGAGCAAGCTCAGCGTCTCGCCCGCGAGAAGGCCGCCCGCGCGCAGGCTGAGGCCGACAGGGGTGGTTGGGCCAAGCGCGCGGCTGCTGCTCAGGCAAAGCTCCGCGCAGAAAAGCAGGCTCTCGCCGAACAGCAGCGCCTCGCCGAGGAGAAACGTACCCGCGAAGCCGAGGAGCGTGCCCGCGCAGCGGACAATGGCCTCCGCGCGCGCATCCAGCGCGAGTGCATCGCTATCAACGCCGAGC
Source organism: Peniophora sp. CONT (assembly GCA_001632445.1). Taxonomy (NCBI): domain Eukaryota; kingdom Fungi; phylum Basidiomycota; class Agaricomycetes; order Russulales; family Peniophoraceae; genus Peniophora; species Peniophora sp. CONT. The sequence goes on along the minus strand of KV424530.1, from coordinate 58,345 downwards.
GCAACGCTACCATCCGCACCTACAATCTCTACCAGTACAAGTTCGACCTCATCAAGGAGCACTTCGAGGAGCTTGTAGCGGCCGGTATCAAGCTCGACATCACTGAGCTCCCCTGGCCCATCTTCAACCCAGAGAACGCGAGGACTGTTCTCAACGGCGACGAGGCTCTCAAGGCCATCAGCGCATTCTTCCTTGACAAGCGCCGCCCTGGGCGTCAGAGCAAGGCGGCCAGGAGGATTGCCGCTGTCGAGCTCAAGAACTGGCACCCGGACAAGATGGACTTGGCGATCACCTCTATCGTCAACAGTGACCAGGTGGAAGAGTGCCGCGACCTCCTCAACATTGTCGGCGGTTGCCTCAACGTTCTGTACCAGACCAACTAGATTCTGCTCCTCTTTTCTTTCTCTTATTGATTCTCTCGACGACTTGACTTGACAGACGTGCTTTCGTATTGCTCTCGCTCCTCACCCCATGCCTCCATGCCCCATTATGCCTACTTATGCCCTCTATGCCCTCTATGCCCCTCTCTTCTTGGTCATCGCCACGTCGTCCTGCTTGCTGTACTTTATCGCTCGTGCTTGCTGTCGTCGTTTGGCTTTGCTACTGTTCGTTGCTTTCTCGTTTGTCAGTCACCAGTCGGATTCGATATATACTTATACTTTGCGTATTCTCTTACCTTGTGTGAACGTGCGATTACCTTCGAAGATATCGAATAAGGTTCCCGACGATGGATCATGACGCGTGCGCTCACTGGCGCTCAGAGCACTTGACGGCCTGTACGATTTGTGCGATGCCATCTATGACCATAGTTTGCACAGTCAAGGGTATCCACGGTAGCTATCTTACCATGAACGCCGGAAAGTAATGCGGTACATAACTCAGACGTAGGTTACTGATGGTGAGACGCATGCAGACTTGACACTTGTGGCGATCGCGGATGATAAGAGGCACTACTTTTGCTTGAATCAAGGTCGTGCGCCGAGGTTGGACATGGATACGATATCTCCCATGGGCATTCTCTTCAGTGGACCATAGTTACTCGTTTAGGTATGAGTTCACCGTACAAGATCATGGTCCGGGACAAGACGCGGCGAGCTTGAACGAAAGTTATCTCGTGTTCGGCAAACTCCGTTCTGCTGCTTCGCAAAGTTTGCTTCTCACCTTGACTGAAATCGGACGTGTCTTTCTCCTTCATCGTGCTAACCTGGCTAACTGACCATCGCGCTTTGATCAGGAAGCTGTGCGCTACGGTTCTGATCAGTCGTGAGACCTTACCGAGCTTTGGTAGCTCTAGCGTATCGTGGAAGATTTCAATCGTCTCTCTTCCGACGCGTCATTACTGTTTTGAGAACAAAGGGAATACGCAACGATTCCTACACGATCTCTATGTTTCAGCTTCTGTCGACGTACTAATACACGTTGTGGGGGCGCTACATGAGGAGAACAAGGGGGAAGAGACACATCGAGTATAAGGAAGGAAGAACTGAAGTCCATAAAGTCCGCGACAAGAAACCCGGTCCAACAGGCCTATATCGCCATGATCTGCTCGCCTCCGCTGCTCCCTCCAACGTCCTTCCCCGCCGTTTTCCGCACGACGTTGTGGAGCGATCCACCAGGCAAGTGCAACTTCTCGTGTCTCGTCACCGCTTCGCTCCGCCCCGACTTAGTCTCCCACTCGCAAAACTTGCACTTGTGCTCCGTCTTCCACTTCGTGAAGCGCCGGACCCTAGAATACTCCACGCTCTCTGCGTACTCGCGGTGTGCTGACTCCTTCGAGCAGTCGATGTGCCGTTCCGCCGCCCTGACCGAACCGTAGGTACGGCGGCAGCCGTGAACGGGGCAGAGGACCTGCGCGTCCCTCAGGTCCTTCGGCTGGTAGCCGGGGAGTTTGCTCTTTCCGACGCCCGCAGAGCGAGCGGCCTGTACGTAGAGCACGACAGGCGTTGCGTTGTCTCCGTAGCGAGCCTTCGCGCCCTTGCCGTCTTTGATGTCGACGACGGCGATCTCGCCGCGGACCGCCCACGGCTTGCGGGGGACCTTGACGCGGGTGCGAAGGGGCTCTGCGACGAACGCAGGTGGGAAGAGCGGCGCGGGGGTAGCCGGCTCTTCCTTTGCCGAGGCGATGACCATGGGTTGGTCGATCTCCTGCGGCCGCCCAACTGCCTCAGCTTGGCAGTCGAGCTGCTGGATCGGCCGCGACAGGTCATCCTGCGCGGGCGACCCAGCTTGTTCCAAGTTGTAGGCGAGTTGGGTCCCCGTAGGGACCCAACCCTGCATCTCCCGACCGTAGTCAGAAGTGCGGTTTAGCGCTGCGTCCTGTGCGGCCTTAGCTGACGCGTAATTCACGGGGAAATACGCAAGGTCGTTGACAGGGAATGCGCTGATTTGCTCTGTTGTGGACAGCATGTCCTGATAGAGCGTGTTGTTGTGGCGGTAGTCGGTGACGGCTTGCTCGTCCATGAACTGCGCGAAGAGCTCGGCCAAGCCGGCGTCTTCCGCCTGAGGCTTCGTGTCGAAGTCGTCCTCCTGGGCGGCGGGTGCGGGCGCGGGCGGGCAGTCCGGTGCGACGAAGGGAGTGCCGGGGATGGCGTGGTTTGGCGCGAAGTCGGGGATGGGCTGTTGAGAACGCGACTGCATCTGAGCCTGAGCCTGTAGCTGTGCCCGAACCTGCATCTCCGCCTGAGCTTGCATATGCGCGCGGGCCTGCATTTGAGCCTGCCACTGCCACTGCGCCTGCATCTGCATCTCCGCTTGCATCTGCATCTGTACTGACGCATTTACCCCCCAGCGAGGCCACGCGCCGAAACCATCGAAGGTCTCGTCGACAGCCGGGAGCTCGCCAAAGTTGTTGCCGCCGAAGTTGCCACCGTTGTATGCGTACGCGCCCTGAAGGTCGTTGCCTTGCTGGTGAGGCTGTGGGTAGCCGAACTGGTCAGCCGCGTAGGCATCGCCGACGAAGGAGGAGCCGGGGGTGGCGAGGGTGGCAGCGTCGTAGTGAGGTTGCGGGTAGCCCACGAACTCGCCCGGGAGCGCATCGCCGGCGGCGGGAGGGGCGGGAGCCGGTGGCAGGCTGGCGTCGTAGAAGTGTGGCTGGTAGTAGTTGTAGTCGTGTGGTTGCTGCTGAGCGACGCCCTGTGGAAAGAATGATGATCAGCTCCCGGTACGAACGATGCGGGAACGGTGGTACACGTACGTTGTCGAAGTCCTGACGCTCGTTGTCCTCAACTGTGGAGTACAATTGCATGTCGGGGAAGTCGTTCTGGGCGTAGCTCTGCATGTTGGTGGTTGATGGGCGGAAACAAAAAGTGACGGTGGGCAGTGAGGGTGGCCGGGGCTCTGCATTTCTGGCTGCATATGCGGGCGCCTTTTGTATCCTATGCGCTTGCGCCGTGGGCCACCACCGCGTGTTTCCGAAACGTGTTGCTGGCCAAAGGATGGACAATGCATTGGCCTTGGTGTGAAAAAGGACGTTCTGAGTAGAAGTGATGGACCCGCCACTTGTGACAATGAGGGGCTGAGATGGTGGTCTGCGGTCCAAGCCACAACGCCTCATGCCCTTTGCATGGCCTCTCGACGCAATTCGCCAACTTTGCGGTACAGAGAACGATGCATCCGTACAACGGATGCATGAACGTGAACCACGAATACGAGTCCTCAGCATGAGCATGGGCACAAGGATATCGCACTTGCACGCCAGCATCATTCGCGATTCTGTACACGCACCGATAACAAAGAGTTATTGCGGACATGAACGCTACGAACCGCAGCACCGAGGCTGTCGGCACCCCTTCAGAACGAGACGATGAACACGAGATACGAGATACGAGATGCGAGATGCATCCTTTGTACTCTTACAATGAGCACACCACAGCACGAGGTTTAAGCTTCTGAGTGTGATGACGGCCATTGTTCTGCCGTAAAGTCGCTCGAGCAGCCTGGCGTCGCTACTACTAGAAATGCTACTCCAGAGACGGGAGCATAGGCCCCTCCTGTGCCTTCTAAGGGGGTAGAGTGCTTGAGTAATTGCAGCTTTTCCACAAGTTCGTGCTGGCCTATTCCCTCTCTCTACGGACCCGAACCGCGCTGGATGGAAATACAGACCGTGAGCCGCCACCGTAGTTATCCCTTGAATCAGCGCTGCCGGACGGATAGTCCCAGAAGCGTTGAAAAATGATAGATGTGCGTCGGGCAGTCCTGTTGAGGCAACCTTGCGCTGCGAGCGCAACTGGGACGCGGCGCTTGCAAACAATAGACTTGTAGACGGCAAATGCCGGATTCACAAGAAACGAAGCTGTGCAGAGGGTGACGATAGCAGCTCCGGATCAGTACAGTGGTACTCAGTCGGTACCCCAGTAAAGCACTGTCAAGCCTCACTCTCAGTCACGTAGCTTTGCATGTAAGTAGTGGTCGAAGGTCAAGTTGAACATGCCAGACGCGGAACATCCGGAACGATCAAACGCACAGGAACCAACTCAACGTGTATACAACGTACGTAATGCGCTGCAACGCCGGCATGAGTGCCGCTGTATGAGCCAACGCTACTCTCGACTTACCTCCATCTGCACTTACCATCGCCATCGAATCTGAACGACCATGCATATCTACGCCCTAGCAGTTGTTCTCGCTCCGCCGAAAGGGCCAAGCGCGATCCTGAGCTCTGCGCACGAACTATCCAGCTTCTCGTTCTTGCAGCGCGGCTCCGTTGGGGAATTCATGACTTTCTTCTCCAAGACGGTGGCGGATAGGACACAGCAGGGTCAAAGGCAGACGGTGCAGGAGAACAACTATACTGCGCATGTGTACAACAGGGGCGGGGCTGAACAACTCGCTGGTACGTGGCATATTCGCGTTCCCTAAACGGTATGTGCTCAATCCGAGCAGGCGTCATCATCACGGACCATGAGTACCCTGTCCGACCTGCCTTCTCCCTTGTTACGAAGCTTTTGGATGATTTTGCTGCGAAAGTACCGCAAAGCCAATTTTCTAGCCCGGGCTCGATCAATTTCCCGGAGATCAACACCTACTTGCAGAAGTACCAGGACCCGAGGCACGCGGATAACATCATGCGTGTACAGGCTGAGTTGGATGAGACGAAGATCATCTTGGTTTGTGCCTCTGTTGAGCGTTCAAGACGCGGGCTCTAAACACGTATTCTACAGCACAAGACTATGGAGTCCGTCCTGCAACGCGGAGAGAAACTCGACGATCTTGTCGATCGCTCTCAAGCTCTCTCAATGCAGAGCAAGATGTTCTACAAGACCGCAAAGAAGGTTCGTGCTGCGTCATGAATGGAAGCCCTTCACAACTGACGTGTGGCGCTTTAGCAAAACTCCTGCTGTACGGTCATGTAAAGCTTTGGATATATCATTACGCCTCTCACGGATCTATCGATGCGGATCATCATAGAGCTCTCGCTCAATACGCACTGCCTTCTGACGATGTACTAGTTAATACATACCCACGGACAGAACTCAGGCCTTTGGATGGATTGTTGAACACAGCGCTTATGTAGCCCTTTGCCTGCTCGCGGCTCGAAAGGAGCGCGAGAATTGTAGGACTGAGTTGAGCTATCCTCTTTGGTACCTGAACATCTCGTATAACAAGTGGGGCCAGCTTGAGCACTTATTTGGTTAACACCTGCAAGAGCCATCGAAGTTGTGTACACATAGAGATCCCGCATAGGCGCGCGATCTGATCGCAGATCTGAGTCCTCCCGCAAGACTTAGCCTCAGACTTTCTTTCGCCCATCGTCATGACCTCCACGCCGTTTCGCCTGCTGGTGGTGAACCCAAACACGAGTGTGTCGATGACCGACGCGTTGCGACCTGTTGTGGAGAGCGTGCTCGGCGCGTCGGGTGAAGTGACCTTCTTCACCGCACCATCACCATCATCTGGCACCGAAATACATCCCGGAGCGCTACCGAGTATCAACTCGCCACAAGACTGTGAAGCAAGCGCTCAATATGTCTATCCCTTCGTTGAACCTCTCATCGAGCATTATGATGCTTTCCTCGTTGCTTGCTACTCGGAACACCCTTTAGTTGGCATGCTGGGGCGTGTAATACAGACGCGTTCACGCGATGAACAACCGAAGAGACAGCGTTATGTGACCGGAATATTCGAAGCGAGCGTACTCGCCAGCCTAGGGGTACTTGCGCAGCTCTCTCCTGAGAGTGCTTTCGGCATCATTTCTACTGGTAGTGTCTGGGAAACCGCTCTGGCCGACGCAGTACACGCGTTTCTTGGAGCCGACGCGTCCAAGAGGTTCTCTGGGTGCCGTACGACCGGCATGTCTGCACTGGAGCTGCACGATGCACCTGCGGAAGTTGTGAAAGAAAGGATGGCGAACGCGACGTCACGGTTGCTCCGCGATGCGCCGCAAACGCGAGTGTTCTGCCTTGGATGTGCGGCGATGGTTGATGGGGCTGATGCGATACGGTTGGGAGCGGGCCGGGCGTTTGGTGATGGCAAGGATAACGATATTCGTGTTGTGGATGGTGTGGCCGCAGGAGTTGCCTGGTTGGTCGGTGCATGTCGTACGCACTTCTAACACCGACAGTGGCACACGAGCGCACTTCTTCAGTCGTGGGTGTCCATAGCGGCTCAGGTGCCCACTGCCGCAGCTGTTTATCTGTATACAGTGAGTCATACCCGCTGTCAAATCCGGCCACCGAGCCAGGCTGAACCATCTTCTCTCTTGCAGACTCGAGTCCTGCATGTCTAGAGAAGCTCCGAGGCAGGAACGAGGTCGCACATGGACGTCCCACTTATCGGTCCCAACTTCCACTGCGTACCCATACCATACCCCTCGCGTCCGTGGCTTCTGGAATGGCTACGCACGGTCTGTCCCGAGCTCGGAGACGGCTTCATTGACATCCGAGGCTTGCGCATCACAGAATTGCGCCCGATGTATCTCTCGTACTTCAACCCGCGATGCCGCCGTCGTTGCACCTATGAATCCAGTCGCTTCGAGCTGTATCCTAGCCTTCACATGCGCTCGGAATCTGAGCCTGCTTACAAAACTGTTTGGCTGTATGTGTATGCATGCAGAACTCCTCGAGGCGCATGCGGGGCTTATACACAAAGGTCCTACCAACACGCGCGCTTCTCTCCGTACTCTCTTTCCCCGCATTCGGCAGAAGCGCTCTGCGCCCTTAACTTTTGCCGTCGATCATGGACTTCCGCGCTCTATCACATGCAGGGTACAATGGCGCCCGCAATTAGAGCGCTTGCGTGATGTATCCTTCAGCGGACTGACAGACCGTAGCAGACGTCATGTTCGTGCCCTGCATATCGTGTACTTGGATTTACCGCTAGTTGGTATGGTCCACATTCGCCTGACGTTTAGACAACGTGCACAGCCATGGATACACCGAGGCCAAAGACGCTCACGCCAGCTGCGTATGCTTGTACGCTTGCCTACGAGCGTACGGCTGGTCCCCACCCTCACCATGTAAGTTCAAAATCCTGCAACAGAGAAGGAGCTCACCCTTAGCTTTGCTTAGGAATATTGGCCAATGCTGGCTCGTCCGTATCGGGCTCTTGCGCTATCCGAAGCCAGCTTGTATGCATGGTCCCGGCCGGTAACGCCCGACGCGCGCGTGATGCGAAGATAGACGCCTTGTTTATCAAGGCTTGTTGAGAAGCAGCTCGACTTTCCCAGCGAGTGCCAGGTTTAGATCCGACCCATACGGTGAATTGCCTCAGACGGGGGAAAGCAAGATATGTCGCGAACGCAAACGCATCGCCCTCGCACGAACAACATACTCTTGATAAGTGTCGTTCAATCGGACCACAAGGTCAATGAACGTTAACGTACCAAAGGGTCTGATAACGAAGATCGTCTCCCGACAACACGTTGTATGTGGAGGTCTCTGTATCTTCCAATCAAGCGCCGGGGCCGGGGCGGGCTGGATGTCGTCACGATCCGGTCAAAAGGCGATGCCGGATTTACTAGCTCCTTGGCTCGAGTCGCGCGTGTGCGCGGTGCGAGGGGAGTGGGAGGTAGCGTGCTGGGATAGATGCCACCGAGAGCAGAACTCAGGCACACCGGGCTTTTCCACGCGCGTGAGCAGCTTCGAAGTTCGCGTTGCCGAGCGTTTTCTAACGCGTCCTTCCGCTGCATACAGATCTTCGCTCTTTTCCCGCATCCACCACCACTGTCTTCCTGTGGCCCCAGTCTTCGTCCCCCTTGCCAGTTTGCGGCCGTTCAACTAGACCTATCATCCTTGTTGGTCACCGGTTGCATCAGTCATATACACAGAGATCTCTGCGCGCTGACTGATATCTCTGGAGTTGTTCGAATCCCTTATCTTTCATTCAAGGCGTCAGTCCCGGTCCCGTCTGATCGTTGAACTATAGAACAAGATGCTGATGAACGCGTCCGCGTATTAGACGCTAGACCCCTACAGTCAACCTGGCTTCATTATCAACAAGCAGCTTGACGTCGAAGCACTCTGTCCCTGGGGTTTACCTCGGCGAGCATGAGATGCCTGTCGACCTCCATGACGCTCGTGTCCTAGTGGAGAACGGGGAGGGTGAGCGCCCGACCGAGAGTGAGAAGTCACGCGGTAAGATTGCACTTCTCTTTCTATATGGTTACATTGACCGAACCTCAACATAGACGCGGAGGAGGTATGGCTGACTTGAGCAGGCAACAATGTAACCAACTGACCAACCTATAGGATGTATCGGTTCGATATGCGGGGGACTTGGACTCTGTATCTGACTTCGATCCAAACTTCGACGCTGAGCAGACTGAGCTGGGTACTGCTCGAGTGTATGCTCAGATCCAGTATCTCGACTAAACATACCACAGGGAATGATTCTCCATATCCTGAAGTACGCGCTGCTGTTGCGAACTTTGACGACCCCACCATGCCCAGCTCCACAATACGCGCATGGACACTTGGACTCATCTGGGCCTTGGTGTTACCCAGTGTCAACCAGTTCTTCCTCGTACGTATACGGTGCTTGCGGTTTCGCTTCCACATTCATTGAGATGAGCTTGTAGCTTCGATATCCAACAATATACGTCAACCAACTGGTGGCTCAACTGATATCATTCCCAATGGGTCGTCTCTGGGCGCGTCTTATGCCGCAGGTCAGAATATTCGGTGTACCCCTCAACCCTGGCTACTTCACTATCAAGGAGCATGTAAGGACTGGACACCCCAGAGCCCTTCGATACGTGTCTCACGCTCTAACACGCAGGTACTCGTCACCGTCATGGCCGGAGTGGGCTCACAAGCGGCTTATGCTGTGCGTCCTGTCCAACCTCTGTACTAAGCTCTACTGACATTACCGGGCAAGACGGAGATTGTTGCCGTGCAGAAGATTTACTTCAATCAAAACTTTGGGTTCATCTGTATGTCTTTCTTCGCATCGCGCACTATACTGCTCAACTAATCATCTCAGACGCTTGGCTATTGGTTATGGTATGTCTTTCCCTTCATCTGCGGTAGCGATGACTCAGTGGAGCACCCTGTAGTCTACGCAACTCATCGGCTTTTCCATCGGAGGTATCGCACGGCGCTTTCTAGTCACTCCTCCCTCCATGAGTACGCATGTTCCCTCATCCAGCTGCGCAGCTCATAATGATAAACAGTTTGGCCGGCGACATTGGTCTCGTGTGCGCTCTTCAACACGTTGCATTCGCTAAACTATCCTGGAGCGGGAACCCAACGGGGCGTCAGTCGAGAGCGTTTCTTCACGTATGTAACCCTAAGTGACACGATCTGCGCCACGCTGACAAGTAGCTGTAAGATATGTATGCGTGTGTGCCACGGTCTGGTGTACGTCCCGGGCGAGCTCGGAGTGGCAACGTTCGCTCACATGTTTGACCCAGATTTCTTCCCAGGATATCTCTTCCAGGCCCTTAGGTAAGCTACCTACGCAATATGTATCTGAATGCGAATCACTCATGCAGCCCTTAGCTATTTCAATTGGGTCTGCTGGATTGCACCTTCGAACGTGGTAAGTGCCTCGCTGCCTCATGCGCGTTGGGCGATCTGACGTCATCACAGATAGTCAACCAGTTGTTTGGGTGCGTTGACGGCAGCCCATCTTCTTTCCTCCACTAACATGCGCCTGCAGTTACCGTTCTGGTCTTGGACTCTCGCTCATCTCCTTCGACTGGACGCAGATTGCATACACCGGGAGCCCGTGAGTGCTTCACGTTCTGAAGTGGTGAGAGAGTCGCTGACGGCTCACCCGTAGTCTTGCTGTACCCTGTATGTATCGCTCTCCGTCGAGAATCGTGCAACGCTTCTAACAAGAGATCAGGGTGGGCTGCTGCGAATGTCTTCGGCAGCTTTGTGTTTTTCTATTGTGCGGTTGTATATGCCATCTACCAAGCCTTTATACTGACGACTTCTGCAGGGATCCTGACACCGGCCCTATACGTAAGCCCCAGTTCAAAGCCGCGTCCAATAACTGTGACAAGCTTTCGTAGTACTCTAATGCGTGGTGGTCGCATTATCTACCGTGCGTGTGGACTCATACTTTGCTGCATATCTGTTCTAACGAATGCACTCCATAGGGTCTCTTCGCGAAACCCATACGATAACACCGGCAAACCGTACAACTTAACACGGATACTCAATCCCGACGCGTCTTTCAACCAGACTGCTTACGAAGCTTACAGCCCTCTATTCCTTTCGTCAGTCCAGCAGACCAGTTGCGATAGTGTGCTAAGCTGACGATCCGTTCAGTACGACTTTTGCCATGTCATACGGATTGAGCTTTGCAACTATCACCGCCACAATTATGCACGCGGCTATCTACTTTTATCGACCGATCAAGCGCAACTTCGGACAGTCACTACGGGAGCAGCCAGACGTCCACGCGCTTCTTATGTCGCGGTACAATCAAGGCATGTCCGCAAATTGACGTCTAGATACGCTTAATGACGCCTCAAATAGTACCCGAATGGTGGTACGCTGTGATCTTCAGTGAGTATCTCTACGAACTGGTTATGAAAGATGCTGATGCTACGAAGTCTTCACCTTCACTGCGGGGTGCTTGTGCATTGAATTGTGGCCAACCGGGATGACCATATGGGCTTTCATCGTGGCCATCGCGATAGGTGAGCAATAACTGCAGTTCATCCCACATTTCGTTGGCTGAATCAAGTTCAAAGCGCTCATCTTTCTTGTGCCCATCGGCATGATCCAGGCGATTACCAGTCGACAGATCGGCTTGAAGTTTGTGGCGTTCACTTCTCAGCAGCATGGTCAAGTAGACTGACGAACGTAGTGTCCTCGCTGAACTACTGATCGGTTTCATGCTTCCTGGAAAGCCTGTTGCGATGATGATGTGAGTTCTTGCATTCGGCAACTCATCCACTGTTGCTAAACCGACGTTTTCAGGTTCAAAGTACGTGGAACCTGCTTTTGCCGGCTTTGAGTCTATGAGTCGAGGTATGCTGACGAGACATTATAGACGTGGGGATACATAACCATGACACAAGGTAAAAGCACGCTCTAGACCATGCCGCAGTGTCGCTGATCATTCGCAGCCATGATCTTCACCGGCGACTTCAAGCTTGGGCATTACATGTGCGCATCTCGCTTCCTGTCTACGCTCGCTGCTGCAAGAAGCTCAACAGCTTCTGAATATGCAGGAAGATACCGCCGATACCTATGTTCGCCGCACAGGTAAGACTTCATCTGTGTGTCAAATCATTGTTGAACTTGAGCATGGCCATAGATAACATCGACGATTATCGCTGGGACAGCGCAGCTCGCTGTGCAGTCGTGGTAACGTTATCTAGTTGCTCTGTGAAAACCTGCGCTCACATAAATTGCAGGATGTTTTCTAACATTCAGTAGGACATGATGCCGCCATCCTCGAGCTGTTCTAATAGCCTTCTCACTGCAGAGATATATGCACCGACGATCAGCCTCAAAGGTTTGTCTGCGCGAACCAGGAGGTATTCGCTACAGCGGCCATAATTTGGGGTCTCATCGGGCCTCAAAGACAATTCGCCGCCAATCAGATCTACTACGGTCGGTGTTCTCTCGAGCGCTATTAGCACTGGCGTTGATGTCGGTTTTCTTGTAGGGCTCATGTTCTTCTTCCTCGTTGGCGGCATCGCTCCATTACTCCAGTACATGTTGACGAAACGCTATCCGCACTCGTGGCTGAACTATCTGAAGTGCGTGTTCTCACATTCTCCGTCTCTTTTGGCTAACGACTTTCTAGTTTCCCGTGAGTTTCGGAGTTGACACTTGGTATATGAATGTGCTAAACCTGTACAGCTTGATCTTCTCCGGGCTCCAGTTGCTCCCACCAGCGAACGCCTCCAACTTTGTGACGTGGGCTCTCACCGGGTTCGTCTTCCAGTACTTTGTTCGTCGACGGCATTTCTCCTTCTGGGTCAAGTACAACTGTGCGTGTCTTCCTTCAGACTGATCGCATCGCTCTGACGCGGTTATAGATGTCCTGTCCGCTGCACTGGATGCAGGTACCGCCCTTGGAACAATACTCGTGTTCTTCTGGTGATGTCCAATCACAGTATGCTCGTCGAGCTCCCTCCTGACTTGAACTTCAGTCTACAATACCCTCGAAACGGAAATATAGGCGCAACAACTGTAGCCACCTGGTGGGGGAACACGGTATTCACTCGCACCGCCGATTGGGCTGCTTTGCCCTTGAAGACGTTGCCAGACGGGCAAAGATTTGGGTACATCGCACGCCTTCTCATCGATCGATCGAGCTGACCCTGGACTTCTGTAGCCCAACATCGTGGTGATCGTGATCCTTTTGCTTTGCTCTAGTTTTCATCATGGTAGACTCGCTTTGTACATCAGTGTATACCATATAGTCACGAACCCGCACGAATACATCGGATGTCCTTCTATGGTAGTGGTGTCTCAAATGCTGGGGTAGGCTATATGACGCGCACATATATAAGCATCTTATCGGATGAGGCAAGGGATTTCATCTGGCCCGGATTAAACGGGCGACTTTCATCTCAACGGTAGCCTTAAGGATATAGTTGCACAAACTGAAGTTCACCCAGCGATCTCTTAGTTCAGTGGTAGAATGTCTGATTCCAGCTGAACGAACACCTGTGTTTGTCCTGGAGCTTCCAGAAGGTCGTCCGTTCGATCCGGGCAGAGATCATTGTTTTGCTTTGCTGAGAAGGTTGCCAGACTAATCATCTACGCTCTACCGTTGAGCTACAGGTCCCATAAACCGGGTCACAGTGCATACATATATGATTGAGAAGCCAGGCAACGACTCAGAAAGGTCTCGATGGTTCAGCGACCCGCTTGTCCCCAGCAACGACGGCGACAGGCCGGGAGGACTCGTCTTGCTTCGTGCTTTCATCTTGGCATGTGAAATGAGCTGGCACCACGTCTGACGTGCGCAACATATGAACCCCGTGCAACTCGCGTCCTGCTATATCGCCCCAAACATGTCTCGAACTCGACTGTACTCTCCGAGCGCTCAACAGCTCACCAAACCGGGCTTACAGAGAATATGATATGGGTGCTAAACGAGAACGAGGAGCGCCTGGCTGGATGGACTTTCAAAGAGGAGGGGTACGGCTCGGTTGCGTGAGGGAGCTGCTGGACGATCACGTACTGCACCGATCACCTTCACCGCTGCCGAGGCCGCGACACTGAACACGCTCTCGAATGGGCAAGCTGAACACGACGACACTCTCAACACTACGGCCGTGAAGGTGGACAGAAGCGAATGTGGTACTGCCTAGATCTTGAGCGCAAGTAAGGAGTAAAGGAAGCTCACGATCTAGACATCTCTTATTAAAGTTCTGTTATACATGTTATGTTGTTCAAGGTGGACCGACTTGCGCTGCTTGTTTCCTATGTAGTGTTGCGACCGTTCTAGTTGTTAGTGACGCTATATGTGCCAACGGAGAGACGGAAATGGTGTTATAATGAGCCAGTCATACGATAGTACAGTCCGAGTCAGAACGATGTCCATAGTCGATACAGTCGTGCAAAGGCAGTACAGTAATAATGAACGAGACAGCAGTCAAAGTCGAAGTCGTAAGAAAAGACGTGAGATCGTGAATATGGAGATCGTGGATCGAGCAGATGCGAGAGAGAGATATGCCGACACAAACGAGACAGCAAATCTAAGAGCAGAAGGAGGAGGAAGGAGGGAAGATGGTAGATCACGCTCCTCTTCTTGGAGAGCCTATAGAACCAGGCGTCGCTGAACGATCGAGTCTTGCCCGCAAGCGCTCGACTTCGTGTTCCAAGCTGTTCAATACGGTCAGTTTGGCTCTTCAACTCATGTAAGTGCCTACGTACTTCAATGAGCGCTGCCGAAGGTCGGTTGCTTCACGCTCGGCACGACGCTTTGCCAGCTGCAGTTCGCCTTCCGTCGTCTGCATGCTCTCCAGCGACCGTCTCATGCCAGCGACTTTCTCCTCGTACGCTCGCACTTCATCCTCAAGCTTCATGCGTGTCCTGTCAGCATCGGCGAGCCGAAGCGTTGCCTCGCGATCCTTGGACAAGCCCGCCCGCGCCTTCGCCGAGTTCGCACTGGCCAGCTCGTTCTGGAGCTCGTCGATCCGGGCCTTGAGGGAGCGCACCGTCGCGTCGTTGGTGGACCCTGCTGCGCCAGGGGTACGAGAATACGCGCGAGTCTCAAGGTCGACGATGCGGAGCTGAGCCTCTTTGATCTGCTTCTCGAGGCTGGCGTTCGCTTTATCCAGCTCGCTGTTCTCCACACGAATTCTCCCGAGCTCGAGCGCAATGTCCTGTGCATGTGCCTCCGCCTTCTTCTGGCGATCGTTGGCCATCTCCACGCGATCTGCATGCTCGTCCAACGTCCTCTCGAGATCCTGCTTCTGCATTAACAGGGTCTGGAGCTCCCTGTCTGTACCCATCCTCGAAGCGTCGGCGTTGTCCAGTTGCATTGTTTCCAGCTCCAGTTGTAGGTTCCTGCGAGCCTTCTGCAGCAACGAGCGATCTGCTTCTGCATCGTTGAGAACGGAGCGCAACTCGCGGACGTTCGAGTGCAAGGAGACGATCTGCGCCTGCTGCTCTGCCTGAGCACCGGTGGCTGCGTCGTAAGCGCGCGAGAGATCGGAAATCTTTGTCTCCAGTCGTTCCCGCTCCTTCTTCCACGCCCCTCCAGCGTACACCTCATCGTCGTACCGGACTTGAAGCTCATCATAGTCGCTGCGGGTCTTGCGTAGCTCTTCGCGCAACTTCGACATGCCGTCGCGTTGACTCTTCAACTCTTCGCTAAGCTGGGCGAGTTCCTCTGTAGACTTTGTCAGCGACTCGTCGTATGCTTTGACTAGCGAACGTACGTTGGTACTTGGTGCGGGTCATATCAGCCGCATGATCGCGGTCCGCAAGCTCCTTCTCCCACTGCCGACGCTCGTCCTCCGTCTCCTCAGCCAGTCTCTTCCGGAGTACAACCATGTCCGCGCTCTCGCCATGGATCTCTTCCATGCGCGACTCAAACTCCTGCAAGCGGATCTCAGCTTCTTTGAGGCGTTGCGAAAGGCCGTCCCTCTCTGCAGCGGTAGCGTTCAGAGTGTTCTCCTGGTCCGCCAATGAACGTTTGACTGTAAACAAGTCAGTATGACGTGATGAGTTCAAAGGGAAACAGACGCACAGACAGCCTCGGAGCGCTCAAGCTTGATCTTCTCGATCTCCAGCTCTTCAAGTCGGATACGGTAAGTCTCGGACTTGTTCTTGAATGCCTCGACAGCCTCGCGCAGTTCCGACTGCGCACTCGACGAAGAAGTGGAAGCGACTTCGAGATCCTGAAGCCGTTGAAGCGCTTGACGTTTGGACACTTGACAGTCATCAGTAAAGCGGCATGCATGCAAACCATCGACAAGTACTCACTCGTCTCCTCCTTCTTCGCAAGCGTCTCCGACTCAAGGCGGTCTTTCAAATCCGTGACCTCGTGCTGCAGCTTCTTCTTGGTCTGAGCGAGCTCAACATTGGCGCGCTTATGAGTCTCAGCTTCCAGTTGAGCGTTCTTCTGCTGAACGACAAGCGCCTTGCGACTCTCCTCCAAACGCGCATAGTTCTCCCGCTCAGCATCAAGCTGACTCTGGAACTTGGTCCACATTTCCTGTACACCAGTGAGCTGAGCCTGTTGAGCGGCACGACGAGCTTCGGCTTCGTCCGACAAGAGCTCTCCCAAGCGCGTGTTCTCCTTTGCTAGACGAGCGCGATACGCCTGCAAGCTTGCCTTCGACCCGTCCGAATTGTCCAGCTCGGCGGTTAACTCGCGCAACGAAGACTCGAGATGCTGCCGCACGCGGTCCGAGGCAGCCATCTTGATCTCAAGGACTTGCATCTGCTGCTTGAGCGAGGCGACTTCGGCACTGCCGCTGCTCTTACGCGGACTTGCCGTGGGAGAGGCGTTGGTGAGCGACTGTACGCGCTCGCGTACTGTGCCGTTGGTAGAGGCACGCTTGCTCGACGGCGTGACGGTAGACTTGATACCAGGGACGGGGATATTCCTCGCGCGCATCTCGCTGTCGATCTGCTCCTCCGAGCGCGCGAGTTCACGCAGCAACTTGTCGCGGAACGTATCGTCGTGCGAGCCGGGCGCCATAACGAGCTTCCGAATCTCCTCGTGCTGCCGATCAACATGCTCTCGGATGAGCTGAGCAGTTTCCCTCGCCATATTCGCCTCCTCCAACTGTCTCTCGAGCTTCGCAATCCGCGCATCGGCCTCCCTCGACGCCTTACTAGCCGCACTAACGCTCGTCGACTCCGTCTCGTCCGCAATCCTCGCCAGATCCGTCTCGAGCACGTCCTTCGCCGTCCGCATCGCGAGGAATTGCTGCGTAACCTCCGCAATCTGATCGTGCGCACTCTGCACGTCCGCCTGCAACCTCCGCACATTACTCTCTGCAGCCTCCCGTCCTCGTCTCTGATCCTCAGCGAACGCCTGAGCCTGCGCAGCCTTCTCCTCAACAGCCCTAATAGCCTTCTCCTTACTCCTCATCTGCACATGTTCCTGTTCCGTCGCCCTAGCCAGATCCTCCGCCTCACCCAACAACCTCTGCTTGACCTTCTCCAAACTCTTAATATACAAATCCTGCGCCTGCAACTCCTTCCTCGCCTCCGCAAGCTGAGCATCCGTAACGCGTTTAGCCTCCTGAAGAACATGCACATGCTCCACGATCGTCTTATCCTGTCGACTCTCGAGCTGCTTCACCTCCCACTCCTTATTCTTCAGATCCGTAAGCGTCTTGTTAAGCTCTCGCTCATGCTTCGCGTTCTTATCCCTCAACGACACCAACTCCTGTTTCTGCCCTGAAAGCGTCTTCTCCGCCTGCGCACGCTTCGCACTCTCCACTTCCAATTGCTGCTTCACCCTCTCCAGATCCCGATCCTGAGCATTCTTCTCCCGCTCGAGCTGCAACGCCGTATCCTCGAAATCCTGCGCCTTCGCATGCGCAGCCGCAACTTGACGCTCGAGTGCACCCTTGGCCTTACTGACCTCCGCAAGCTGAGTATCGATGTCAATCTGCCGCGTCCGCAGACCCTGCAACTCGTTCTCAAGCGACCGTTTGGCCTTCTCGGCCTCCGAGAGTTGCGCCTCCGCCGTCTTGAGTCTGGCGTCCAACGCCTGCGCACGGTCCGAGAGAGAGCGATGACTCTGGAGCAACGACGAGTGTTCGCGCGTAGCTGTATCCAGCTCGACCTTCAACCGCGCCTGCGCATCAGTCGCAGCGATATGCTCCTCGTCAAGCAGTTGCTGCAACTCCGCGACCTGAGCCCTCAAATTCTGCAACTCCTCCGACGTCCGTTTCTGAACCTCACGCTGCGCCGATTCCTCGCTCGTCTTGGCCTGCAACAACGATCTCAACTCGTCGAGCTCATCTTGCAATCGCGACTGCGTGGCACTGTGTCGCTCGTCCGAGCTACGTAAAGAGTCTACTTCGGCGGAGAGTGTGGCGATGCGGCCTTCGAGATTTGCTACGTCTTTGGCCAGACGACTGCGTTCGGATTTGGACGCTTCGAGATCGGATCGTAAGCGTGCGATGTCGGCTTCGCGGGACTTGATCATGTCTGCATAGTCCGTGGCCGTACGTGTGAGTTCAGCGAGCTGTTCACGGGCTTGACGGGCGTCTTGCTCGTTCGCCTCCGACTTGCCCCTCAGCACATCGCTATACATATATCAGCACATACCCCACCGATCAAAATATGAAAGAATACTCACCGATTCCTAGTCTCATTCGCAAGCTTCCCCTCCAACTCCCTAACAATCCCCTCCATCCTCTCCCTCCCACGTCCCATATCCTCCTCAGCCTGCCTAACCAACCTCCTCAAATCCTCCCTCTCCTTAACTAAGCCCTCCCTCTCCCCTTCCAGCCCTTCCAACTCCTTATCCGCCTCTTCCAACTGTTGCGCCAACACCCCCTCCCTCTCGGCCCAATCTCTTTGCTCAGCCTCGAGTCTGACGAGATGTTCGGCAGCTTCGTCGAAAGCAGCTTGGAGAGTCCGATGTTTATCTTCGGATTCGCGTTGGATGGCTAGGGCTCTATCGAGTTGAGCGTCCCTTGCATCGAGATCAGCTTCGAGCGCAGCAACCTCCTCCTCCAACTCCCCCTCCCTAGCCTTACTCCTAGCCAACAACGTATCCTTATCAACAGCCAACTGTCTCTCCCTCTCCAACTGCTCGTCCACCCTCCTCTTCTCAGCTTCCAACCGCATCCTTAACCCCTCCATAGCTTCCTTCTCACGTTGATCCCGTTCCGCACGTTCGCGCGCGAGGAGA
The DNA here is from genome assembly GCA_001632445.1 of Peniophora sp. CONT. NCBI lineage: Eukaryota > Fungi > Basidiomycota > Agaricomycetes > Russulales > Peniophoraceae > Peniophora > Peniophora sp. CONT. Next base: position 39,604 of record KV424530.1, on the reverse strand, counting down.
AGTTCGGATTCTTTACGACGTAGTTCTTCGTCGTTACGTGTGGCTGCTAGGAGGGGTCGCACTTTGGTGTAGAGGCGCCACCAGGGCCAGTCCCGAAGTTCGGCGTAGATACGCGCGTTACGCTGGATAGTCCGGATCGCCATCGCGCGGTTCAATATCTGACACCAAACATCAACGCCTCATCCTCAAGACCCCGAAGCTCGAAACGTACCTTCTTCATCTGTCTCCTCGCACTAAACCTCCTAATAGCAGCCTGCAACCTCCCAAAAATATCCATAAGCAACCCATCCCTCCTCTCCTCCAACTCCGCAAGTACCCCCGCCTTAAAAAATATCTTACTAGTTCCAATCCTAAACGTCATCCCATCCAACTCCAAAGCCTCCACCATCCTCAAACACGCTTTCCTTCCATCCATATATCCTCGCGGTACAGCTCCGGGAGCTAAAACTTCGTATCGAGCTCGGAATTCTACGAAGGGTAATCGGTTGGGGTAGCCGAGGCGGGCTATGCGGATGCCTTCTAGGACACCGTTACAGCGCAGTTGGTCTAGGACGAGGGGAGCGGCTATGCGGCCTGGTCGTTTGAGCGGGTTCGGAACGATACAACGGACGAAATGCGGTTGCGTGGCGTATAACGTTCCCATGAGCGAGGATAACTGCTCCTTATGCCTCTGTCCAACAGTCCTGAAAGCGCCCTTCTTCACGGCCCTCTTCTTCCCAAACGTCATCGCCACATTCCCCACCGCACTCTCCGCAGCAGCATAATCGGCAAATAAAGCTTTAACGGCGGGGTTTGAAGAGGATGCCAGTACGCGCGTGATGTTATCGTTCAGAGGATCCTTATTCTTCTCGAGCCATCCTTCGGTCGAATATTCGACTTTGCCGGCGTAATGGTGAACGAGGAAACCCTGCGCGAAACGTGAAGGCTCGTACTTCTCCCTCCCCGGATGACCCTCTCCCTCCTGCGCTCCAACGTCTCCTGCCCAAAGCGCATGGAGTTTAGCCGTAAACGTCCCATCGCTAGCCTTGGGCATAATACACTCCTCATCCAAAAGACTCAACACTCCAATCCCCCCACCCCCACCTCCAACTCCACCCACACCACTCCCCTCAATAAGATCAACAGTAGGCTGCAAATCCAATCCGAAATTCACATACTCCCACTCAATCCCTTCCCTCGCATACTCCTCCTGTTCCAAAACGAACATATGATGATTGAAAAACTGTTGCAGTTTCTCGTTCGTGTAATTGATCAAGAGTTGCTCGTACCCGTTAAGCTCGAAGATCTCGAACCCGGCTATATCAAGGACGCCTATGAAATTCGCTTTACTCGCCGGTCGATCGAGCGCTCGATTTATACGTTCGACTAGGGCACCAAAGGATCGTTCGTAGAGCGTTTTGGCCATAGCTGATAATTCGTCCAAAGCTTGTTGACCCGTTCGAGCTTGAGTTACCCATTCTCTACCTGCGAGAACTCGAGGTCTGAGAACGGCGCGTTGGAATTCTGCCACTGGTAATCCTAGGATATGACAGACGCGTTCGGCTTGACCTGGATCGGGCATCAAGGCGTCGTCGGAACGGGTGGATGTTATGGAGATGTTGCCGATGTGGAGGATGGAGGCTACGATGCGGAAGAAATCGAGTTGTTCGGATGTGGAGAAGCCTACGGTGTCCAGCGCGTTCTACAGTGCACCAGCATTAGCAAGAGTTATAGTGTGGTGGGATTAGGGTGGGGTGGAAGTACCTTGAGAGCGGTCCACTCCTCATAATCATTAATCCCATCCACCTCCCTCCTACTCTTATTCAAATACTCATAATCCTCCACTCCTCCCTCAAGTAACAACACCTTCCTCAACTCCCTATCAGCCCCTTCCAAAAGCTGATAAAAAACATGAAAACTCCTCTCAGCCTCAGCCCTCCCCACAACCCTACTCTTCTCCAACAAATACCAATCGATATTCGCACCCGCTATACTCCCGTCCGGCGCGAAATTTATTCTCACGAACTTGCCGAATCGTGAAGAGTTGTTGTTGCGTTGAGTTTGAGCGTTTCCGAAGGCTTCGAGGATGGGATTGGCTTGTAAGATCTGACGCTCTAAAAGGCCGAGTCGGGCTTTGGAGTTGCTACTGAATCCGCTCCCTCCCCCAGTACCGGTAGAGTGCGTCAAGGCCATACTCTGCGTAGGCTTGTGCGAGCGGAAGGAAGGGTTACGCGGAAGACCCGCAACAGGCATAACGGCGTTCCGATCGCTCATACTCTGACTATGCCCATGTCCGAACCTCGAAGACGATCCACCCGTAGCCGAAGCCTCGATAGAGCCCGACGAAGACGAAGGGAGATGCGTATCTGTAGCGATAGCGGCGAGATATTGGATGACTTTCTTCGTACTCTCCGTCTTTCCCGCGCCAGACTCGCCGGTGATGAGGATAGATTGGTTCTCTCGTTCGTCGCCCATGCTGACCCATGCGCGCTCGGCGATGGCGAAAATGTGCGGTGGGTTCTCGTCTCGGCGTTTACCGCGGTATTGGGCGATGATCGAGTCTGAGTAGAGAGGGAGGGATTGGTACGGGTTGATGGCCACCAGGAACAAGCCCGAGTACGTCTACCCAAAACCAACCATCAATTTCAAGATCGAGTAAAATAGTAGGCAAGACGTACGTATATCGCGCCAGACCCATACCTCAACCTCAAATTATGCACCACACTCGCCTCATTCAAGAAAGTCAAATCCGCGATATCCTCCACCCTATCAAACTTGGGCGGATTCATCTTGCTCAAAGCATACAACGGCAAATGTCGAATATCGCCGCCGGCAGCCATGATCACGTCTCCGAAGTCGTCTTCCTCTTTCACTACCCATCCCGCCAAGTAGCCTTCCTTCTCGTCTGGAACCCATACCCACTTCTTCTCGTTGAATTCGGCTTGGGCGGCGGCGGAACGCGCTGCTTCGGCGTTCTGCGATACGCGCGGGGCGTACATCGTGGATTATTGCGCTGCGATCCTGAGGCTGGTGGTATAGCACAGAGCGTAGAGCGTCGTCAGAGATGTGGTATAGCAGGACGCGAGTCGAACGGAGATGGCCCGTTATGGCAATCAAAGGCGCGCGCGTGTCGTTGTCGTTTGGACGCGATGCCACTGCAGATCGGTAGCGTTCTGCGGCGCGCGAGGTAGTAGTAAGAGAAAGCGAGACGATGGGTCCTGGCCAGTCGTCGTAGCCGTCGTCGTCGTCGTCGCTGGGGACAAGGTGCTGATCGCTAGTCTAGTCACGGTCACGCTCTCGGTTCGAATCAGGTCGCGTGGACGCGTTATGCCCACCGACGCGCTTTGTTCTCTCCGCACCATGTCTGAGTTGCGCACACCACTGTAAATCGATGGCTATGGCTCGTCCATGCACACTCAGTCCTTGACATGGGCCTTGCGGTGACCTAACAAGCCTAATTTATGTGGCGCTGCCCTCCGATACATATGTGCATAGATCGCTCCGTGCCGATATTGGTGCATCCCACAAGGACTCAGCAACCTTCACATCTTCACGTCCAACCTCTGAAAGCTCCCAGTCACCGCTTGTCTGACTCTTGCGCGAAATGAGTGATTACCACCCTGCAGATGGTCATAGCTATCTTAGAGCGTTACCCTTCAAATCGAAAGGTCAAAATGCACACTGTCGCTTGCTAGAGCCTTCACAGTCGTCCGATTGTCCGAATCTCGTATACCGCGAAATATCCCCTTGTTCTCCACGGCTTTATGCTTGGCCAGTAGGTCACTGCTCGCACCTGCACTGACCACGACGAACAAAAGGTGGTTCACGCTTCGCTCTGAACAAAGCCGGTGAAGGCGCATATAAGCTGCCTACGTATCTCCCTCTTTCGTTAGCCTATACATCTCTACCGCCATGAAGCAATCCACCAAGAACGAGTTCGCCGTGCAAACACTCGCTGCGAAGGGAAAACCGTAGGGCATACTTTCACCGCCCAGCGCCTTCTTCGCTAACCAAGAGATGCTGTGTCGCCAGGTATATAATGGCCGCAGTGGAGGCCGACCACGTATTTCTTGATATTAACGGAGCTCGCCACAGCTTGAAGAGCTATAATCAGCGCCTCGACGTTCGGCGAGGTGGGGTTATCGAGCTTGTGACGAGTTCCAAGGACGGCAACGACGACATAATAGCTCACGATGGTGAGTACATTCACCGCATCAATGCACGCACTTGACGCATCGACTGATGCATTGGCGCAGACAATGTGTTGCTATCCATCCAGCTGCACCACTTGAAGAAGGGAACCACCATCGCCTCGTTCACCTTCTCCTTGAAAGCTGGCCGTCTGATTGTTCGCGTTCCTTTCCCCTCTAACACATGGCCGGGCTTATCAGTATGTGGAGACACGCACAAAATGCAGTATGTGCATTTGGAGACTACTGCTCATACAATCCGCATCGACAAGGATTATAATTCGCTATACATGGAGGAACACTATTTGAGGTACCTCGAGACAGGAGGTAGCGTAGAACTTACTAGAGAGTTTCTGTTCGATGGTACGGTTACAGATTGGAAGAGGAGCTGTGTTCCATGTGAGTGCGCCCGGTACAAGCTTTGACGTCCACTTTCACTCACTGTCTGACCAGCTTTTGCCATCGTGAAAGCCGGAGATACTCACGAAACCGCAATCAACCTTACCGAAGCTAACAACATCCTTTGGCCCTCTGTCATACGCGACTTCTTAATTGCGGTGTCCACAGACCCTTCGCGGAAGGTGCCTGGTACGACCACACTGTCAGAGGCAACTTCGTGGGGAGAATCCGTCGTCACTCTCGTGGAGCTCTAGGGTTCTCAGTTCGCTCCCTTATATAATGTTGTCTTTACAATTAAGTGATTATCTATATACGAGGTCGAGAGCGTTCAGTGCTAGTACACTACTATTATCTGTCTGTCTTGCGGCGACCGCTGTGTCAATCATCTATTCTTCATGAGCCACGCACACACGGCTATCTCCGTCAAAGTGTTCCTCTTATAACGGGGCTACCAGTTGATCGACTTCAAAGTCATCGAGTTTCCCACCGCATGTTACAAGCCTCAATACCAGTACTCTGGATCCTCTCAGGGATCGAGTTGCGGGAACGGTGCTGGCTCAGGAATGTCCATCCGTTCTGGTTCAGCAGGACCATCATGAGCTCCAAGCGTCTCGATGTTTGCCTCCCGGTCTGGAGGTGAACCTCTTGACTGACTGTCGGCTGTACGGTAGACGTAAGAGTCAACATTCAGTTCTCGCGGAGTGTCCGGCGCCGTTGAGTAGGCCGAATGATCTTGCAAGCTCTCGTGCGCATGCGCCGGCATCGACTCCAAGTCTGCAGGTAGCGCCTGCGGTCGTGGCGGCGAAAGATGTCGGAGAAACTCTCTGGCTAATGCAGTAAGCACATCACGCAGGACCGGCCATCGCTCGAAGTACTCGTCGTACGGTGCTATAGGAGGTGGCATATCCGAGTAGTCATATTGCTCTCTGTCCATCTGACGTTCGAGATGGGCGCTTAACCGCGGCTGGTCGTACCGAATCATGTGTTCTTCCCTCAATTTTTCAGGGGTCGGTATGCCATTGCGCGTCACGACAGGTAGTAGTCGGTAGATTCAATACGGATAGACATGAAAGTAAGCGCAGAGCCGCAAAAGGCAGAGTCAGCGTGCGGACAGACGCGGACCGTGAGTTCTCACGAATTTATCCTCGTTTGATGGAACCTTGCCGCCTCCTGCCTTCTACCACCACATAGTCATTCCGCGGTTTAAGCAACGATACACTACGGTTAAGCAATACGGTTAAGATCGTCGAACCTGCTTGATACTGAATCGCCCTAACCATGCTATGTGATGCCATACCAGTGGAATGGGCAGAGAGAATGAGCTGTCATGTATTCGGTAACACCAATCGCTCAGGGAGCTGTCACAGCGCGCCATTCTGTCTCGTAAAGATGGAATTACTCTGCACAGCAGCTCGCTAGAACATTCTTTGCGGTCCATGTACCTTGTGTGGTTTGGTCGCCAATAATGCTGTTGAACCACGGATCGTCGCTCGCTACACGGCACACTCTGATACACAACGTGCCCAACCACAGAGCGCCTCCGCAGTTCGTGGTTTACCGATATGGCCGGGAGTATATGAGTGTCAGGTTTCGAGCCTTGTTCTCTGCACAACAACCATTCTCCCTTCGCCACCATGGCCGTAACAGAGTAAGTAATGCCCACTTCATCATCCACCCAACTCCACTGGGGCTCATGACGAACGAATAGCCCGCCGCCTTTAACTATTTCAGTCTTCGCCGCCTACGTCCTTTTTGTAAAGAGTCCGTTCGATTCCCCCACCAATATACCCACCGGACAACGCCTCGACTTTCGCAAGAAAAGGGGGTTGACAAGCCTGAATGACGACCTCGACGCGGCGCTAGACGGTCTGCACCGTCTACATATATATTGGCTGACGCATAATGACGGTGCTGTGCAGACGACGTCCTGCTCTCTATCAAGCTGCAGAAGTTCGATAATGCACCCTTGCCTATCGCCTACATCACCTTTTCCATCGCATCAGGTCGTCGGCGCATTCGCGTTCCTGCGGGACACAAAGTGAGCCTCGAGTGTCGCGGAACGATCGTAATCGAGCGTCTGGAGCTTGAAGACAGCGGAGGACACACTGGGTCAGCTACGCCTCTTGCTCCGGTTCAAGTCCACAATGCGGATTTCAACTGGATCGGACCAAAGCTTGTCCCCGGTGCGTGTCCGTGCCATCTTCTGACAACTGTTTTCCCGCTCATGCACTTCCAGACTCCGTTCTCAGGCAGGGTTGGGTTGTGTACGAGTTTGGCAACCCCGAGGATATTTGGTGGCCCGTTCTCGATCAACCCACCATCCTCGACCGTGAATCCCTCACAGACGTCCTCACGCCCGCCGCCATCCGCAACTTCTTGCTGAGTGACCCTCTATTCGACGAAGAGAACCCCTTCCCACTCTGTATGGAGAAACGCATTCGCATGTCGCGCGCTTACAAACGATTTCAACCGGGGAACGTCAAGAGGCTGACGGACGTAATCGATGAGGCGCATCGCGCGGACGTTGAGTATGGTGCACGTCTGGTCTTGGAGGCACTGGATGAAGTCGCGGACGAGCAGTATGACGCTACGCTTGTTGGACTCCGCAAGTCGGGCATGCTGTTTACTTAGTTATTACTCCTGCGCTCTTGGATCGGGACCACGGCGTACATGTTGAACCTATACCGTACCAAATTAATCGCAGGCGTTGTATGGCCGCTATAGCCTCGTTGGCCAGGAGTGGAATGTCGGGTCGCCCATGTTGATACTTATAGCATGGATTTCTCTCTGTGTAGCTTACAAACGGTGTGCATGAAGCACTTTGCACTAGTACGCTCTCGGACCAAAAACATGCGATAAAGGTATACATTAACACGCTCAAGTCTCTTTCTCTTCAACTGCCCGTCTCTCCATCCCGCTGACTATACCGAGCGTTCCTTCTTCAGCGCTGCGCAAGGCTGGGCTATCCGGGGGCTTTTCATCGACGTGGATGCTGACGGTGGGGGAAGTACCCGAACTTCCCAAGATTTCTCCATCTTGGCCGTCAGAACTCGGCGGAAGGGGCACATGAAGGGCGGCATCGATCACAAGAGAGCTCGAGGTAGTGGTAGCAGCCAGCCCGACTGTAACATAGTCAGCAGGCGCGTCCAAGCTGTCTGACTCTTGACTCTGTCTGGCGTTCGCATTGAACACTGCTTCGCCTTCGCCATCAGTGTTCAGCAGGTCCTCACGCAGGCCATCCGACTCGGAATCGAGCGCATGTTGACCTCTGAAGGGCGTGTCAGCGCCACTATCGCTCAGCAGGTCCTCACGAAGCGCGTCCGACTCAGAACCAAACACACCCTCGCCTCTGAAGGATGTTTCAACGCCGCTATCGTTCTGCAGGTCCTCATAGACGACATACGACTCGGAATCGAACACACTCTGGCCTCTGAAGGACATGCCAGGCTCAATCGAGTCCTCCGTTTGCGGTTCTGACTCCAAAGATATCTGCCGAAGATCTTGCGAATGGCGTCGGATGAGTGATCTGTCTGCAGGAAGCCCCTCCAATGGGTTCGTGTGCGCAAGTATGACTCGTATACCCAGCTGTTCCAATTCCTGGCTGGTCAAAATGACCTCAATACTGGGTCTGTCCTTGATCATGCTAGTCTCATGCTCAGGAATCAGAGAAACAGGACTCCAAAGTTGATTTATTGGCGTGGGCGGGAAGACGAGATCGATGTTCTGCAGTATCTCCCAGTAGTCAGCTTCGATCTCCAACCGATCATCTTGCAGCGGTACCGGATCCGGCAGCGTAAACAGACTGGCGAACGGGGTCAACACAACGGCATAGTCGTGCATCTGGCTGAGAAATAGTGATTCTGTTTCCGCAGTAATCTGACGTGCCCGTGAACTTCTTGAGAAAGCCGCGAAGTCTTCCTCCGTTGAGAGTGTTTTCCATGTACTCATAATCGCTCCAAACCCATCAATGCCGAGAGTTGCATCCTTATCGATATGAATCACATTTAGTAACAATGTCAAGGCGTTCTGAACGGCGAGCTCGTAGTGCCAGGACATATCTCGCACTCCTGTCCATTCTGACATACGGCGTGTATCCGAGTATAACTTGAGCATTCTGAACCCTCTGATCTCGTCAAGAGCAAGCAACATTTTGTTCAAAAACTGTAAGTCAACGCTGTACGCAGAGCCTGTGGAGGTCACATCTCGAGCTATCTGGACACGCAGGATGATAACCGTCTGGCGAAGCTCGGAAAGTGTCACAAGGACTGCAATACGGTCATGGGTGCTAGCAGCCTCGGCGATTGATACAATGGCCTGAGCGATACTTGGAAGAAGACGTATGACACTGCGCATACTTTTCCACTGCTCATCATCATGGTCACGGTCGAAGTGTAATGCAGAGGTGAGCCCTTCCGCGTTGACGAGCAACTGCAATAGCTGGATTGCCTGTATCCCTTCCTGCACCGACTGGACGGAGGTCATTCGCTCGGCCATGAGCGCAATGGATGCAGAGTTCTGGTGCAAGTAAAGAAAGAAAGCTTTATAATCATGAAAACCAAAGGCTAAAAGCCGCTTTGTAAGATAATTCAATAGGACGTGACCCCCTGCCGGACTCAGAAGATACTCACTGGCATGTTCCCAGAGGAAGAGCAAGCGCTTGTTGTCGAAGAAGTGTTTCTCTTCTAGTTTCTTGTTAGGACGACTAAAGAATCCAAGATCGTTGGCCGGAATATGCTCGGGGAACCTGTAACCGGGAACATGCCGAGTCGGGAGCCAAGCATAATAACGGAAGCGAACGACCCCCAAGAACCTCGCAAAAGCTTCTTTGGACCCCGATTTCCAGAACCATATACCGTTCACGCTATCCACGATGACGGCAAGGATGTACATAGCCGGGAACATGATTGTAAAAAGAATCGAAAATCCACTCAAGCGAACGGCCGCGAGCGCGTAGGTCAAGGGTGTGCGGTAGGGGCAGCTATTGTCCCATATCGGCATGGCACTGAAAACAACATAGATGACTGCAGCTACAATGCCAAAGACTTCCACCACGATTGCAGGCGTATGATGTATCGAAAACAGGAACATCGTTAGGCCGATTAGGAAGAGAATGACAGCGACGTGCATCAAGGCAATGATGAGGGATGTCACATAGTCCAGCTTGAAATGCTCAACACCCATGCGCACGTATATGTGATTGTACGCGTATTCTTTGATCGTCATGTCCGGGGTACGGCGCTGGATGTCACGAAGGAAGTCACGAGTCCATTCTTGTATGAGAGTCGCAAGGAGAGCGCAGATGAGCGAGATAACCAGGCTGAGGAACCAGAGGGTATTGACGATCACGGCCGCCTGCGGCGCTTTGAAAGGCGCGGGTCGCAGGTCCGGAAGAGCGACTGCAGGAATGGTTTGGTTCTCCGAGATGATCTGCACAATCTGCACAAGTAGGGCTGTGTTCTGATTCCCAAGGGCTGTGGCCTGAGCGCCAGGGTCGGGCTGGAGCATCTGGTAGCTTTCGATCACGAAGGCAGCGACAGTCGTGGCAAATAGGCCGGTCTGTAAACCCTGGCGTCAGCATGGGAGTACCACGCAATGTGGCGAAAGGGTACAAATGTGAGGATGCCAGTGGTAGACCCGTTCCAACTCTCCGTACTGGCCTTATCCTCGTCCTCGACAGCATCCAGATAAGCGTCCCAAAGGCCGTCGCCGGCTTTATCGTCATCCTTCGACGGCGCGAAAGCTCTGCGTCGAGAAGCAGAAAGCTTCTGAAATAGCCTCTCGGCTATGTCATCGGCAGACATAGTATACGTGGTAGATAATGATATTGCCCAGTATGACTGGACGAGCGGCGTGGATGGGCGAAGAGAAAGTGCAAAATGCTCACGTATCGCTCGTTCTGGTCTCGGTTCCAGCCGTGTCATCGATATCCATCCTTTCACCCAGGCTTCGCACGGGCCGGTGCTTCACAATTAGGTCGGTTGCGCAGGTTTCGAGATGGACAGGGATAGCGGGTTTTTCGTTAGCCAATGACGGTCGTCCATCCTCGTGGTTTCGGTCATTCTCCTCCTCCTTGACCTTGTGCGAGGGTTGCGAAGTGGCGGGAGCACGCGTTCAGACGTTCACGCGTTCACGGTCAAGCGTTCCCCAACTGACTGACGATGCCGGTGATTGTCTCAAGCCGCCATCGTTTTCGTACAACGACAGTTTGCCTCGAGCCTTGGTTTTCGTATTGCTAGCTACCAAAGCCCGGAACTCCATCATGCGTCATGTAAGAGATAGGTACTACCCGGCAGGTGAACATGAAGGTGTGCGCAGACTCGGATCAAGCTGCAGATCATCTGCAACCGCGCGTTCCCACGACTTCAGGCTCGTTTGCACTGGCCTGCCTTCCACTATCACCACCACCGATCCCAGTGTTATTCCACGGCTCGGGTGACTGTAAATTACGAGTAGGGACTTGGATTCTTTTGGATGTATGATGCACGCTACATCGGTCTCAACACTAGACTCGTAACCAGTCTTCGAGCTCAGTGACGGAGGCAAGCTCGAGTACTGAGCAAGGTGAATGACGTGGTTCAGTGATCAGGTCATCGCCGCATCCGCGTTCCCGCTGGTCATAGATTGGTCCTTAACTTTCATGGAGCCGTCGTGATTGAACCTCTGCAGCTCGACGATAGCGAGGGAAACGCGGGGTCGATTGCGCTTCTTGCTTTGGTTCAAGTCTTGAATGCGAACTTCATCTGGCTCGGACCAAGCCATGCTCCAAGTGAGTGTACATTTACCCTTCGACCAAAGCTAATTGCTTATGCGGCTCAGAATCCGTCATCAAGCTGGTTTGAGAGGCGACGTAACGAGCTCGGCAATCCCGAGACCATTCGCTGGCCCACGCTCGATCAAATTACCAGCCTCAACCGTGAATCGCTCACGGAAGTCCTCACGCTGCCCGCCATTCGCCACCTCTTGACGATCGAGCCTCGATTAGACGAAGAGCATCTCTTTCCGCTCTGCTCAGAGAAGCGCATCCGCATCTCCCGCGCGTACGAAAGGTTTCGACCGGGCAACGTCAAGAGGCTGATGGACGTGGTCGACGAGGCGCAACGCGTGGACGTCGAGTATGGTGCGCGTCTGGTTAAGGAGGCACTGGACGAGGTCGCATACGAGCAGTATAACGCCACGCTTTTTGATCTTCATGGGACTGGCATGTTGTTCGATCAGTTGTTGCTCTAGCCTCGGGCCAAAGCGAATATGAACTCATGCACTGTATTCGAACCCATCACTGAGTCGGATTCAAACTTGATGCGTGATTATCCAAGGTTAAGGTGGTCAATGTAGCACCTTTCCACCGTATCTCCTTGCAGTAAGGCTACATGTGGTCGGATTGTACCTGCACGAAGCTGGGTAACGCGCAACTTGTACGAGTAACACACAAAAGCGTGGCCGGAAGTTCCCGCAGAGCGCGCGCGGCGCACGGAGGCTAGGCCCAACAATGGGTGTCTCTTGTCTTCCAACGCCACCTCCAAGCTGTCGCTCAAGCAACTGCTACTCGAGCCACCGCGGTGTGCTACCTGGGGTCATGCACGTAGACTATAAGGCGTACTGATGGGTTGACCTGAGTGATTCCTTTACACCATATGACGGCAAACAAGTTGAAACGCGATGTTGACCATCGGGCTAGACGGGTTGGACGAGCCGCTAGCCTCCGTTGACTGGTGTGTAGCGTCCATAGACTACTACTCTGTTGTGAGTTGAAGCAACAGTGGTGCGGATAATGGATACAGCTTGGATCTGTGCCCGAGTTACCGTTGTCTAGTACAACAGCCGCGCGTACTGAAACTTGGACGTTCTCGGATACTGTCTATTCCGTACTTTGTCCTTTAGACCAAAGCTGTAGACCAACACTGTCCGACACAAGCAACAGCTGGAACGTGCCTAACTCAGAACAAGGGAGATGAAGCAGTATATAAGCAACGTGTTCCGCCGACCAGCCTCCCTCCACACCAACTCGCCACCGCTCCAGCATGGATACCTCATCGCAGTCTACTACTCTCCCATCCATGCCATCTATTCCATCTAAGTCACAGGCCAACGAGGATCCTCTTTATCTGAAACTCCGCGTCATCGAGGTGGACTCTTCTTACACGTTAATCAGCTTCAAGCACACCACAACTCCGAGTCTTGATGCTGAATCTGGACAACGCATCGACGTACTCAGAAATGGCTCAATCAGGCGGGATTCCAAAGAAGAGATTGACTGTGAGTATCCTATCCTCGTGACTTGCTCTCTCTAATGGTTAAGTGCATGATCTAGATGACATTGGGCTGTCTGTTAGTATGCCGGAAGAGACCGATGCTGCTTTCATCGTCTTTTCATGGGAGGCTGGTCACCGGCGGTACCGGCTTCCCAATCGTCACAAGATCGTCTTCGAGAAACACGGATCCGCAACAGTGCAGAACTCTGCCGGATCCCGAGATATAGGTTTTAACTGGCGGGGTCATGTATACCGTGAGCGTGCACGAAGTTCTTTCTGTAGTTTGGGCCCTGATAACCTCGGGAACGCAGGTCAGACCGCTCAGAACGCGTGGGAGAAGTATACAGCCGATTACGGGGAGATCTGGTGGCCAGTCGTTGATCAGCCCACTGCCCTGGACTTGGAATCCCTCCGGGACGTCCTTACGTATACGGCTATACGCCAGTTCTTGATTGACTATGCTCCTTCAAGCTTGCAAGGCGTAGACAGGCGTGTACGCGTCCGGAACGAACTAATGCGGTGGCGATGGGAGAATGTCCAGGGCAAGACGCGGGACCTTGACGAGCAGCAGCGTCAGGTGGTCAGAGAGGGCGTAAGCATCGTCACCAAGGCATTGAAAAATTTGCTGGATAAACTTGAAAGGAAGGCGCAAGACACCTAGTTACAGCTACGTTGCCATCGTGCAACCCCGACGCCCATATGCAATGGATACTTCTGGTTCATGTATAAATGCGCCTTGTCCGAATCGGCGCATCGTCTTGGTGCCAGGAAGCGAGTCATTCCATCGCCGTCCGCACCATCACCTGAAGCAGCCGAGAGCGGTAAAGAGGCATTCTGCTTTGTCTGGTTCACGTTTGAGGACACTAGAAGTACCAACATCCCACCGCTGACGCAAGCAAGTCAATCGCCCACGCCAATCGAAGTAGAAGGGCCCGGGGACAGTTCATATTCGCGGTCGATAAGCTTTCATAGCTCACAGAGATATGGCAGGCCTGCACGCATGATGTACATTCAGGATACGATACGTTCAACGAAGCCGTGGCTGCCGTACGTCCCGACGCCGCCCGGCTCGACGCGATGATGGAGGTCGGAAGAAGGATTTCGAACCTGGAACGTGACGTGCGCGTTATTTGTCTCTGCGGGTCCATGTTTGGACCTCGGCGGTAGCAACGGGCGGAAACGAACTTGGACTGATACCCTTTCGTGCGTTGTGCCCGTGTTCTGGTACTACGCGCGCTCTCCGAGGACCTTGGAATCTGTTAACGACGTGAAATATCATCTCTCTCGGCCCTCGTTATTTCTTTCTTTCCCCTTTCTCTCCTACTTCCATCATCGCCGCGTGGCCACCTAGCCTCGAGGCGGACGTCCTGCGCACTCGAGCACGCTTATCCCGGTAGAGCTTCAGAGCTTTCATGAGCGCCGCCGCCGCTTCTAGCTCCCAGCCGCCCTCATCGGGCGCCCACCCCTCGCTCCAGAATAATGATGAGAAGAATAGGTGAAACATCAGTGGTTCGCGAGTATGTAATATACGCTGACCACCGAGCCTCCAGCGTGGTCATCAAGGTCGGCATGGTGGGCGACTCGCAGATCGGCAAGACGAGTTTGATGGTCAAGTACGTCGAGGGCTCGTTCGACGAGGACTACATCCAGACGCTGGGCGTCAACTTTATGGAGAAGACGATCTCCGTAAGACGGACGACCATCACCTTCTCAATATGGGACCTCGGCGGCCAGCGCGAGTTTGTGAACATGTTGCCGCTCGTGTGCAATGATGCAGTCGCTATACTCTTCATGTTCGATTTGAGCAGGAAGAGCACGCTTAACAGCGTGAAGGAGTGGTATAGGCAGGCCAGGGGATTCAACAAGGTGCGTGGAGCGATTCACCATCAGTCATCCGCCGTGCTCATGTTCGGGTTCAGACGGCCATTCCGTTCCTCATCGGCACCAAGTTCGATACTTTCGCCACTTTCCCGCGAGACGAGCAGGAGGAGATCACGAAGCAGGCTAAACGCTTTGCGAAAGCGATGCACGCCTCACTCGTGTTCTGCAGCACCAGCGCCAGCATCAACGTGCAGAAGATATTCAAGATCGTGCTCGCTAAAGCGTTCGACTTGAAGTGCGTCATTCCGGAGATCGAGGGCGTAGGCGAGCCCGTGTTGATATATGTCGATGTGTGAGCGGGAAGGATGGAGTTGGAAGGGAATGGATGGATGGATGAGAAGATGAGGTGGAGGGAGATGGTGAATGGGGAGATGGGACGGGAACGGACGGACGAATGGAGTGGAAGGTGCGTGTGGTTGGTTTAAGTCGGTGGCAGGGCTCTTATATACGTCCCGGTGGCAGTCTGCAGGATCTGTACGTCGTGCCGCCAAAAATCGCCTTCAACCCCCCTTCACGCATCCACTTCGCCTTGTAACACTCCATCCTGTATACATCCGACTCCATCCCATCCCACTCTCGAATTCGGCCCGCCACGGACCCGTCTCGTCGTCGTACCATCGTTGCTCTTCCATGCTGCATATCTATCCGTCGTTGTCTTGCCTTGCACCTCGTATCCTCTCCTCGTCTTTCTCATCTCTTCTCGTACCCCCAACCCACCTACGGATTGCGTTTCTGTTCCATCAAATTTCCTTTCCCAGCCTCCAGCCTCAGTATCGAAACAGCATACCACACTCATTTCACTCGCTAATATCCCCCCATCCGACCCGAACCCCCCACGGCGCTGATCCAGTCTCCCTCCCCGTCTACCCATCCTCCCCAGCCTTCTTTCCCCTCGAGTCTGAATCCGAGCTCACTTTCGAGTCTTTGGGCTGCCTCTTCCGTTTTCCTTTGCTGTAGATACGGCGTGTCGCTTGCCAAATCGTACCGTTGTACTTGTGACTTTTTGCCGATTGAGAACTATGCACCCTTTGATACCTGAACTAGAAGTATGGATTGCGCATACGTAGAGTGAAAGAATACATGATTATGTAGGTGCGATCTCAGCAATAGGACTACCTACGCCCCTTTCTCCATGCCAATTCCGTCGGCAATCGGACACCTTTGTCCGAGGAAGTCCTCGAGAAGGCTCCGTCTTTCGCCGATAGAGAGCGTGAACAATCTGCAACGAACCGGTGGATGATTAGAGGCTACCGAAGCCCGGGTAGCGTCACTTGCCACACGAACGAGCAGCTCGACGTCGTCTAGATCGATTCATCAATCAGAGGAACACCCTCTTGAGTAAGAATACGCACCAGGGATGTCGACATAACCGATGTGAAGCACATCGGATGCCTTCACGATTCCGCGCTCATATTGTCTGTTTGTGAAGAGTTTGAGGGATTGGCCGGCCCCTGCGAAGTATGCCGTTCCATGCAAGTAGATGTGGACACCCATTTCGTCCATTTCAATGGAGTCGCGCTTCGGGTCGTGTTCGCTGACCGCCTGTGTTAGCTCAAGGAAGATTCACTGAGAGAAGATGATCGGCTCACGAGGAGAGTATCACTGATGCCATGGTGAAGGTGAAGCTGAGGTACTGAGGGTACAGAAAAGCATGTAGCCATACTTATATGCTACCTGGTCTCCTTGTTCACTTCTGAGCATGTAGCAGCGGTTGCGTAGCTTTGGTCTGCAGGACAAAGCAGAGGACAATCGGTATCCATGTTCCTTCTACCGCGTGCTTGTTGTATCAGACGTTCTAGCCCAGTAGAAGACAGCGAGCACAGCACATATATACACTGCATTGGAGTCCATTCAGATCCTGGCATTGTCTCTGGTGGCTTATCCCGGCAACAGTGTGCGAGCGTTACCACTAGCATAGGTCGCTCTATATAGAGGCCAACACTTTGTCTCGCGAACATCGTGCCTCGTGGTGCAAGGAAGTCGCATAGGTCAAATCAGCAGTATATCCGGTGGTCTGTGCATGTTTCACTGGATCACAACCTCGATATGGTGGTGGTGGTGGTGGCAGACAAGAGCCCACTTCCCGTGGGAAGAGTCGTTCGCGCGCTCGGAACGCCCGGCCCGAGCTCAACTTAGCCTTTTGCAGCTCTGCGTACACCTTCATGTTTATCTGCCGGTACCTACCTCTCATGATGCGCGATAGAATTCTAGGCTGCGGTATTTTTCAATGGTACAACAAAGGCTCAAGGCAAACTGTCCTTGTACGAAGATGACGATGGCTGGAAGCGAACACCAGCGTACTCTCAAGCTGTCAGTTTGAGCGCTCAATATACCCAGTGAGAAGTCCGTCTAGGCGGGTCTAGCCACTAACAGGGTTATCTAGGTGATTAGACATTTATTAGCCAGACGCCCAGGGGTAGATCATCACTAGAAATCGTGTAGAAAGCTTTAGAAAGTATGGACCGTGGTACAAATGTATGCTATAGCTAAATCTAGTGCTATCCAAGAGCATTCAGTGCGATTATAAGCATTTTTTGAGCTTTTTGAATCAGCATTATATAGACGGTTTCTAGCCAATCGTGGACAATGCAGATAGCAAGGTATTTCATCATTAAATTATAGTACAGTCCAAACCGGTCATATCTATAGGTAGACCAGAGTAACGAGATATATCGAGCATCGCCAGGTATATACGGGCACCACCTCGCGATAGACCCTCGTTTCGCACAGTCCTTCATCACCGCCTTCTCGCCCGCACCATATGAGCAGTCTACCAATCTGACAAGTTCATTGTTAGGAAGTCTACTCTTGTCAGAGTGGAGGGATAAGCGTACTTCGCGGAATAGCCGCAAGGAACAAAAGTGTTCGAATCGCGTTTCGTTCGTTTGCAATGGCGTGTTACGTTCAGCAAGCGCACAGTCAAAGGAAGTATGAATGATGGCCGGTGACTTTGGCGTGCGCGAGCGGGTTCGGCTGTGAAAAGTCAACAGGCCACCGAAGATGACTGGAGGCCGATATCAATCTGAAGCAATACCTGGCCACCGGACAGCGAGCACGACGTCGATGGGCACACGAGTTGGAGGGAGCGAGAGCGAGAGCGAAAGCACAGGACGAAGACGAAGGGTGGTGACGGTGAAAGGCAAGAACGGCGACTCTCTTTCGGGCATCCACGTCAGCGACACAAGGCACTCGGTACCACCGTGCCGAGATCTCTTTTGTCTAATCGGTCTCACGAGACCATCTTCACAATCACATTCGAGTGCAAGTCTCGCAAGCGCAAAATAATGCTTACAGCAAGATGTCCCTCCGAGTCGCAGAGGACGCACTTTAACCATGCAGTAATTCCTGCTTGTCTCGGCATACTGCGTTGGCTATCATATACACACTCTGTAAGCGGTTTGTTAGCTTCGCATCGGAATGGTTCAGGTGACGCACTATGCTGATAGAAGGTGCCGGCAGCAGCCCGGTAAGTTCACGAGCATTCGACAACAGCACGGGCGGTTTGCTCGCAACAGGGCATTCTCGTCTGTGATGCTGAGTCGAGCTCGTGCAACAAAAGGGAGCACATATGAGATGCTATTGTTCGAGATTCGAAGCGCGACCGCAACGATGGCGGTGCGAAGCAAGCCGCGCGTCCGCGCGCGAATTTCTGGATAATTCTATACACGCTTAGCTATCTTTTGACGCGGCTAGATTGTCTTGACTTCGCTATAACCATCTAGACGGACTTCTCACTGGCGCCCAATACTCGGCGGCGGCGGGCGGTGGCGGTGGTGGAAGCTGGTGGAAGGCAACCGACAGGCCATCAGCGCATCAGCGTTTTTGAAGTCGTGGGAACGCCGGGTTGCAGCTCTGCGCACACCTTCATATTCATCTGGCGGAAGCTACCTCTCATGACGTGTGTTAGAATTCCAGACTGCGATACGTACTTAGCCAACAATACTGAAACGAGGGCTCAAGGTAAACTGTTGTAGCACGAAGATGATCATGGCTGGAAGCACACACGGGCGTCATTTGTCAGTCGGTCCGGCATCCCTCCTGCCAAAAAGGTCAATGAAAAGCCTACATGGGAGGCTACGTGGCTGCAACGTTTGAATGCACGATAGGTGAGCATGCGACTGGGCGCCTCTGCCCCTTCTCTTTGCCCACCAATACCACTTGTCTAATCGTGCTGGGCGATAGTAACGTCTACCACCTACATCATGTCTGCCGATGACATAGCCGAGAAGCTATTCCAGAGGCTTTCTGCTTCTCGACGCAGAGCTTTCGCGCCGTCGAAGGATGACGATAAAGCCGGCGACGACCTTTGGGAAGCTTATCTGGATGCTGTCGAGGACGAGGATAAGGCCAGTACAGAGAGCTGGAACGGGTCCACCACTGGCATCCTCACATTTGTACGTCCCTTCCACCGAATTGCGTGGTACTCCTATGCTGACGCCACAGTCCACAGACCGGCCTATTTGCCGCGACTGTCGCTGCCTTCGTAATTGAAAGCTACCAGATGCTCCAGCCCGACCCTGGTGCTCAGGCTACAGCTCTTGGGAACCAGAATACTGCCCTGCTCGTGCAGATTGTGCAGATCCTCTCGGCGAACCAAACCACTCCGGTAGTCGCTCTTCCGGATCTGCAACCCGCGCCATTCGAAGCCCCGCAGGCAGCCGTCATCGTCAATACTCTTTGGTTTCTCAGCCTTGTCATCTCGCTCATCTGCGCTCTTCTGGCGACGCTCATACAAGAGTGGACTCGTGACTTCCTGCGTGACATCCAGCGCCGTACCCCGGACATGACGATCAAAGAATACGCATACAACCACATATACGTGCGCATGGGCGTCGAGCATTTCAAGCTGGACTACGTGACATCCCTCATCGTCGCCTTGATGCACATCGCTGTTATCCTTTTCCTAATTGGCCTGGTGATGTTCCTGTTTCCGATACATCACACGCCAGCAATTGTGGTCGAAGCCTTTGGCATTGTAGCCGCAGCCGTCTATGCCGTCTTTAGTGCCATGCCCCTATGGGACAATAGCTGCCCCTACCGCACACCCTTGACCTACGCGCTCGCGGCCGTTCGCTGGAGTGGGGTTTCAATACTTTTTGCAATCATGTTCCCGGCTTTAAACATCATTGCTGTCATCGTGGATAGCGTGAATGGTGTATGGTTCTGGAAATCGGCGTCCACAGAGGATTTGGCGAGGTTACTGGGCTTCGTTCGCTACAGTTTCTATGCTTGGGTCCCGATTCGACGTCTTCCCGGTCACAAGATCCCCGCGCACATTTCAGGCGCCCATATTTTATTATTTACCCCCCCTGATAAAGAATCGGAAGAGAAATACTTCGTCGACAACAAGCGCTTGCTCTTCCTCTGGGGACGTGCCAGCGAGTATCTCCTGAGTCCGGAAGGGGCCCACGTCTTACTGGTCCATCTCCAAGAGCGGATTCTAGCCTTTGATTTTCATGATTATGGAGCTTTCTTCGTTTACTTGCAACAAAACCCTGCGATCATCGCTCGCATAGCCGAGCGAATGACATCCGTCCAGTCATTGGAGGAGGGGTTACAGGCACTCCAGCTTTTGCGGTTGCTCATCATTGCGGGACGATTTACCTCTTTTAAAGACTACGCAGAGGGCGAGCGGTGGAACAATATGTCCGGTGTTATACCCCATCTTCCGAGTATCGCTCAGGCTATCGTGTCAACTACCAAGGCTGCTAGCACCCAAGTCCGCATTGCAGTTCTTGTGACACTTTCCGAGCTTCGCCAGACGGTCATCGTCCTGCGTGTCCAGATAGCTCGAGATCTGATGGCCAAAGACTTTGAGCGCAGCATCGCCTCAGTCTTCTTGAACAAAATGTTGCTTGCTCTTGACGAGATCAGAGGGTTCAGCATGCTTAAGTTATACTCGGATACTACCCGCCGTATGACAGGATGGACAGGAGTGCGAGATATGTCCTGGCACTACGAGCTCGCCGTTCAGAATACCTTGACATTGATACTGAATGTGATGCGTATGGGAGGTAGCGCTCTCGACAGCGATGCTTTTGGGACAATCATGGAAACATGGCGCACGCTCTCCACGGAGGAAGACTTCGCGGCTTTCTCAGAGACTTCGCGGGGGCGCCAACCTAGTGCGGAAATAAAGGCGCTGTTTCTTAGTGGGCAACATGGCTACTACGCCTGTATGCTGACTCCGTTCGCAGACCTGTTTACGCTGCCGAACCGGGTACCGCTGCAACATGATAGTTCGGAGCTGATCGAAGCTTACCAGATACTATATGATAGTTCGGAGCTGATCGAAGCTTACCAGACACTGGAGAATATCGAGCTCCTCTTCTCGCTCAAGCGAGAGTCGGACGGATCAATCACGTCTCCCGGCCGAATCGACACTGGCGATCATGCCACAGTCGGGACAGCCGCCACCAGTACTACCTCTCTTGTGATCGCTGCCGCCTTACGAGTGCCCCTTCCGCCGAGTCCCAGTGATAGTCACGATGGAGAGACCTCGAGAAGTTCGCGTACTCTCCCCTCCAGCATTCGCGATGATGAAAGGCTCCCGGATAGCCCATCCTTGCGCAGCGCTGAAGAAGGCACCTTCGATGCAGTGGATAGCGGGCCAGCCTGAGAGAGAGAACGGGCAGGAGTCGAAGAGAAAGAGCCAAAGGACTCCGAGTTGTGAAGTGTGTTGATGTATACTTTATTGCGTGTTCTTGATCCGAGATCGTAGTGCGAAGTAATTCATGTACGCTGTATGTAAGCTACAGAGAGGGCAATTCATGGTACAAGTACTAAGCTTGAACGTGCAACTCGGCAATTGCCGCTCGATAGCTTTTCTTTGTTCGCCCCTCGCCACATGCCGCGAACCACAAAGCTTCGTTTGTCACCGACCCCCGCGGCGGAGCTCAGACCACATCCCGAAACTCAGCGCCACCGCAAACAATGAGCATTGTAGAAGCATTGACCGGCAAACCCCTATCTCCTGCACGAACAATGGGCTCTTTGCACTTCCGGCTATCCGAAACCGGGTCCATGTATCGCTTGGACCATACTTCCCGTCCGGCTTATATACAGCTCAGCACAATAGTTCAACGAGCCTCTCCTCTCAAGGTCATCCCACTATTCGCCACCTTACCTTCCCAGACTTCGAACGATGTCGCGCCCGCACGAACACCGCCACACCCTCCAAACCTGCCTCCCCGTCCGTCTACACGCTACGGTTCACTACACGCCCTCGCGTCTGCCCTCCTCGTCAAGCCTCCCTCAATCCTTCCGCGCTCTAAACCTCCCACCACCGTCCGACAAAAACATCTACCCCGACACAGACGAAGATGGGAGGGAAGTGGTGATGGCTGTATGGCATACGTGGGCCGATAGTGATTTCACGAGTGTGCTTGTGGGCAAGGTTAGGAGTTTGGGGAGGGATGTGGAGGTTATGAGGAAGGAGGGCGTTGAGAGTGTCGTTCTGTGAGTGATTGCGATCATGAAGTTAGGTGGTATGTGTACTGAGACGGGATTGTTAGGCATAAGTTGCGTAAGGAGTTGACGGTCCCGCTTCCGGGCGCGACGCCGCTCGCTCGGGCTTCCATCTATTCGCAGCCATCTCGGTCGCCTGCGCCTACACCAGCGTTGGCATCTCTCGCCTCGCCATCGCCAGCGTCGTCAAGCTCGACACCGTTTACCGCTATGATGCCTCAGGCGGCTGCTCCGACATGCTCAACAACCATCACTTCTCCCTCGCCCGCGCCCGCGCTGGCAAACTTGATCACATTCACCTCCCCGTCACCTGCGCCCGAGAGCGTGACAGCTGGTTCATCCGAATCCGGGACAGACAGCGATGACGACGACGACCTCCAGCTCATCTACCCCGACTCTGAGGACGAGGAGAACAAAGATGAAGACATCTGTA
Source organism: Peniophora sp. CONT (assembly GCA_001632445.1). Lineage (NCBI taxonomy): Eukaryota > Fungi > Basidiomycota > Agaricomycetes > Russulales > Peniophoraceae > Peniophora > Peniophora sp. CONT. The sequence goes on along the minus strand of KV424530.1, from coordinate 17,006 downwards.
TGGACGCACCCTCGAAATCGTTGGTCGATTACCCGCCGTCGCCTATATGTCCCGAGCCACAGAAGTCCCAGAACGCGATCGCAAATGGATCATCGGTAGAGGATGAGAATGCTCGTTTACGAGAGCAGCTGGAATACGCGCGGCAGGAGGCAGAGGCGTACAGAGAGCAAAAGCGTCTCTTGGAAGAGAGATGCTTGTTGCTGCGACAGCGGCTACACGCGGCACAGAGTAAAGTCGCTGCACCAACTCAGGAAGTTGTGGTTCCCAGTCTTCTGGAGGCGCTTATGATGGTCAGTAAGATGGCTGACGAAGCGATGTGCGACGATGCATGAGTTAGAAATTCACATGTATACCACCGTCATTATACCTTGTTTGCGTTCCATTATTCATATACCAGATTTTCTCTCAGATCAGTCAATCGAGCCATCCAGTGAAAAACGCATGATACAGAGCGCCATGGTCATAATGTCATATTGTTGCGGCAGGCATGGGATTGGTACAACGACATCGGGAACCAGCAGAAGAGAGAATCAGGAGCGATCAAAAACACAGAAGCAGTACGAAGAGAGCGGAATGGAGATGCTCATACGACGGTGCCTGCGTTTGACGCGATACGCGGCCAGAGGTCGGCGCACTCTTTTGCGACGGGGCCGGTGATGGCGGAGCCCTTCATCTCGCCCTTCGGGTTGACGATCACACCGGCGTTGTCCTGTATTATATATAAGTTTGTGATAGACTGGAAGGGATGAGGGAGATACGCACCTCGAAGTAGAGGGTGACACCGTCCTTCCTGCGCCAGGACTTGCGCTGACGAATGACAACGGCGGGCATGGCTATCAAATATTCCAATCAGCCTCTATCCAATCTCGACCATCCCATATCCCATCGCCATCTCCAAATCCCCTCCAATCTTCCCAATGATATAAGAAATTAATACGCACTCTTCTTCCTGAGCTCGGGCTTTCCCTTCTTCACCGACGCAACGACCATGTCACCGACACCAGCATCGGGAAGACGGTTCAAATGCGAACCGAAGCCAAAGGGCTCAATAATGAAGAGCGACTTGGCTCCCGAGTTGTCCGCGCAGTTGATCACGGCGCCCGTAGGCAGACCGAGCGTGATACGGTACTTGTTGCCGGCCGCGGTAGCTGGTGAGGACGAAGTGGGATATTAGATGAAATATATGGGTAGATATAAAGATGCTGCGTACCTGGATCATGGGGTCAGCATTTCAGTATATTGTGTAGCAAATGGGAACGCACTCTTGGACATTTTGAAGGGGTTGAGGTCGTCGTGCGGCGCGTTGAGCTCGATACGCGAGTCTGGCGCGCGTGCGTCTTGCAGTTTTGATTGACCCTAACCTCAAAGTCAGGTCACGCGCGTTCTCCGGCACTTGCCGGTCAGCTCGTCTCTCCCAATATTTTCTAGGATTTTATCAGAGCGGGCTCTCGCCCACAATGTGGCACCAGATATTTCTTTCCCAGACGTGCATGTCGCTACATGGTGCAAATGTACGCTGAGACTCACAAGGCGAACGGTATTAGTACACCCATATGGACCCACAACCCCCACGCCCCGCGTCATTCGCAGCGCCAATCACATCGCCACTTGACATTCTTCTCTCTATCGCCCATCACTATGTCAGCCCCGGCAGAAGCCGTACCAGAAACCGCACAAACAGCCTCGCCTATAACGAGGCTTCCTGATCCTTTGCTTCGTCTTATCTTCCGCGATGTTACCCAGGTCTATCCCTCCGGTCGAGACTATCCGAATTACAACTACCCCTCGGGGCCCCAGTCACAGTCTCAGCTGGGTTGGGTGGCTTTGACGCATACGTGCCGCAGATTGAGGAGTGTCGCTCTGGACGCGGAATCTGCGTCTTTCTGGGGATCCAGCGTTTGCGCGCTTCCCAAGGCGCTTCCCGTATTTCTTGAACGCGCGCGCGATGCTCCCTTGTCCATCCTGATCGAACCGAATGACTGGGGTCGTTGGGAGAGCACGCCTCAGGATTTGCTAGACCTCGTCACTCGTCATGCTCCACGACTTGAACGTATCTGCGTCGTACTTCCCTCTTCCGAAGCCGACGCCACAACTCGCGCGGAGAACTGCGCCATATTTCATGCCGCCCTAATCGACGCTCTATCAGGCAAAGACCTGCCCCTTCTCAAGCACATAGACCTATCCTACGCACCCTACGCTTCTGCGTCCCCAGCCCCACTAAGCACATCGACCGCCTTCACCGCGCCCAAACTTGTCTCACTTCGCTTATCACAACAACGCATATCCGCGGATACACTCTACGATATCCTACGCTCTTCACCCGAACTACAATCCCTATCCATAGACTGGCACCCATCCGACTCGCCATCCCTCATATGCCTTCCGCTAGCCAACGCCGGCGCGCCTTTACACATGCCAAACCTCACCGACCTCTCGCTATCAGCGCACGACTTTCCCAGCGTTCTAGCCGTTTGGAAGCTCTTCATAACGCACCGGGACGTGCGCGCTTCATTCCACGCCCAAACAAACGACGCACGCGACTTTCAAAGCGCACTCACAGCGCTCTCTCCGTTATTCTATCGCGCGGGTTTACATTCGCTCGCACTATCCACTACATCCGACACCTTCACGTTCCGCATGCTCTCTAAACGTCCTTCAGCACACTCTCCATCTTTATCCGTAACGACTACCCGTGCTTCCGGTTCGACTACCACGCCGTCGGATTTACTGGACGCGTTTCTCCGCTTCATCGATTCGAGCTGGTTAGACACACTCCACCTCGACGTCGTCAATCTCTCTCCATCCGCCCTATCGATCCTCTCCTCATTCGACACAATAGTCGAACTATCCACTCCCTTCTCTTCACGCTCCGTCCTCGCACAACTCGCCATTTCAGTCCAAGACGAAGATGAAGACCCGATATTCCCGAGCATGGGCACGCTCACGCTTACCGATCGCGACGAGGATGGGGAAGGGACGGAGAAGTGGGGTGTCGCAGGATTGTTTTTGAAGGGGAGGGCTAAACAGGGAGCGGAGGTTGATTGTGTAAGGCTCACGGGGAGGAAGGAGAGGAGGGTGATGGGGATGGCGGATGGGAAGAGTTTGGAGGATGTGGATAGGCTGGGGATGGAGGTTGTTAGAGGGCTTGTTAGTGAGGTTGTTGATGAGCGGGTGGATTGAGGAGTTCTATGGATGTTACTGTATCGAACCTTGTCATGTATCAATTGTGAATCTGCAACTTCAATTAACCTTAACAGAACGGCATTTAATGTGATGACATTCACTCGAGTTGTAAACACAACATGATTTTTCTAATGACACCCTCTTCAACTCGGATATGGTGTAACGGCTAACATTGCCGCCTCTCAAGAGATCGCGGCAGCTCGGGGTTCGATTCCCCGTATCCGAAGTTTGTTGTGTTGACATACAATTTTGGCCCTTTACGCGAGATTCATGTGCAAATTGAGGCAATTCATGCGGTATTTCTTCAAGCCAGCTTAAGATGAGTGAGAATCTCAATCCCGGTGCATTTGAGAGGTATGTATGGCAATTGCGAGCTGACACTGTACTAATCAGCTGACCGACAGACCATAAATGGTGCCACGTCTATCATATGGTGCCACAGGGCTGATTTTCCTCGTGCAAGACTGGTAGCTTGATAATCTCGCGTACTGAAAGATGCCGACGGCGCATGGGAAACAACAGCGCTCAAGGAAGCACGCGCATGCAATGAGGCACATTGCCGACCATCACAACTTGCACTGAACGTCCACGTCCGTGTCCCCGCATATCCATCCTAGCGCACTTTTTTGCACTCGAACATGAGCAATACGAATGAACCCGTGCCGAATGAGCGCGACATGCCCGCCATACATAAGATCTCTGACGACGTCCTCTACTTGATTCTTCTTCATCTCTGCGCGATTGACCCTACGGGTCAGGATGGCGATAACAAACTGGGTTGGATCGCAGCGACGCACGTATGCTCTCGCTGGCGAAGAGTCGCCATACATGAATGCGCGCTACTCTGGGCTCAATCCATTTGCGCTTTGCCTAAAGCCATCCCGACCATCCTGGAGCGCGCGCGCGACGCGCATTTGACGCTCGAGCTCACGGAACCCGAATACGCCTCGGAAAGTCCTACTCCAGTCGAGTCGAACGCGCTGAAAACTGAGATCATGGATATCATAACGCAACACTCGCACCAACTTCGCCGCGTAGCCTTCACATTCCCCGATTTCCAATATCGGATGGAGCCATTGGGGCCAAATGCAGTCATATTTGGTGAAGCAATTCCTGATGATGAGGAGATTGCTGGCGATCCCGAACCTGGTTCGGCTTTGGCTTTGGAGAATGTGCGCACGGCTGCGAGAGGAAATGAAGCTTCACTTCTCAGCAGTGTCGCCCTGAGTGCTCTTATGGGCAAGGCACTCCCGAACCTCCGTCACCTGGAATTGGTCTATGCTAATATGTATTACTGCGTTGTCAAGCCTACGGCACTCAGAGACCACGCCGCTTTCTCCGCGCCGGGTCTCGTTACCCTTAGGCTTTACCGCCAACGTATATCGGCTGATACATTGTATCATATCTTGCGAGACACACCCCTTCTCGAGACCCTCGAGGTACAATGGGCTTACGAGGATGCGTCACCGATGCTGGCCAACTTCCCGCGCAATCCTGAGTTGCTTTTCCTGCCGCACCTCTCCGATGTTTCCCTCGGCTCCGGGGACGTCCATCTTCAGGATCTTTGCCCTTTCTGGAAGCTCATTCGTCCACACCCAGATGTTGGTCTGTCATTGTGGGGATTTCCGAGCACACCTCTCCGCGAACTCTTCAGCGGGCTCGCACCGCAGCTGCAGCGCGCAAGCGGTAACACCTTAACAATACGGGGATCTACAGCCGCACCGGGCTTCAGCCTCTGTTCTTCCTCCGAGTCTTCCGCACGCCTCAGAAAGCAACCCTGCGTGGATGTCAAGTTTGCATGTCATGCATTTCCAGTATTTTTTGCGCACTTGATCGAAGACATATTTGGAGTGGCACACCACGAGCACATCCACATACTCAATCTCGATTCCGGGAAGCTAATAGCGCCAGAGACCGTAGTACAGCTCGCACGGCTGACCGAGCTCAAAGAGCTCTGTGTCGACTTCGACACTAAAGGACCGCTCGCTGTGCTAAACAGCCTGAGCCTTCCTGACCCCGCACCTCCGCTGTTCCCCGGGCTCGAGACACTTGTGCTGAAGCGCATCAACCTCAGCAAGTTTACAACGTGGAAGGCGGAGGGGCGTGCCATGGCTAGGGCCTTCCTACAGAGACGTAAAGAGGCAGGCGTGCCCGTGTCGAAGTTGGTGTTGCGCGGGGCAAGGTCTGCGATTGGGTCCGAGTCATTTGATGACGATGAGGGCGAGGTGTTGAGAGAGCTGAGTGAGCATGTGGGCGAAGTGGTAGATGAGAGGTGCGATCATGTTGGGAGGATCATGTAGGATGCGGTTGACGAGGAGTCCTTGTGAGAGGAGGGTGTTGAACTATGCCGGTTTATTTCTTGGTTGGATATTGTTCACTGTATCGATGTACGGATGTCCCGCGATTGAGGGCATCACTTCAGTGATTAAAGGTGAAGCAAGTGTATTAATACAAATATAGTATTGACCATGCTTCAACTCTGTGTATTGTATCTATCGCCGAAGACATACAGATGTGCAAAGTCGTCAATAATATGAGAAACATGATAACAGTACCACCACACACTAGTACTGCGCAGATATCGCCAACTGTGATCGTAAGTTATTCAGCCACGAGAGTCTAGACGTCCACTGTCGAAGCGCATCATCGAGGTTGAGATCGTTGAGACGCCATCGGAATGGCTGTGGCAGGCGGCCCTAAGTATGCTGGTTCAAACGACACCCAGCAATTCGAGGATACAGCCATAGTCGACAGAAGCCATATAGAAGCGCACTATCATACTAGGAGAAAGCATGGCTGGATGAGATCACGAAATCCAAGGTGATGGCGGAAGGAAACGAGAGGTACACATGCGTGCGACTCGCGCGCGACGCGCGCGCGTCAGCGGCGGAAGCTCGTTCTGACTTGCATTGAACGTCCACGACCAATTTCCCGCCTCTATCATCACCAGCATAGCGCGCTCTCACTCACCCGAGTATGGGCGGTACGAACGACGCTGTGCTGAGCGAGCAAAGGCCCGCGATCCATAAGCTTCCCAGCGACCTGCTCTTCCTCATCTTCCGCCGTCTTTGCGCGATCTACCCTGTGGGGAAGGACATCGACCATAAGCTTGGCTGGATCGTAGCGGCTCATGTATGCTCTCACTGGCGTCGAGTTGCTATAAACGAGTGTGCGCCACTGTGGGCTCAGTCTATCTGCGCATTGCCCAAAGCCATCCCGACCGTTCTGGAGCGAGCATGCGACGCGCGGTTGACGCTCGAGCTCACGGAACCCGAATACGCCTCTGAAAATCCAACCATACTTGAGACAGACGCGCTGAGAAAGGCGATTGTGGATGTCGCAGGGCAGCGCTCGCAACAAATCCATCGCATAACCTTTGCATTCCCCAATTTCAAAGCGCAGAAGCAATCGTTGGGGTCTTACGGCGGACCCTGGGTCACTCCTGAGCCAGGCTCCGCTATTGATATAGAAAATGTGCGCACTTCTGTGAGAGGAGAGCAAGCTTCGCGTCTTAGCGGCACCATTCTTGATGCTCTTATGGGCAAGGCACTCCCGAGCCTCCGTCATCTAGAAATAGTGTACGAGATGTATACTTGTCTCGTCAACTCCATGGAGCTCTCGGATTATACTGCTTTCTCCGCGCCGAGCCTCGTTACCCTAAGGCTCTTTCGCCAGCGCATCCCAGCCGACACCTTGTATAACATCCTGCGGAGCACTCCCCTCCTGGAAACGTTGGACGTGCAGTGGAATCAAGAAGATGGACCTCCAATGCTGGCTAGCCTTTCACGCGATCTAGAAACACTTTCTCTGCCGCACCTCGTTAATGTATCCCTGGGCTCAACGGAAGTTCCTTTTCTGGACCTGTGCTCCCTTTGGAAACTTATTCGACCACATCCCGATGTTTCCTTGCGCTTCTTGGGAACCCTGTTTACGCTTGAAGGCCTTAGCGAACTTCTCACAGAGCTGGCGACCCAACTGCAGCGCGAAAGCGGTGATACGCTAACAGTACGTGCACGCACTGCGCCCACTTCAGGAGTCAGCCTCTCTTCCTCCTCTACTCCGTGCTCTGGACTGCGACACTGCGTGGGCATCTGGACCGCGTGCAGAGTTACGCCAATGTTCACAACCATTATGATTGAGCATTTATTTGCGGTCGCAGACCATACGCGCATCCGCATACTTGATTTCGATCTTGCGGGAAGCATAGCGGAGGAGACGGTAGTACAGCTCGCGCGGCTGACAGATCTCAAGGAGCTCCGTGTAAACTTCGGAATTGGTGGACCTCTCTTGTCTCTAAATTATTTGAGCCTTCGCGCGCCTCCACTATTCCCCGCGCTCGAGACACTTGTGCTAAAGAGCATCAATTCTGACGAGTTCACGGCGTGGAGGAGGGGAGGGTTTTATGCGGCAAACTCAATCTTGGAGCGACGGAAAGAGGCGGGAGTGCCCGTGTCGAAGTTGGTATTGCGCGGAGCGAGGTCTGCGATGGAGCCCAGCTTAGATGGTGATTATGAGAGCGAGATGTTGAGGGAGCTGAGTGAGCACGTTTATGAGGTTGTGGATGAGAGGTGTGATCATACTTAAGACAATACGGAGCTTATGGCAGAGAGGGACTTTCTGTAAAGGTTGCATAGGGAGATGAAGGGATGGTACAGTTGGTGAATGACTCATGTATACGGCATCATACCGGTTGTTTTGAGTTGCCTGATACTATGTTGTCGCGGGGCTATTAGATAGCACGCTGCGTTATTAGTGGGGGTTTGACTCAGTTATGTTTCGCCTCAGGTTTTAGTTCTGTATCCGTGTACGAGAAATACTCGCAATCGTCGCTCAGGCATTAGCTTCATTGGCTGGAAGATATGCAGTTTAGCAATCACGCGCACACTAGCAGTGCTGAGCGATTCAGGAATATCGAGCCCAATGCTACGCATGCTATCAAAGAGGAGGTATAGTACAGAAACAGGTGAACTTGCGAAAGCGATAAGGATACAGAAAAAATACAGTCAATCAATGCGGATGCGACGGAATCACAAGCGAATGCGCCCTCAAAACGCACTCAAACCTCCTGCTCATACACGTCCTCCGCCGCCCAGTCATCCTCCTTATCGCTCTCAACCACACCGGCCGTCCCAGCCTCCGTCACATAGTCATCCGCATCTCCAGCCTCCTCCTCTTCCTTGTCGTCTTCGAACGTATACAGCTTGTCTTCCGTCTTGCCGGCGCCATCTTCCGAGAAGAGGCCCTTAAGCGCATCGTAGTTGATGCGCTTGCTGTACTTGCTGCTCTTTTTCAGAAGATTCTTGACGGACTCGGCTGCCGTGTTGCCAGAAGGAGTAGACGCGTCGCGCGGTTTTGACGCCGATTTCCGCCGCTTTCGAGTTTTCTTCGTCTCGCCGGTCTCTTGCTGCTCACCACGGGCTGTATAACATGTTGAGATCAAGTCCGCACTGAGAAGGTCTGGAAATACCTGCGATAGCCTCCAGATAATCACGGTTCATCTCCACCCACACCCGCTCCTTGAGCTTGATCTCATCTTCGTTGAGCAAGAAGGCGTCCAACTCATCCTCATCAAGACCCAACAACTCATCAACGACCTCAATCTGCGCTCGTCGTCGCTCGTCAGCCTCTTGTAACGCCTCTACCAGTTGCTCTCCCTGCGCGTTATGCAAGAACGTGGTCACTTCGTCCGCGAGCACCGCAGACGCAGACGCATCAGCCGGATGCTCCTCAGGCAGCTCGCCGAAGTTCTGTCGGAGGTCTGGACCGCCTGCTTTGTCGAGGTCTTCCACGAGCGTCGCGGATGTGGACGGGAAAGCCTGCGTGGAGGTTTGCGAGGGCGCTGTAGAGTCCTGGGTGGGTACTAGCGTAGAGCTCGAAGGAAAAGATTGCGAGATGCCGAGGAGCTCTGGGTCGATGTTCTCGTCGTTGACGCCGGATTCAGGTGACTCGTCAGCAGGGTCAGGAAAGAAGAGAGGCTCTGACTGAGAAGTGCCGGCAAAGATACCCTGGTTCAACAGCGCAGGATCAAAGTATGGGCGAAGCGGCTCTGCGGGTGGTGCCGGTGTGCCAGAGAGCTCAGGCTCAGGCGTCGCCTCTGCCTCCTCATCACTGTCATCGATCCCCACGCGACGTTTCTTCCTCTTCTTCTTGCGGCCCTCGCCCTTTCCCTTCTCTTTGCCCTTCTTCCGCTTCCTCTTCTTCCCGTTCGCATCTTCATCCATCCCCTCCTCATCCTCCGCCTCCTCCATTTCCTTCTCCTTCCCCTTCGTATACGCAGGCGGATCCATCTCCTCGTCTAACCAAACTGTGCGGAAGTCCGTCAGCGTCAACGCGCCGCTAGGTGTGTTCTTGAACTCCTCCAGTCGTTTGCGTAGAGTGGTGTCGGCTATCTTGACGACCTGAACAACTTCCTCGACCGAGCGTCGGAAGTTGTTCATACGCGCTGCAAGTAGGAGACAAGCGCCGCAAATGCCGGCGGGTCGGCGACCTTTGGTCATCCAGTCGCGGTCGAAACGTTGGACGAGCCGAATGGCGTCGAGCGTGACTTTCTGCGTTTCGTCACCAAACTCGAGAAGGGCTGCGAAGCGAGCGACGTAGTGGGAGGGGTCAACGAGGGGTAATTGAAGGTTCAAAGTCTGTACAAGCTGCAAATATGTATGGCCTAGTTCGAACACGTTCACCTACAGTCAAACAATGAGCCTATAGAGTACGTAGAATTAGAATGAGATGAGCATACTTGTAAGAGGTCAGAGAAATCGATAAGCATGTAGTTGCGGGTTTCCTTTTGCCGGCAAGCGATGTACAGGCAAACCGCGACGACGTTCAGGCTTTTCCGGCCCTTCGTGAACTTGTGTTCTACCGCCAAAGTATACAGTCGTGTTGCAGCCAGCGAGACATTGTCTGAGAGCCGAAGGATATGTGCAATGCTGGTGATCTTGCGCTGGGCTACATCACGGTCAGCTGTGGCCCCGATTCCATATTAGGCAGGGCGCTTACCGTTCGCGATGGTCTGTTCTCGAGACTCGTTACTTCCTCGGTTGCCAAAAGGTCCGCCCATACGTGCGTGAGCTGACAAAGTATTAGAACCTGCACGACAAGAGACAAATATAGTACGTACTGGCACCCTGTCCGACGTAGGCGCCCTGCACCATCGCGGCGCCAGTCGACGTCTCGCCGAAAGAAACTTCATTCACGATGGCATTCTCCTCAACAACCGTTCCACATCCCATACAGAAGCCACTCCCGCTTGCGTGGTCATATTCTATAACAGTCTCGGCGCATGAAGGGCACGCCGGCTACACGAAACCTCTCAGCAAACATTTTGACGCGAAAAGGAGTCAATCTCGGCGCACCATGATTTATGTTATGTTGGTATCCTTGTCAGCGTGCAGTGATATTACGAGTACAATGAGGTAGAACCGAAGAGCACGAAGACATTCAAGCGAGATGGAGGCAGAAGTTGACTTGCAGGATACCAAACCGGTAGACAGGGCCGAAGTGCCGCCATCAGTTCGCGCTTCTCCCGCGAGCTCGAGGCTCGCACCGCGGCGTTCTTGCTTCTGCCAGTGTCCTTGTTCATCCAGGGGGTGATCTCATCCTTCAGGAACTCTTCTTTCATTCATACTCTACCTACGGCCTATAGCGCCAGCCGGTTCCGTCGGTGAAGTTGCCATCCAGGGCCCTCTCTTCGGCTTGTGGACCGTTGAAAAGATGGATAAGTCGCCACCCAAACGAACCAAGCCCAACGGCCGTCGGAACGTCCCACAACCCGACCTGCTCTCCGAACACTCGCAGTATACTTTCCCACCTCCTTCAGTACTGTTAACGGTAGTACATCTAGGAGGCTGTGTCGTGTCTCATAAGGCCAGCGGGAATCCGAGGGTTACCCGATTGTGTGACTCGCGCATCGACCGTCATCTCGTGCGGGTAAGCAACGGCCTTCCGCCTGAGTGTACTTGGTTCCTGAGTACTTTCATCGCCTTCTATTCACTTCTTTGCGCTCGCTGTCGACGGATGGACTGCGCGTATCAGCATGGCTAGAGCGTGTCTCTTTGTCCCGGGCTTGACGGCGACTGCAGGCCGCTGATGTATACTCTATCGAGCGCCCTTTTTCCTTGACACCAGGCATGCAAATGTAGGAAAGTTATCAAATCAGCATGGTAGATCTTTGGAAGCGTCACCTTATGACTGCACTCGTCGTCTACGCAGGTGATATCAATGAATATCGAGGGCGTTTATTGACATTTCTCGATTAGTCTTGGCTGTCCCCTGAGGTGATGGGACAAAGGCGCGGCTTGGTATCACACTCATATTCCGATTCCCGATCCGCAGCGCCAGGATGCATCGCCGCGGCCACTCAGACGCACAGAGTACGCGTGTATAAGTACCTCCTTTGAGAGGCCTGACTCACCATCCGCTTTTCCCCACCTCTTCTTCCGCCTTCCTTTGGATTATATATTCCTACTTTCCTTCTAGAGTGAGCAACATGAGCCAGTACAGTACGTGTCTCCACTTTGATTTCTGTTCTGTCTCGAGCTCACATCCTTTAGATATCACGAACTTGCCGCCGGGTGTCACCATCGACGATATCTCTCCCTACGGCTATGTGCCCACACGAGCCATTTCCTTTCTGTTTCTCTCCCTCTTCGGTCTCAGCACAGGTGTGTGCATTCGCGCCTCACGGCATGGGACGTGGGACTTATCTCTCTCGCAGCGACACATCTAGCACAAGCAGTATACTTCAGGCTATGGTTCCTGCTCCCGACTGTGGTACTCTGCGGTGTGGGAGAGCTGGTCGGCTGGAGTGGCCGGTTATGGTCCTCGTACAATATTCAAAATGACAACGCTTTCCTCATGCAGTATGTCTTACTCAACGTCAGCTCGAGGACTTGATCTGACGACGACTTGCAGGATCACGACTACTATTATCTCGCCCACACCGTGAGTTTAAAGTGTACCGTGCTATTTCGCCAACGACTGACTCTTTTACAGACTGATTGCCGCCAACTTCATCATGCTCGGAAGGATCATCCTCAGGCTCGGGGAGGGTTATAGTCGCGTGAACCAGCGGTGGTGTAAGCTCTTATCCTTCGACGCTCAAAGAACCAGATTTAATTGTTTTCACAGACACTCGCATTTTCCTTTCGTGCGACATCATCGCTCTCATCATACAAGGTGCCGGCGGTGGCATCGCCTCCAGCGCCAACGATAAGGCTGGTACTGACCTCGTACGTTGACCACGCGTCTTTATCGGAACCCAGACTGACCAGACTGCTAAAGGGCGCGAACGTTATGCTGGCTGGCATCATCTTCCAGCTTGTATGTATCATCGTTTACACCGCTCTCGCGGCCGAGTTCCTCTGGCACTACGTCAAGGACCGCCCCTTCCGCCGCGCCTTTGTGTACGAGCACCGCTCACAGACGCCCATGCGCCTGAAGGTCATGCTCCTCGGCATGGGCATCATGACCGTCCTTCTCTTCATCCGGTCTATCTACCGTACCGCTGAACTTGCGGACGGCTGGGATGGGATCATCATTAACACTGAGTGGCCCTTCGGTATGTCGCATGGTACGGACTAGGCGCACAATCACTGACAAAAACGTAGATCTCTTCGATGGTGCCATGATCACGATCGCTATGATCAGTCTCAACGTTATACACCCCGGATGGTTCCTCGTGCCCGAGGAGCTCACCGCAGAGGGCGCGCTTAAGACGGAGCCCAAGTCGAGCGCCGTGTCGAGCGAGACGATGCTGGAGTACCGCGGTACCCCCGCTACCAATGTTTGAGTGTTTGAGTGCCCGTTATCAAATGTTGTATGAATTGCTGCCTGCTGCGCTTGTGTCGCCTGTTGTTGTTTCCTTTCGGTGCTCCCTTGGACTTTTGGACTTCTACTCTACGACTCTCTACGACTCCTGCGCATGGACTTTCAGCCTGCCTTTTACTGTATTACTCATTCATTTCTTTAGAGTTGCAGCCAATCATACACTTTAGCGGATCCAAACCTTGTTTGAGCGTCGTGAATGCATAACTTGGATATTACACCATCGTACAGTTTGCTTGCGCGTACACGAGAGCCTTCTTTCAAGCGAACAGATCAAGGCCGGGAATCTCCGTCAAACCCTTCACGACTTTAGTCGGCTTGAAGTCTGTCAATGCATCCGTCCACTCTGCGCCGGCCCTGTTCACCCATATGGCGCTCAGCCCAACATTCCGCGCGCCGGTCACGTCGAAGGGATTCCTTTTCATCGTTTGAGCGATGTGCATCGTTATGGGTGGGTAACAGGACATACCCGCTAACGAGATATACACTCTCTGGGTTGCTTTCTTTGCCAACATACTTGAGCAGGCCTTTGTAGACATCCGGGACAGGCTTGTACTTCTGTACACTCTCGACAAGGAAACCTCTTGGGATGAAGGAAGAGATGCCGCCCGCATCAAGTGCGGAGCCGATCATCTGCATGAGCCTTTGAGTCAGTATAGCGGTAGAATGAAGGCACTACACAATCAACGCAGCACCTTCGGGGTACCTGCACCGTGTCAGTATGGGGCTTCAAGGAGTCATTGGGCGCATGAAACGTACCATTGCTGAAGACCAACACGTCCACATGGCCACGCTTCTGCAGCTCTTTCAAAGCCTCGACCGCGTCCGGGTAGCTGCAGCACAATAAAGCTAAGCCAAACAGCACTCATGTATTGCGAAGCATAGGGACTCACGCCCCGAGCTCCCAGTACGCGTTGCAGATCTTATCAATCGTGTCATCGGAGACCGTATACCCCGAATCCTTCGCAGCTTGCAGGAAGCTCTTGCGTGTGACGGCGTCAAACGGCTCGTAAAGTCCTTAATCGGATGTCATTGGATTGTGATTACATGATCAGATAAAGCCGATTTACCCATAGAGTTCAAACGGAAAGTATAGGTAAGCTGCAACTGTCTCCAGAGACCAGCAAGCGCCTTCGCCTTGTCATCGTCTATGGATAGGTTCTGGGCTAGAGCAGTGGAGACCGAGGACGTGTCGAGCAACGTCCCGTAGACGTCAAATGCCAGAGTCTGCTTCGGTGGGATCGGAGGCATGATAGTTTCTCAGAAGCAGTTGCTCGTGATGGTCTGAGGGAGAGAAGAGAAGGCTGCGTTTGTTATAACTCATGATGTCACTGTGGTCCAATTCCCAGGATCCTATCCAAGAGGTGGGCGGGATCCAAATGACAGCTTGATCCTATCCCGGCCCGCTTTGGCCACCGCGCCTAAATTTCACGATGGTCACTCGTGCGCGTACACGTATTGGATAAAGCGCATGTCATTCATAGTATGTGACTAGATGACACCTGCTGTTATGCCCAAGGACCTAGTCATCCGCGACCACCACGACACGCTTCCCAGAGTTCTTACCCGTGCCGACGTCGTTGAGCGCCTGCCCCACCGTTTCTAGCCCGTGTGAGACGTCTTCACGGTACTTGATTGCGCCATCCTTCACCAGCTGCGGCATAGTTGCATAGAAGTCGGCTTCGAATTGAGGGTAAAGGGTGCTATGGTGGAGACCCTGCATAGTTATTGACTTGCCAGTGATCAGGCCGATGTACTGTGAAGATGTGATGAACATCAAAAGACAAGGAGTATGCATCTAGGCGGGCGCACCTCGAGGTGGTACGGCTCCCCATCATTGTACAGCGATGCCATCGCATTCTCAATGAACCTGGCAAACCGATTTGCATTTGCAAAAGCCGCGTCAAGATGTTCTCCGCCGACGCTATCGAAGTATATGTCCACTCCCTGCTTCTCGCGCGCCAGTACGTCCCATACCTTCTCGTTCTTGTAGTTGAACGAGACATCGGCACCGCACTCCGACGCGTACGCGACTTTGTCTGCGGATCCTGATGACGCGACGACGCGCAGACCGTCCCGTTTCGCCAGCTGCACGACGAGGGAGCCAACCGCGCCTGCTGCGGTTGAGACGAATACGGTTTCGCCAGTTTGAGCTTTGCTGAAGGCTTTCCAACCAAAGTACGCGGTCTGGCCTGCAGAACAGCCCTTGAGTATGTTGAGCCTGAGCACCGGATACAGGCGGCGCACCAGGCATTCCAAGCACGCCCAGATACACGGACCAGGGTAAGCCAATATGCTCGATCTTGCGAAAGGGGATGAAAGCCGCCAGGGGTCCATGGTAGACCGAATATTCCTCATGGGATAGCCAGCCGTGCAACACATCCCCCGGCTGGTATGAGTCGCTCTCTGAGCGAACGACTTTCCCCACCCCATAGCCGATCAATCTACGTAGCAATATTAGCACGGTCAGCATAGGATAATCGATTAAATCTCGTGAACGCACGGTTGGTCAAGCTCAAACTTAGGGATGTAACCCCTGATCTTGGTGTCGACCTTCCTACCGTGCATTCTGCTACGAATGAAGGGGTCGATACCAAGGCAGAGGGTCTTCAGTAAGAACCCGCCATTGAGCTCGATAGTATCGAGATCGATGGTCCTCGAATCGACGTACTTGACGTGTACATCCGGTTCGATGTGCTCTGCATATGCGCACCATAGGTCAGGCCGGCTGTGGCGCGAGCGTGGGATAGTGTTACGCACCTGAAGGAATGGCGGCGTAGTACGCGCGGGCGTTTCGGATCGGCACCATATCTGATGAAGAGCAGGGAAGTCAAAGACGACGATGGGTACTCGAGAGAGCGGGGACGATGGTTATGTAGTATGTGTTCACGCCACTCATAACTTCATACCTGGCCCACTGCGCGCGGAGATACGAGAACCCAAATGCGATAATGTCACCACTGTCTCGTCAGATTCTCCTCCGAACACAACAAACAAGTGGGTCACTCCCATATAATGGTGTTACGCAACGGTGATCGGTGTTAGCGCTGTCGGACACTGTTCCGTTGCCTCTTTGTACACAGAGGCATATATATGACACCAACTCCGAGTTTCCTGGTATACTTCTACGTACGACGCCATCCGATAAAACATGGCTATGCCCTTAGTGTAACGGCTTTGAGCAACTGCTACTTCGGGATCCACTTATGTGGGTACACGAGCAACTCGGGATGCAATGGTATCTCAAGGTACGAATGCATCTTACAGCGACCACGCAAGGGGTTGCGGGTCGGAGGGTTGCGGTTGCGCGAAGGGAGAGACGACGTTGATTGGGTGACACGAGCACCCGTCGGAGGTGCGGAGGGCGCCGACCGACGTTACGAGCAACGGTCCGCGAGAGATATAGCCTGGAGTTCTCAAAGTCGTGGCAAGATAATAGGTCTGCAGGTCAAGAGAAAGGCTAAAAGGGATGTTCGATGTTCGATGATGGTGGTTGTGGTCAGCGCCCGCACGGCGCGGCGCCGATTCATACCTTCTAACCCTAATCTAGGAGTAATACATGGTGGTTGCCACTGGTTCAGGTATGTGACGAATGTGTACACTGCGCTCACTACAAGTACAGGCATTTCTTATGCGTTCGCTACTACTACCACACGCTTCCCAAATGTCTTGCCCGAACCCACATCGTACAGGGCCTGACCCACCGTCTCAAGTCCCAATGAGATATCCTCGTGATGCTTGAAAGCACCCTCCTTCACGAGTTGCGGAACTGTATGGTAGAACTCATCTGCGTGCTGAGAATAAAAGGTATGATGGAGTACACCATGTAGACTAATTGCCTTGCCGATGATCAGGCCAAGGTTCTGTGAACATCTCGATGAGCATGGAAAGACAACATCGTGAAAAGCGATGGGTTTCGTCCCAGCCGCGAGTCGGCTGGCCGACGCCGCGCGGCTGGCGGGCCGCGCGCGCGGCGGATTTGCCGCGTGGCAGCTGGCCAG
>KV424529.1:0-160891 GCA_001632445.1 Peniophora sp. CONT | reverse complement strand
CTGGCAGTAGTCTACGATGTGCTTTGTAATTTTGGGAGATGTGATAGGGTACTGAATTGTTAATAAATTGATTTTTTTCCGTACTCGGTCGAACCTAAGTGATCGCGAACCAGTACGATTGGCGAAAATTGGTGAGTACTGAAGCTCTATTGAGTGCTCGCCCGTACTAGTCAGTTCTAAACAGAGCTATCTGTAGGCTCGGGCTAGTGTCCCAATAGTTGCGGTCTAGAAGGGTACATAGGTTTACAGCTCCTAAACCGCGCTATTGGCTAAACCGCGCTCGTGGAGACTCGTCGAGCGCCCACTACCTTCGCTTAGCGAGGGGGGGTTTTCCTGATGCGATCGGTGGATGTAAGCGGCTATACATGACATCCTCGGTCAACGTTATAACATTAGGAACTAAAGGGTCACTTCGTACACCGGCGAGACGTTTACTATGTTCTTCAAGGTCATACAAAGTGATCAGTGAGTGAGTCTTGTGCGCTGAAGAGCTAAGATTCTGACGATGGTATGAAGGGGCATCATGGTTGCGTACAATCGTCTTCCAGACGTCTGGACGTCCGACCTCCACGGCAAGCGTCTATGCATAGGTGCTTTCTGGCCATCCTTTTTGCTGGCTCTTATTGACTGTCACTAGGCTTACATGGACGCGCATCGTTCATCCCGGATATCGAGCGGACGGACTTGAAACTGAACCATCATATCACAGGGTCCGACGTTCTTTCGCTCTACCAAGAGAACGTGAGGTTCAACGCATTGTCCACAATAACGTAGCTGACAGGCTATATACATCAGCACTTACTATATACCGGCCTTCGCTCATCATCCCTTCTCCGCTTCGACCTTCGCACCCCTCGCTCCCCCAAACCGCCCGCACCAATCCTCACAACCTCATCCTCAATAACCACTCTAACCCGCATCCGACAACACGAGCTGCTAGTAGCAAGCATGGACGGCTCACTCGACCTATACGATACCAGGTTCACAAAACCCGATCCTACGAAAACCAGGACCGAGCCGGTGATGTCCTTCCGTGGACACGTCAACGCGTATAAACATAATCTGCCTGTGGCGCTTACACCATCGCACGACGTCTTGTTCGCTTCGGGATTGGACGGTCGTCTTCGTGCGTGGTCAACGCGGACGGGGCAGTCGGTTTCAGCCAGTACAGGAGCATCGCCCGTGTTCAATACCGCGTCCGACTCCATATCTCAGTACACACGTGCACACGCGCTCGATATCAATCCGTTCGATACGCGATTCACCGAGCCTTTGTCCGCGCTCGACGTCCTTGAGGTTGACGGTCGTACTTATCTGCTTGGTGCGGCGGGCAACAGGGTGCTGAGGTGGAATCTGGGGCGCAGGGCAGGTTTACTGTAAAGTAGATCAATTTTTTATTCCGTGTCGGTTGTAGATGGGGTAGCACGAGGTGAAGCACATCCATGAAAGCGGATCCCAGTATGAGAAAATCAAGCCGTATGGCACGAGAGTGGAAGAATCTAGGGCTACAAGGGGGAGTCCGTGAGGGCATACAGGGAATCCGCCGCCCGCGGTCGGACGTAACAGTACTTCTTTATCTCCATTCAGACATTCAGATCCGAACAATCCATACCCCACATATACCCCGTCACCCACCCCACTGGTGCACATACAACAACGATCTATAACAACCCGATAACTCGCGCAACAATCGCGGCGATACCACCTGCGCCAAATACCAGTACGAGCGCCCATGCGATGATATCCCATAGCAGACGCCGAGTGAGCCTTCGTCGTTGAAGCATACGCTCTTTGCGGCGGAGAAGCTCATCGGCGTCGGGGCCGGCTGCACGGGGTAGGACGATGGCGAGTGGTGATTTGAAGTTGTGTACCACGATATGAAGCGCAGCTGTCAAATACAAATTAGTGAAAAATCTTGAGAGTGAAGTGAAGGTGACCGTACCAGGTAGCACATATGTGCTCGCCACGGCCAATACAAGAACGATGTTGGAGATCATCCAGCACGCGGCCGTAGGTAATAAAGCAAGAATAACGATGAGAACAAGCAAGAATAGTTTGGATGTTTTGGCGCCGCGAAGAGGGAGTGGGATGGGTGACGCGGTGATGATGAGAAGGGGTGTAGCAAGTGTAAGTGCGAGCGCATTCGCAACAGCAATGAGAGCATGAGGTGGGTGGTTGGGAGAGTCCTATTTCAAGCAAGCGTGAGAAAAAGGTACGTGGGTAGAGTCAGAGAGGTGTGGGCGCTTACCGGTGCGTTGGGGTGTGCGCCGAAAAAGCAGAGTGGGAGGACGACGGCCACGGCGAGTGCGATTGCGCCGGCCGAGTGTGTGCGGAATGAGTAGCGTTTTGCTGGTTTCTGACCTAAGAGACGGGGCGAAGATGACTTGAGCGCGGCATAGAGCGGCATTGTCCATGAAGACGTGAATGTGAATAGGATCGGTGCTGCACGGTCCGATTTCAGTGACCATGATCGACATAGGAGGGTTAAAGGCTACATACCCGTTCCGTGCCATAGCGCACCCATCTGTGACCATTGCGGATTGGCATATAGCGTCCCGCGCGTGTACGCAAAGATAACGCTTCCGAACCAAACAATATACGCTCCGACGGCTATCCATGTCCCGTACAACACCGTCTTCGACGCTAGCGAAGAAGATAGCGCGAAGGGCAAAATGATGACGGCCAGTATGACGGTGACAATGACTCTGGAAGAGACGATAAGGCCGTCGTCTGACAGGAGCTGAGCCAGAACGGTCGCAGCAGCTATGAGATAAGATTAGCACTTCCGTCAGGCCTGCGACGCAAGAATGGAAACCTACCTCGTACATAGACAGAGGCCAGAAGTACGCGGAATAGCGTGGTAAAGAGCCGCGTGAGCAGACGCAGGCCGATCCGCACACGCTCGCGGTTATGGCCGCGCGCTAAAGCGTCGCAAACAACGTCTTCGAGGTCCGGCTTGCGCACGTATTTGGTGATCATGTATGCAAGCTGCCTTGCGGCGAGAGCACCCAGAGCGAATATAAAGAATGCCGGCAGAGACCATTTGAGCGCAAGAGGTGATGTTGAAAGCAAGAAAGGGCCGAGGAGGAGATAGGGAGCGAGGAGGTAGAGGAAGACGCGGGGAGGTTCCAGGGGCGGTATCGCAGATGCCCTCAGTCGCTCAAGCCGGGCAGAGATCTCGTCGACAATCTCGTCGTCCGAAGACAGCTCAAAGTCGTCTCGAGTGGCCTGTTGCTGCTGCTCAAGGTCGTCGTGCACGAGAATAAGCTCAGAGTTCGAATGGCCCATCTCGGGCCGCAGGAGCGGAGTGGACACGCCCGCTCGGGAGGACTGCGAGCTCGAAGACGACCTTCTGCTGGAGGTCATGGCGGAAAGAGTGGAAGGGAGTAAATGCTAAGCCAGTGTAAGTAGATGGTGGGTACAGTTCAAGCTGTGTTCCTCCGCCGCGCAGCACAGACGGAACGCTCGAGGTTTCGCGGATGACCGAGTTGAACTTACGCGAGACAAAGCTCTCCTGATCAACTCCTGATGCGAACGGTGATTGCGCCTTCTTCGTCTCCTCCATCGGCCGCCTCCGATCTGGCTGCTGCTATGGCGGATAACGCCGCCATTCAGGAGGAAGGATCTCCTACGACCTTTCTAAGGCAACACGTCAAGGCAACAGCGGAGCAGACATGCCACCTTCAGGCTGCTTTCCTCGCCAATGCTCATCCTACGGCGGAGACGAAGCAAGGTCTAGCGGACCTCACGGGCCTGTGAGTGTCGCCTCTACTTCTCTGCCTACTTACACATTGATGAGTATGAACATAGCTCTGTTCGCTGGATTACAGCCTGGTTCTCGCGCAAACGTAGGAGCGGCAGACTCGGCGCGACTCCTCCAGCTCAGCGATCTGGGACTTCTCGTTCAGGAGGACTCCCGCTCCCGTTTGATAGAAAGCTTGCCGCTGAAGAGAGTTCCGCGCTTCTTGGCTACGACTCTCCTCCACCACCTCCAGCTTTCTGTGAACCTTCAGGTTGGCCCGGTCCTCAGCTCATGGGTCCTGGTATCCCGCCCGGCTCCCCGCCCTTCGGGCCGTACCCGCCAATGCTGGATATGCGACATATGTATCCGGACTACCATGAAGACATGTCTACACCCTCTCTCGCCTCGGCCCTTTCAGCAACTCCATCGCCGTTCCCGCTCACCCCGTTCTCTTTGGATGTCTCCCACTTGCTCGCCGCCCATAGTCCCCATCTGGACAAGATGCTCCAGGAGAATACCCCATCTACGGAGCAGATGGAAAGCACGTCTGGTGTGCCTAGTGTCTACGAGATGGATTCCTCGCATGCTGGACTCTCGCGGACCACATTCATTGACTGGGAGACTGTATTATCAAACGACAAGCATGCAACTCCGGCTCGTCGTCCTACCTTGCGTCAGCGCCCTCCTTTTAACCCCGCTTCTATCTCCCCGAAAGAAGCGCCTGTTCTTTCTAAGCCCAATGCGCTGAACTCTGGAGTAGTCATGTCCTCCCCGTCGGCAGCAAACATAGGGTCACCTGTCATCCCTACGCCGGCCGCCCCGATCTCGTATACTGTGCGACTCTCAGATCTCAAGGCTGTCCAGCGTGTGCAGTACATAAATTATCTCAACGCACAGAACGCTGCCAACGGATATGCGCCATCCTCGTTCAAGGCCCCTGTATCCCTCGATCCTCTTCTGTCGCAAACTTCAGCCTCGTCTCCAGCTCCAGACCGCATCTCGACGCCCATCACTACCAAAAGGCCGGCCAGTACCTTGTCTTCGCGTACGCCGTCATCGTCCAAGAAACCTCGGCTTAAAATCGGTACGTTTCCCGGTTGTACTCGGACAATGAGTGTCTAACGAGTTCCCAGATGATGATAAGGAGAATTGGCCTCCATCCTCGCCCTCGCTCTTCCTTGCATAAGCAATTCCTCCATACCCGCAGCAAGCTCCAATACCCACGTCTCTGTATCATTCTGTCAGTGACAGTCGAACGTCTGTATCATCCTTCCAAACTGTATTATCCTCCCAACACGTCTTTCGCGCCTGCTCTCCTGTGGCTTTCTGTCCACACATACAGCATACCAGCACGTCCCACTTGGCCTCTTCGTTGTCTTTACTTGGTTCAATACATTACTCGTCACACGATCTTGAATGTTGCAGTAGGAACAGCAATTGGTGGCCACCGCGCCCCACGGAGGATATGGTCAATAGATTGAGCCTTCCCCTTCTCTTTTGACGGGAAATAACGATGCACGGCCGTGTTTTGACCTTGGTATGATTTTGGCTTGATGTCCTTATATACGGTGGAAAATATAACTTAGGGCCATCTCGGCAGCGCGAGTTAGGTTCAGTTATGTTGAGATCGCCCCGCCAGCACGCTTCCCCATCAGCTATTGCCGGCAGCTTACGAAGGGGGTGTAAATGTTGTTTTAGCTGGGAGAACGCAACTCAACACAACACAGCGTGTGCTGCCGAAATGGCCCTAACAAATGTATGTGCGTATTGCATGCGTTCACTTAACAGACGACACCGAAAAACCAGCTCGAAGGGAGAGGGTTTACATAATCCTGACACATGGAGATAATACATGCTTGCAACAAAATTGCCGAGTCATTGAGAATGGATAGGCACAGTATGGTTCACGGTCGAATGAACTCTATGGCGCGTTGGGCGTCGACTGGGGAACTCGTAGCCTATTTCGCCCTCCTCCAAGTCCTCCTGAGGCTTTATCGAAGGTAACGTATTGCTCCTGTCTCCGAATACACGAGTGACATGCTTGTTCACCTCTTTGCCCCTGCGTCCCTGCTTCTGTAAGGACTTCCGAAGTTCATGCACCAATGCCTCCCGGGCTGCTTGAGCTTTACGGGCGGTACTCGTCGTAGTTTTGCGTGCCTAGCGTGAGATATCAGCATAAGGATGGACAATGAGGAGGAGATAGGCATACTTTGGCAACCAGAGCCTCCTCAGTCTTGTTTTTCCACGCCCTCGGTCCGTTCTTGGCGGTGAACTATTGGTCAATGATTGTGAGTGCACAGCATAACAAGTGCAAACGAGGATAACGCACGCAGACCTCCCAGATCTCCAGCATGGCCGTCCACCTATGATCTCGAGAGTACTGCGCCCAGTCCATGCAGGCTGCCAGATGAAGAAACTCCAACTCTTCGAGCTCATCAGCGCTGAACCGACTGTCATCTTCTCTGCGCCCCTCAAGTAACGGATGCCCAGTTTTGGGTGGTCGCTTGTCCTTGGGAGGGACGTCGTCGAACGAGTCGTTGGTCAGGGAGCACGTCATGGGGATGCCGAGCACGTAGGCGGGCCAGCCTGTCGATGTGCGCCACTCCGGACAAGCATGTATGTGGCGAAAGTGGAGATGAGGCTCATCGGTGGTGTATATACCGACAATGAAATGCTGCATAACTCGACTCAAGTTCTGGTACAGCTCGCCTTCGAACGTCGCGCACGGCCAGACCTTGTAGTCCCGAGGGCCACTGTTCGGACCGGATGACTCGTCCCTCTTCGACTTGCGAGATGCGCTCTTGTTCGCATTCTTTTTGGTTACGATGCACGGACGCAACTTGAACTTCTTGTGATCGCGCACAGCCTTGATGGCATCGCCGAAGAGAGGCACGCTGCTCAAGATGTCCGGTTCGTCCTCTTCGACCATCGTCAGAAATGGGAGGTGAATAGAGACCCGTACCATCCAAGCCTCGCCGTCCGTTGGGTGGTCGTATCGGGATCTAGGTTCCACCGGCTGAGCAACCTGGAGAGGATGGTGAAGACACTGAGATTGGTAGACGACACCAGGGCCTAGTAAGCCTGTCGTCGCGAACGAGGTGGACTGAGCAACATGAGCCGGCATGATGCAAGGATTCAAGAAGAGGAAAGGTGTGTTATCTTGCCATGCGGAGTGGTTGTACGGTTATAAACATCCGGTAGAGGCCCAAGTTAGAAATTTACGCTTCATCGGTGCGTCAGCGAAACCGATGGTCATAGCACCGACCCCCTGCTATTGTGACCGCTTTTGATCTTTCCGTTGTTCACGACGGCTGTCGACGATCAGAAAGGGTGGTGAGTAATGGTGGATTTTTCTTCTTCAGTGGAGCCTTGAGGTCGAGATACCAGCACGCATGAATACATCTGCGTGTTGTTGAGTCGAACGAAGAAACTGAATCACTTAGTATCGAAGTAGTTCGCGGTCACGCACACAGCGGCGCGATATCAGTAGCCTGAGCGACGCTTCTATTGAGCGGCTGAGTTCCGTCTTTTGTCGCCGATCTCTGAGGCTCCTGAAGCGTCACGATGTCATAGCAACGAGGCGAACATGCACAGGGCGCGGACGGCACAGTTGTCGAGAAGTTCTCTCACGGATAACAAAGAGCAGAGGCAGCTGGCGTGCGGACTGACTGACTCTGCGGGCCACGAGACAAAAGAAAGCCATAATCGATCCACAAGGACAACGCCTCAGACAATAAAGTGGGAAGATCGATAGCGCCTTGTTCTCCTAATCTTGATATGCGCAGTAGTCGGCAGAGTTGAACAAGAAGAAGGCTAAAACAAGGCGCAACGTCGACTCGGAAAGGCCCAACTTATAACAAACACACGCGGGATCCCCACGGTCACCCCACGCACCAACGCCATGTTCAAACTCGGCCGCCCACCCGTTCCCTCTCGTCCTCGTACTCCAGTGCCCGAGTTTAAGTACCTCAAGAATCCAGCACAGTGCAGCAGGAACTACGCCCACCGTCATGATCCTTTCCCAGGTGACTTCTGCGTTGTGTCGATCGACCATGTTGCTTCTGTTGCACACCTTGGCCCAGAAGTCATGGAGGCCGCGAAGCGCATCCCTTCTGCGCGCTATGTAGCGTATGTATGCATGGTGAGCATGTTCTTACCTTTTCACTTAGGTTTCCACTAATCATGAAGTTAGTCGAATGGCATCCCATACGAAGGCAAAAGGACAAACTCGTTTTCGCTCTCGCTTGTTTGCCAAGGCGTACCGCCAACCTCCGCATGGTGCGACGAGACCCCCGCCTGTATCCCCATTATTCCCAACGACGAACGACATGGCGGGCGGCAGCCCTTAGAAGCTTGCGCCCCATTTCCGTGGCCTGAGTGCTACATATCCACTTTCACGACCAAGGACTGTCGCGTCACGACCGCGAAGCGCGACTACAGTCCCGTTCTCTGCGTGCCCGCTTTGCGTACCGTCGCCAAGACGCACCGTGTAATCGCTAAGGACTCGTTCTCCTTGGGTGACTTCTACGATAGCCGTCATGCCGGAGATACAAAGGCACTTGCTCGCCTGCCGTTCTCTCCTAGCCCCGAACCGTCCTCCGACCCCTTGGCTTTCTTACCTCCCGCACCCGAAGATTCATTCTCAGAGACTACTGTTACGCTCGCACCCACGTCAACTACCAATAGACCTGACGAGTCGAATTCCGCTACGGTTAGCGTCAGCACCACAGATGCTCCTGTCACTGCGTACTCGCCGAAATCCCTGGAGGATCTTACATCACGTACTGCTGTCAACGTTGCTCTCGCATCTGCATTGTTTGGTAGTGGGGACACCGATGACCCGGTGGTTGACGTCTGGTACGACCTTGACATGGTGTCTGAGGTCAGGGATCCCGAGCTATTTATGAAGGAGTGCGAAATGCTTGACCTGTGAGTTCGACATTTTTTCCCTTGCGTGTACAGCCAATCTCATTATTGGACTAGACTGAGGATGCATTACGAGCGTCTGCGGAAGACAGAGAGTGCTAGCCACCGGGAAGGAGCTACGAAGAAGTCTAGCTCGCCGCCACCCAGTGCTGAACCTTCCATCTCCTCAGTTCTGTTCGATGGCCCCGGTACCCACCCGACGTCTGTTCCCATACCTCTCTCAGCCTCTATACCTCTCGCTTTCAACGAAGGCGTCGAAGGTCGCAATGTCTCCGAGGTGGCGCCTACACCCGCAATCTTGCCCTCTCCGGAACCGACTGTTGCCGCCGCCGCAACCTCCTATTCGGATCCAAAGACTGTGGCAGACGCGTCGTCGAGTGATACTCTAACTGGGTCAACGTCCACGACAACGACGCGGCTGACTTCACCGATGCGGCCTTTGGCCGATGCGCCACAGTCCTCCGCGCGCGAAGACAAAGCCCGACGCACTGCATCTCTGTCTCGACGAATCGTCAGGGTATGGTCCCCCAAGACCGCCATCAACGTTTCGACCTCTGGGAGTCCGGACATTGCACCACCCTCAACTTCTCGGAGCTTACACCGCTCAGCATCGCGAACATCGTTACACTCATCGAAGGATGCCTCGGCGTCGTCTGCCTCCCCGACGAAGAGGGAATTCGTGAAGCATCATCATCCATATGCTACTGAGCGGTCTACGCGCGGCACGTCGAGCATATCATACGCGGTACCTCGCCCGCGTCACGATTCGCTCAAGAGCCTGAAGAAAAGTCGGTCAAGCTCCTCTTTGAAGGCGCCACGTCGGGCTGCGACGCTCCCTGTGACCCGCTCATTGAAGTGACATTTACACATGCATCTAATTGCTTTGAATTTTGCTTGCATGTAGTATCCCTACAGATAGACTGATGGATAAGTGGAACGATATACGTCTGAACTTGATCGACGATCTCCTAGTCGCCCAGCAAGTAATAAATGTGAGCGCAAAGCAATATAATAGCTTGACTGGCCATTATAATCTGAGATTCGCGACCTATAAGTACCAAAGATCACGGCCGCCAGACAATAGGAAGTACTGTTATTCCATCTAAGAAAGCAGCTGCGATGGCAGAAAACAAGGCCTGACAAGGATTGGAGAATGCTGATAGACAATAGACAGGCTCGGTTTATATATGTTTATTTTATGTTAGGGAAACGTATACGCGATCAATGTCCAGGATTGTACGACAGCGGAACGAGCCACGCAGCACGGAGACACACCCACTTGAGAGGGCAGAGGTGCGCGGGTCATGAGTGCTTCGACTCGGTCTTCCGAAGTGCTGAAGGGTACGACCATGGTGGGTGAATGACGAGCATACACGGTGTCGTACCCTGCTAGGTTGCGAGCACCTAGCGATATAGGCAGCTTCGGGGTGGGGCAAAAGCAAACAAAGTATACAATGGCGGAGCCGTCTTCAGCGTGAGCACAACATATCCAATGCACCACACGGCGTCTGCTGGCAAAGTGACAGAGCTCTTGGTGCGTGTAAGTATAGATATATAAGAAGGGCTCCGCATATGATGAGGACAGGACATGCGTATTGGCATGTGATGTCAAAGAAGGTTGGGCATAGGCTGCACGGCTGTGGTGGTTCGAACCAAGTCGCGTAGACGCCCGTGATCGCGTCGAAACGCGCGTCAAGTTCGCGCACTTCGCGTCAGGCGCTCACACTCCTTGCCTCACCCTCCCACCATGCCTCCCAAACCACGCCCGAAAGCACGTCCCGTAGCCCGACACGCGACATCAAACTCTTCCGCGACCAGCAATGGCGAATCGGCAGAGTCGCGCGAAGCCGCCGCTGCCGCCGCCAAGAGCGCACGCGAGAAGGAGTTGGATCAGGATGATGCTTTCTTCTTGAGGAATACGAATTTGGACTGGAAGAAGATTGACCGGCATGAGCGAGGTGCGTTTACTACATGTTAGATATTAAGTCTAAGCTTATCCCTGTCGTAGAGGTTTCGGCGGCACCACCTGCGAGCTCTGACCCGGAGGACAGTGATGGATCACCGCCCGCTCGCAAGCGCCACAAGACAGGGAAGCACAAGGGCAAAGATGTACTGCCTGAATGGACGAAGAGTGGGATTATTGAGTGCGTATAGGCTACTCCTTACTTGCATCTCACGCGTGCCCGCGTAAATGTACTTCGCCTGACGTCTGTCTATTAGGCTCGACTCTTCGTCTGATGAAGACCGCGGCAAGGCGAGGGGAAACAAAGCGAAGAAGAACGGACGATCCGGTAGCCCAGAGGAACAAAGTAATAAGCGTCCTCGAAGCCGCTCACGATCTCTTACGCCTCCGCCACAACTCAGTACCGCTCAGATCCAGAATGCACGGTTGGCTGTCAGGTACGATCCAATCGTTCGAGTGGTTCGCGGTTCGCGAAACTTATGACTGTCATAGACGAGCACTAGCCGAGACCCCACGTGCACCGTCCCCCACCGATGATTGGGAAGGAGAGCAGTCGCAGGACACGATCGTACTCGACCCAGAACTCGCCGCAATCCAAGAACGCGTACGCTCGAGCCAGTTCTTGCAGGGTGAACGATCGCATGGTCAAGGCGGTGGTCCGGAGACTGTGATGCTCAAGGTGAACTGGAAACCACATCCGCAGGATCCGGAGGGGCAGGAGGAGACTGTCCAGTACAAGTACAGACGAGTGGGTGTATTGTGCTCTTCTCCTGGCTCTATGCTCATAATGTATTCTAGCGTGATAACTTCAGTGTCCTCTTCAATGAGATCGCCGATAGTTATGAGGTTCCTCCTGCTAACCTCGTCGTAACATTCGAAGGACTCCGCGTGTTTTCTTCCTCGACGCCAGATAGCCTGAAGATCTGGGCGGAGGCTGAGATGGGTACGTATACATACTATATGAGCTCTCGATATACACTAATGTGCCGTTCTAGACGCTTGCGACAAGGTCACCTTCGAGTACCTCCGCAATAACCGCAATCAACGCCCGCCCACATCCTCCTCAGGCCAGCCCTCAGGTTCCCAACCGAAATCTGGGCCCTCCGGCGGTGGCGATTCGGACAGCGAAACCGAAGTTGAGTCGAGCGCTGAAGACGACGACACCTTCAAGTTAACCATACGAAGCGGCACGGTTAAAGACGTTACGTTAACAGTACGGCCTTCCACGACGTGCGGCGCCATCGTCAAGGCGTTCTTGAAACGCGCGGGGCTGGCGGATAAGTACTCGGAGGGGAAGAGTCGGAGGAAGAGTACGGCTGGAGGACCCAGGTTGGTTGTCGATGGGGATAGGATGGAGCCTGGTACGCCTATAAGTGCGGCGGATCTGGAGGATGGGGATCAGGTGGAGATCGCTGGGCTATGATTGGAGTAATTTTGTTCGGTTTCTGTGTTCGCTGTGCTTGTTATGCTTTCTTTGGGCATGTATGTCCGTTTGCTCTGTCGGTTATATCACGTTGTTTTATTGCACGGCATATTACGGTTTCGACGATGGATAGGGATAGCAAAGAACAAAGCAACGACACGAGGAGTATTCGACGACGGTGTACCGCTAACCGTCCGCATTCCTGACCAAGATCCTAGCATTATTCACGAACGCGCGAATGAGCTCGTTAAACGCGTCGCGCTCGAGTTCCGGCAAACTCCCGTTTCCACGCTTAGCCGCAAGCTCCATAAGCAGTGCGGGACGAGCGAGCTCAATCTCCAGCTCATGTGTTACCTCAGTCTGAGGTCGTATTTAGTGGCTGATCAAGCGTAAGGAAAGATAAGTTCTTACCGGTCCACTGGGTCCGCCTTGCTGCGACGTGACTTGTGTCAGGTCTATTCGGAGCTCTTCGTGCGAGTAGCTTATCCTGTCTTTCTTCCGCGTATGTGTCGGCGTACCGACAGGATGTTCGACTATGACTCTGTCAGTACGCCGCATATGCGCTGATGAGAGACACGCGCCTGGTATTTCGACATTGACGCTAACGCGCCAATCGCACGCCCGTTTCGGGCAGAATATATTCAAATCCCCCAGCCGCACTTTGCGTAGAGTCTCGACTACCTCGCCTGTACGCTCGTCTCGCGTTACACGGATCTTCTCGCTCCGGTGCTCGCCCTCGTAGAAAGAGTCTTTCAAGTGCAGGTGTGCGTAGGATATCTCGGTCGAGCCTGGTGGACGCTGGTGGGCGCCGGTTTTGAGGTCGTTGAGGAGCATGTTAAAGTGTTTGTGTTGTTGCTAAGAGGCGTGTGCGGTTTGAGTATGTGCTCGGAAGAAGGAAAGAAGTGCTATACCATACTCATGTTGGCGTCGAAGCGTGTCTCAGCGTTATATCCTGCGTCCAGGACTATGAAGAGATCAGCATTCAAGTTGCAGTGCAATTAGCGGACAAACGCACCAGTCTCCGTAGTCACTGGTATCCTAATCCTGCTATCCGTCCCTCTACCCATCAACACCCCCAACTTAGCCTCGACCTCGACATGACCATTCATCCCCGGCGGTCTATTAACAATATGATGGTGTATAAAGTCCGCGACCTCCATCGTAAACTCGTCAAGAGGTTCGACGCCTAGTATGGAGAGGGAAAGCGGGGGCATGGTATCGGAGGAGTGGCCATTGCCGTTTGTGCTGCCAGGTGGCCCTGGTGAATGCCGTGCGCGCTTTGTTGGGCGTCCGTCGTCAGAGTCCATGGGCGAGTGGCTGGCTCGGGACGTCATAAGTGGTGTATTCGCGCAGTAGTATATTTGGTGGCAGGAACAGTGAACGCAGGTGCGGCAAGTGAGTGGCGGTGAGTGACTGAGCCTCGGAACCGTTGAACCGGGAAACGCGGTCACGCGCACTATCCCACACGAAGGGTAAAGAGGCCAGCCGCTTTCTCTTGCGTTCAACCACGATCTCCTCTATCTCTGCAAACTGGAAAGACCGCACGCTAGTTGGCTTGTCCGGCTATTCTTGCTCTTAACATGAGCTCACTCGAACTACCGGTGCCTAGGCTAACCGTCTACTCTTCCGGAGACGATGGAGAGGAAGATTCAGATTCATCCGCAGACACGGATAGCTCTTATGAGTACGTGCTCGGACTAGAGGATGTCAGTTTGTCTCAATCATCTTCACGGCACCTCTGTTACGACTCCTGAATGCAGGAAGCCTCGTTGCTGTTGGACAATCCCATGGAGGCGATGATTCGGCTCAGAGAACTACACTGGAAGCGCGCACCCCTAGCCGAAGCCAACCGCAAACTTCACGACTTGATGGAAGCGCTGGCTGACTTCCTGTGGCCGTCAGAGCGCCCGGAAGGCTCAGACTCGATCTTCCGTGCGGACCATCCAGTCACCAAAGATCTCGTCAAACACGGTCTTTTTGATATCATCGAGGATATTGCTGCAGACGGATTGTATGACGAGGGTCTTGTGCGCGTCACTGGGAACCTCACTGTTGACCGCTGAACATCTCATATCCTTCACAGTACTACGTATCTTCTGTTCTGACCGTGTTTCTGGTACTTCTGGTCATAGTGAAGAAAAGGAAAGCATTTCCCGAGCTCGAAGAACCTTCCGATGGCACGACGTCTTTGGCAAAGCTGCAGGCGACCGCAGATAAGATCACCTCACACTTTCTGCGAGCGACTTGGGAATCGCGACGTCTTCTCGACGTTGATGCCAAGGAATCCTCGAACGGCTTTGTTGGCTTGACGCGAGGGCTCCTATTGACTTTCCTCCCCCCAATTCAGTCAGTATTTGCAATCCCTCCGGCCAGCCTGCACCATCTAACGCCCTTACCCAGCGTTCCTGGGCTGACAGAGACTGACTGTACCCATTACCGTAACATAGCAGGGATGCTGTGGATGAGTGTCAATCAGGACGACCATGAGGATACCATTGACTCAAATGTGGTTTTCATAACGGCTCTAGTCTCGTTTGGGCAGCGCGAACAATGTGGAGGCTGGAAAGGCGTAAAACCCTTCATTGAGAATGATTTATGCAACAAATACGGCGATGTACGCGTCCTCCAACGTTTAACGAGCATGTATCTTGGGTATCGGAGCCTCGACGATAGCGAACGTCGGGCTCTGCTGTTCTGGACGCCCAGACTCCTAAACTCGGCGCGTTTCTATCCTCATTACAAGTCGACGGGGACGCTAGCGGCTGTGCGTGCAGCATACGACTTCCGCATTGAAGAGGTCGAGAGCAGAGGGGATAGGCGGATGGAGTTTGAAGCTGTGAACTCTGTAACTTGGACTGCATAGTACGTCTTGGCCCTCCAGTATACGGTCATGTTGAGCTCATCTATCCTCATAGCCACCTTACAAAGCATGCGCCTTTTCATGACGGACCTGTGCTTCTCGTCAAGCAGTGCGACATTCTCGAGGTGATAGCCCGCTTCGTCGTCCTTCACGCAGAAGATAAGCGTGTCTTGAATCCAGGCGACAGTGGGTGTCTATCACGCCGTTGCGTCGAGCATGAGACTGAGATTGGATAGATCCACCTTGCAGAGCCGTCGATGTATTCGCGAAAGTGGCGGGTGCGCTTCATTTGCGTAGCGGAAAGAACGAGTTCCGCAAGAGGTTTAAGCTGTCGTTGAGGCGCGAGTGGTATCCGACCTTGAAAGCCCTGAGGGAAATGGAGGACGCGGGGCCACAGCTTGGAGGTCTTTTGGAGGCTTGGCAGGCGTTGGGGGACGCGATGGACCTTGACGAGGCGCGAGAGAAACTGGAGTTTGAGCATGAGAGCAAGCGCGCGGCTGATCGGCGCTGCTCGTGGAACGAATGCCAGTATCATGCAAAGAAGCCGCCGAAGACGCGAGTGTGCGTAGGCTGTAATGAAGCGGCAAGTGTCTTGATCTCTTCGTTGCGTGCAAGTGCTTACGACTGCTCGCGTTATACAGAGGTACTGCTCGAGAGCATGTCAGCGGAAGTACGTGACTCCACTGGTCGATCTGACCTAACCTTTGACACGCCTATGTAGGGATTGGCGAGAAGGCGGTCATCGCGCGAGGTGCAAGAGACTGAAGGACGTGCCTCGCAACTTGATCGAACTTCAAGATAAAGAGGAAGAAAGGCGAGAGTTGTAATCGCAACCTTATCATCTTATCGCTCACGTATCTTGCCAGAAACGCGGCTCCTGCGTCATCGGAAGGTGGGCGTCTGCGCCGTGAGTGTCTATTTGGCATCCTAAATTGCCAGATCTGGAACACTGAACAAAGCCACCCAGGCCGTCCAATCCGTTGAGAGCGGTTTAAGATTGCTTTACTTATATGATATATATGGTTGCCTATCGTCTGTGTCGTGATAGTGACACTAAGCTCTTTTCGCGCGACTCCGTTGCATTCGGAAACAACGCTAACTCACGTGTGCGCGATACTTTGCTCACGGAAACGTGAACCGTGGTTCACACGCCGAGTTGCTTCCAGCCATCATCACTAACTGACACGCTGCTACCCCCTGGTCCTTCTTTGTGACCGGGCACGTTGTCTTTACCGTATTGAGCTATGATGGACAACTCTTCGTATCCTATTGCAGCCGTAACAAAAGCTCTGTCCAAACCGGAAGTTCCTGATCACGATCCACGGGCATGGGTCCAAGACATTGTCTATGCGCAGGGTGACACGGATTCCGAAGCTGGGGAATCAACGTCTTCCGACTCAGATTCGTCTACAGAAGAGATTGATCTTGTGAGTGTGAGGATTGGAGCCACTGGTAGTATGTCGTCTCATAATTCCCAGATCAAAGACCTTATCGGCAACCCTTCTGGCGCAATAACGGTCTTGCGGGACTTATATACTAAGCGCAGACGACTGGGCACCAATGAGGATCTCTGGGAGGCCATGGAGGCTATCACCATGTTTCTGTGTACTCCCAGGAAATATATCGACAAAGCCAGTGCGAGTCGTGTATATCCAGCGCTCCTCGACGCGGGTTTGCCGGAACTCCTGGAACGCATCGCGTCGGACGGTGATCTGTTTGAGGAATGTACGGTGCGTAACCCATTAGTCACTTTGCCCGGCTAGTTTGACTGGATATGCTACAATTAGGAGTGGACGGAGAATGTACTCCAATGTCTCCAGTACCTTGTCGTTTTGGCGAAGGGTACACAGCGATGGGATGGTACCGACTGGCTTGAGAATGACACCCAAGACTGCTTGTATGTCCACCCTGACCTGGATGTCCTTCGTCGCAGCCTGAGCAAGCTCTTTGCTCTGACTGTAGAGGACGCATGGACCCACCGGTACTGTTTCAAGGTTGGTTGTCGCAACGACCAGTATAAATTGGAAGACTGGGCCCCAACGAGTGCAGACATCCGACTGGAGCTCCGTGGATTACTTTTCATGATCAGGTCTGTCATTCAATTCCTGCTGGCCATGCTTTACTCTAACAACATTGGGCGGCATACAGCCCCTTCCTCAACACGCCTGCGTTCGCGCGGGCCGCTGATGTCCTACGATCGTACAGACGGCTTTGTGTAATGCTATGGATGGCCCCAGACGATGATCTTGATGGCGCAGATTCATTGTTTGCCATTGCTGCGAGCAGCTTCGACAGCGAGTTGCCCTCTCATGGGGAAAAGCTTTTCGCCACCTTCGTAATTGACGATATGGTGGCGGTGTACGGAGCTGCGCCCGTCCTTGAGCGCATTCGTCAAGCACTGAATAGACCCGAGCTGCCCGGCGGCGGTCTGCATTGTACGCTCTTCGTACGCGCGACTGATGTGGTGAGATGTCGCGATTTCTGGCCGCATCTATCGCAGACAAGGATCTTGCCGGCGTTTCACTACGCCCTAGACTATCATGTCCTGAATTACGCCGATCGCGATATTGAGTTCGACTTAATCTACCCCTTTCTGATATTCACACAGTGAGCATTCATCTGCATTCTCCAGCGTGAAGTTCTGCTGATCTTAATGTCATGTCAGTGACCTCGTACAAAACGCAAACTTCCAATACGGCGCAGGTGTATTGATACGTGACAGCAACATTGTCAATCTACTTGCACGTCTTGCTGTCTACTCACTCAATGGGAGCAAGACCTCATCTCTGGGTAAGTACTAGAATGTTGTTCTGTGTCAGTAACCTCATGCTCGACTCTCAGCGCCGTACATGGACTCTATCGAAGAGTGGGTCAAGGTAGCCGCCGCTCTGAGCCTTCGGAGCGGCAAAAACGAGACGCAAAAAGTTCAAGCAATCTTTACGACGTGAGTGGTACCCAACACTAAAGCGCTTACGCTTCACCCGATGCGATGGAGAACCTCGCAGGCGAAAAGTTTTAGGTGCATGGAAAGCTCTTGGTGCGGCCATGGGGTTAGAGGAGGAGAAGGAGAAGACTGACTACGAACGCGAGATGAAACACGCTGTTCAGTTCTGCGCCTGGAAAGATTGTCGCTATTACACAGAGAAGCCCGAGACGGCTACGCGGACTTGCGCCGGATGCGACGAGGTTCGTTACTGTGGGAAGCCGTGCCAACAGAGGTATGCACAGTCTCGCATGAACTCTCGAGCCATTGGATTAACCAGATGTCTTGCAGCGATTGGAAGGAGGGCGGTCACAAGTTGAGGTGCAGGAGGATCAAAGGCGGGTGATCGTGCCGCGTGATGGTGTGTATCAGGAGTATATTTCGTGTTATTATCCCAACGTAAGATTAGTATCAGAGCTCTTCGTGCGGGCGTTGTATGGCCCCAGTACCAGTATCACAGTGCAGCCTTTCAGCCCCTCTCTTATAGTGGTGGTGAGCGACTGAACTGGGACTGAGCAGGAGCCGTTGCCAACGAGTCGGCGAAAGGAAACGCGGTCACGAGCGCTATCCCACGTTCACTCGAGGCGACGCCGGTGGCCAAGCGCTTGATCTCTCTTGCGTCTGACCGCGATCTTGTGTCGAGACTCTGGAGGCGGCGGGTCAGCTACGCGCTGTTCTTATATCTCCTAGCCTCTGCTTCCTGTCTGCGCAAATCATTCCGCTGTGATCATGAATACCCTTCAGGCATCCATGACTACGAGCCCAGACCATTACTCTGAAGACGATGAAGATGATATTGACGATGGCTATGACTCCGAGTCGTGTGCAGAGACAGACAGCTCTTACGAGTTTGAGCACAGACTAGACGAGGTTCGTACATCCTGGTTGCTACTCCATACTTCGAAACTGATCTGGCATCATCCAGAAAATAGATAACATACTCAGCGACCCTGCTGGAGCGATGGCACGACTGAAGAGATTACACGAGACGCGCATACATCTGGGCACGAATGCTGAACTTCACATCTTCATGGAAGCGCTGGGGGACTTCTTGTGGCCGCTTCAGAATTCGGATGATGCGGTCTTTCGTACAGATCACCCTATCACCAAAGAGCTAGTAAAGCATGGTCTCCTGGAGCTCATTCTAGATGTTGCTGCCAACGGACTATTTAACGAAGGCCTCGTGCGCACTACAATTTCCCTCCAACCAAATGTCACAACTCATCTCATGTCTAGGACTACGTGTGCTCTATTCTCACTATTGTCATCACTCTTGTGTTTGTAGTCAAGAACGAACCCGAGAATCCGTCCGATCAAGATAGACCAGCATCTTCTGCGACTTCTCAGTGCACGATCTTCGATAAAATCATATCAAACTTACTACGAGCAACTTGGGACGCGCGAGACCTCCTCCGAATTGATGACGATAACCGTGAAGACGGCGCCCTGAACTTGGTTCGAGGGCTTTTGTTGACACTTCTCCTTCGGATACAGTCAGTGATGCTCACCCTTGCCGTTCATCAGCGCTCAATCAATTTCGCCACTTAGGTATGACCGATTAGGCGAGCCCGGCTGGGTCGACCTCCGTGGCGTCGCGGCGTTTCTATGGTTGAGCGTCGACGAGGAACTAGACCGCCGAGCAGTTCTCGACTCGAACAAGTGCTTTGTCATTGGCCTCGTTACCTTTGCCTTGCGTGGAAAGACCGGCTGGAAAGGTGTGAAGCCGTTCATGGAGGACCTTTGCGACATGTACGGAGGCTTGCGCGTTCTCGAGCGCCTGACGAGCACGTATCTCCAATTCAAGAGTCTCAGTGAAGATGAAGGCGTCGCGTTTCTATACTGGACGCCCAGACTCCTGAACACACCCCAGTTTTATCCCTACTTCAAAACTACAGGTATCTTTGTCGCTGTTCGAGCTGTATACGATGAGCGTATGGGGGAACTCGAGGGTCGGGGGGACTTAGAAATGGAGATAACTACTATCAACGCTGTGGTATGGATGGCATAGTGAGTATCGGACTGATATCGAGTGTGTACGATGCTCACGGTCTGTCTAGCCATATGACAAAGGTTGCACCTTTTCAAGACGGACCCATGCTGTTAGTCAAACAGTGCGGCATTCTTGAGCTCATGGGTCACTTTGTCGTACTTCATTCGAAAGACAAGCGTGCGTTAAGATCAACCGAGAGTGAGTGATCATGCTAGGTTGCCTTTGCTGTGATCTCATATTCTGTAGATCCTCCACGCAGAGTCATCGAGGTTTTTACGGACGTAGCTCGCGCGCTCAACTTGCGTAGCGGAAAGAACGAGTTCCGCAAAAGGTTTAAGCTGTTGCTGAGACGCGAATGGTATCCGACTCTCAAGGTTCTTCGGGAGACGAAAGATGCGGGGCCACAGCGGCAGAGTCTTGAGGAAGCTTGGCAGTCATTTGGCGACGCGATGAATCTCGACGAGGCTCGGGAAAAACATGAGTATGAGCTCGACATGAAACGCGCAGCAGATCGGCGTTGTTCATGGAGAGACTGCGAGTATCACGTGAAGAAACCGCCGAAGACGCGAGCATGTGTGGGTTGCAACGAAGCGGTGGGTCCAATGATACACTCTCCCTTCTTGAATGCGGTTCCTGAACCTATCGCAGAGGTACTGCTCCAAAGCTTGTCAGCGAAAGTGCGTGATAGTGGTGACAGATCACGCTTATCTCTAACGCGCATATGTAGGGATTGGCGCGAAGGCGGTCATCGCGCTCAGTGTAAGAGGCTTAAGGATGTCCCTCAAAGCTTCATCGAGATGCAGGAAAGAGAAGAGAACAGGCGCGTACTTCTACAGAGCCTGGTTTGTGATGTTCATGACACATTCTTCCCAGAAATGTGGCTGAGTCGGCGTCATCGGGAACGAGACGTCTCCGCTGTGAGTACCGATGGATCATGCTTACTGTCTGGGTTTCTGATCGTATTTCTTCAGCTCGCCCCTTCCAATGAGATCTTTTCGAATGCGAATGTAATTTTATATCTGTACTTGTCTGTCATAGGATATGCGCACGCCACCTACTTGGCGGGCGCGTTCTGGTGCCACAGAGTTAACTCACGTGTGCGCGCCGACTTGTACCCACGGATTTCCGTCTCAGGTTCGAAGCTTGCCTTACGCCACCACCTGCTTCAAATACAGTCTCAGTACAACTCTGCCTTATTGCCAGTCACGTACAAGTACGCCTCCAAGCAACAGTGGCACTCGGCGAAGTGTTGGGATACGTGCTAGACGGGCTTTAAACCTGGAACTTGAAGGCTACGTCAACTGAGCCACCATGGCTGAGCCTTCTGCGTCGTCAGACTCGCCCTCAGAAGTGGACAACGCGTTATCGAGGCTAAACGTCTCGACGACACAACCACCACCTTGGGTTCAGGACATCGTGGACGCTCAGAATGATCCGGATTCGGACTCGCAGGGAGATTCCGAATCTGAAGCTTCTGCATCTGAGGAAGGCTCCGCTTCCGAGGGATCCACCGATAGTGGACCAGACGATATAGCTCTTGTGAGTAAGACTATTGCTATCAGTGCAGATGAGAGTATATCACTAGATATCTGGCTCTTAGGTTAAACTTATCGTCCGCGATCCCTCCGGCGCGATATCCACACTGCGAGATCTTTACACCAACCGTATACGCCTCGGTAGTAACGAAGGATTATGGGAGATCATGGAAGCTTTGTCGGCCTTCTTCAACTGTCCCCCAATTTATGTGGATGAAAACGACGCGGCCCGTGTCTTTCCAGAGCTGTTCGACGCAGGCCTGTTCGAGCTTCTGGAGTGCATCGTCTCAGACGGCGATCTCTTTGAGGATTGTACAGTATGTATCCAGCTGACGACCGCATCTTGATCGTTGACGCCAACCTGGTTAGGAATGGACGGAGTATGTCCTCGATATCCTCGAGTATCTGTCCATTGTGTCTTCTGGTACACAGCACTGGAATGGAACCGAATGGGCAGACAACGACCCGGACGACTCGGAGGACGACGAGGTTATGTGGATTCCTCCTGACTTGAACGACTTCCGTCATCGCCTAGCCAATCTGTTTGCCCTGACATTCCAAGACGCGTGGGCCCGTCGGGATCTATTTGTAGTTGGCTGTCGCAATGACCTGTATCATGTGGAAGACTGGGTGCCGTCAAGTGGCGATATTCGCAGTGGAATCCGTAGACTGCTGTTCCTGAGGTAAATAACCTCGTTATGACGGAGCACTCCTTCATTGATAGTGTCCAGTCCCTATCTCAGGACACCACCATTCATGCAAAATCCTAACGCCACCCAGGCGTTCAGAAAGCTTTGTCTCTTGCTGTGGATGAGTCCTGATAGTGATTTTGACGGCGCGGATACGCTCTTTGCCGTCGTCACGAGTAGTTTCGACGTGGAGCCAGAAAAGCAGCAGGCGGCATTCGCCAACTTCGTGGTCGAAGACATGGTAGCAGTATACGGAGCACTGCCCATTCTAGAGCGAATTTGTCAGGCCTTGAAGCGGCCTGAAGAGGGGCTAGGCAGCGGTCTGCATTGTACGCTCTTCGTCGGTGCCGCCCAGGTTTTGACATGCAACGACTTCTGGCCTTATCTTTCGCAGACGAAGGTCTTCCCGGCGCTTGACTATGCGATTGACTATCACCTACAGAAGTATCCACAGAAGGATACGAAGTTGGAGTTCAACATGGTCTTCTCTACTGTGAAGCTGGCACAGTAAGCTTTGACGGTCATTCTTCAACGCCAGAGCCCACTCATTATTGGTTCAGCATCCTCACGCGAAACGCCCCATTCCAATCCGGAGCAGGCTTTTTGATACGCGAAACCAATATCGTGTCACTTCTCGCACGGTTCATTGTCTTTTCGTTAAACGAAGCAAAGGTATCGGAACCTAGTAAGCGAGACTCTACCCGTCGAGAAACTATACTCATGAGATGATGTCAACCTAGAGCCTTTCATGGACGCCATTGGAGAGTGGATCAAGATAGCTTCAGCTTTGAGCCTCCGGAGTGGCAAGAACGAGATACGCAAGAAGTTCAAGCAGTCTCTGCGGCACGAGTGGTACCCGACGCTGAAGCGCTTGCGCACCACGGCATGCAGCGAACAGGCTCGCAGAGAACAGGTTCTGGACGTCTGGACGGCTCTTGGCACAGCCATTGGATTAGAAGAGGGCAAAGCGAAGGCAGAATATGAACGCGAGATGAAGCATGCGGCGCAATTCTGCGCCTGGAAGGACTGCCGGTTCCATACAGTGAAACCTGACACGCCTACACGGGCGTGTGCTGGGTGTGACGAGGTCCGTTACTGTGGAAAACCATGCCAGCAGAGGTAAGCACGGTCCCATAATGTACTTTGAGTCGTCAGAATAATAAATGAGCGGCAGAGACTGGAAGGAAGGCGGCCATAAATTGAGATGCAGGAGGATCAAGGCCGGATAACTGTCAGTTGGGGATCATCCGACGTTGCCCTTCTTGACAGACTTCAAGTTTCCGAATATCCAGTCTCTGAGACCTCTTATGAGGCACATGTTAGGTAGTGCATTGAATCCTTGAGAGGATGATGGTAACAAAAAACGTGAATCTGAAGGCTATGATACACAGCTATATAGATGGCATGAGCGATCTGTGTAGGGTGATATAGAATTCTGCACGTACTGTACAAGAAGATGCAACATGACCACGATGTTCAACTGTGGTTAATGATGGCACCGTCGTCGAAAGGATCCTTGATCACTGCACGCATATCAGTTCAAGCGCCGGTTGTTCCCTATATCCCCAAGAAGAACTTACACTTCCTAATATAATCCGCCAGCTGGACATCGAGGTACTCTTCGCGTGGTCTTCCTTCTTTCAGTCCTTCGGGCGCTTTGCCAGAGTCCTCACGCCGCCGCGCCTTGGTGTCGCGATCACGTCCGCCAGCTCCTCCAGCAAGCCGGCGCTTAGCCGCAAGCGATGAACGCTCAGGGCGGGAGTCGCGCTCAGGCTGCGAGAGCATCGGGATGTCGTCGTCCATGATGGAGTCAGACGAGGCCGACGACGCGGGCGATCCAGGTTCGATCGGAGTATCCATGGTGGTGGAGGTTGCGGATAGAGACGCGTGCCGTGTGGCCCGTTGACGCGCGACGCGTCCATTCGCGCCCACGCGTCGCGGGCCGGCCCCGCTCAGCGCGTCACCGCGGCGCCCTCGCTACGGCTCGTTGACGCTGCCCATGATGCTCCGCTTTGCACCTTGTTAACGAACCACATCCTGCTCTCTTCCCCTCTAGGCTCCCGCACTACTCTACGCTTCGGCACTTGGGACTCCTGCTTTGCTACTGAAAGGACATTCTACTACTTATTTGAATAATGGCTGCTGCTCTGAAGAGCTTGACCCTAAAGTCATCGCGCGCGCCGCTGCGTATTATCGCGTTGCCGCTTACTAGTGCAGTGCACCGACCTGGTCATCCGTCGGGAGTGCCGAGCTCGGTGGTTTACTATCACTTTCAAGTCCCGCCCAAGGATCCAGACGCGAAGCCGACTTGGTTGGAATGGGGTCAGAATAAGGCGGTAGCCACATGGGCAGGATTTGGCAAGGCAGCGGAAGGCTCTTGGAAGGTAATGTAGACCATCCGGGAAGTTGGGTTTGAATTTGACCCTGATACGCGTGTAGGTCCGCTTGCACACTTATGGCGAGCGACTCGTGGATAGGATCGACTTTGAAGAGCTTGCACTGACGGGTCTGGACGTGTCTATGGGACCGCAACTCACGGGCCCAAATCCAACCGCGCAGGAGGAGGAAGAGAAGAAAATGCGGGTACGTTCGCCTCCCCGCCTACACCCCACTTTATGTCTTTTGGGTCGCATCACGCATCACCTTGCATGTTTCGACTTCTGCACGCGGTCCATATATGACTGAAGGACACACGGACTGACTGAGTGCCTGTCTTTTGACAGATACCACTCGTGCACCCTACTTTCCTGGGATTCTCGACCTACGAGCATCTCCAGAACTTGCTCTCGAAGCGAACGCCTCGACACAGGAAAGGGTTCTGGACATGGTTCTTCATCATGCCGTTGACTGCGCCATTTGCCATCGTTCGTAAGTGAACGCTGAATTTCACGCGTTATGTGGAAGATCCCATCTCATGAGAAATGCCCTACAGCTATTATACCCAACCTGCCGTTCTTTTACGCGGCGTGGAGGACATGGTCACATTATAAGGGTACGAAGATCTCATGTATCTTGTTGCGATGTGTTGCTAAGCGACGATCCCCATATGCAGCTTGGAAAGCCTCGGAATATCTCGAGTCGCTCTTCAAGCAAGGTCTCATAGAGGACGAAGGGAATGAATGGCTCGACGAGGCATACGTCGCCCATGCGCCTGCGTTATCGGACAAGATATCTCCCCTCGAGAGTCTCAGGCTGGAGACGGACCCGATGCAAGGCGGACAGAATGATAGCAGCGCGAAGAAGCTAATATTGACGGAAGGAGGCGTGCCTCCCATCATATCGTTATTTGCGCTACCAGATTCGGCAGCTGCCCAGCTCACCCGGGCAATACAGCAAGCTCGCGCAAGGCTGGAGAAGGGCGAGTACAAGTAGGATAATGCTCAGGCTCCAGTACTTGTATCACGCAGGCGCTCATGTCGCCTTCCTGGTCCTCCCATCACGCCCGCAGTTATTTAGTGTACGATGCGGCCCCGCGCGCTTGACCGTGCGAGCATGTAGTGTACGGATGTACGGTATAGCAATAAACTCGCGGCGTTCTGAAGCGACGAACAGAGCAATAATATCAGAGTGACCGTGTCCGGTGTTCATGAGGAGAAGCGCGAGTGCGAGCGGCGTCTTGTTCTTTCCGCAACCACCAACCGCGGCGAGGGCTGGGGTCTCGCCCACCTCGTCGTCGCGCGGCCTTGAGCGCTTTCTTATACCTACCCTATTTTGCTGCCTGTCCACTGCGTTGACACCTCCATTACCCCCCTCAGCGCTCTTCTCCGACGTTCGCCGTCATCCATCGCAACTCTCACTCCATGCATAGAGGAGAGACGAGCACGTCGCCACAGGTGTGTGTGAATGATGGCTTGCTGTCAATTCGGTTTAGTGAACGACTTGCTCAGTTGAGGGACGATGTTCAAGGAAAGCAGTTGAACGGCGTCAAAGTAAGCGATGACCTTGTTCACTCCGTCATCTACTAAACGTCGCTATCAGGTTCGGCGGCCTGGACAGCGTTCGCAAGTTGATGCGCTGCCCGTAGAGTTGCTCGCACATATTTTCCTTCTGGGGTACGACAACGGGATCGATTCGCGCCGACCGTTCAAGCGCCGCGAGATCGAGCCCGAGAGCAACTGGGAGGTCATCGTCTCGCACGTCTGCCGCCATTGGCGGAATATTGCGCTGGATACTCCCCAGCTGTGGACCAATATTCGCCTGCGGAAGCTCAATCATCTCGAGCGTGGTGCCGAGTATGTTAGGCGCTCGCGTAAAGCGTCACTTGATATCCTCGTCGACACCGTCGACCCCCAAGAGTATGCCGAGGCAGAGCCCGGCTCTTTACTTGGAATCAAAGAGTTCGACGACGCGTTCAAGGTCGCGATAGAGCATACGGAGCGCTGGCGCTCGCTCATCCTCAAAGTCTGCGACCTGCCTTGCAAAGGCCGGGCCCGGGCCAATCTTCGCGATTGTCCGCCCATTCCCAACCTTCAAACGCTGCAGCTTTGGCATGTCCAGCAGTGGGAGGATACCAACAACATGCTCAACGCAACGGTCGTCCCGCCCATCCCCATTCTAGGCGACTACGTGCCCAGCCTGCTCAACGCTTCGCTCGTCGGCGTCAACCTCGCTTACGATAAGACCTCGTATCTCAAGGGTCTTCGACACCTCGAGCTGGCGCTTCATAGTCACAACTGTCGCCCCACGAGCGAGGAATTTGAATCTATCTTGCGAGACTGCCCTGATCTCGAGCGCCTGAGCTTACACTACTCCGGTCCGCAAGTCGATCACACGCACCACGGTGCGCAAGTCCGACTCGAGCGCCTGCGGGAGCTCTCGCTCGTGAACATGGATCTCGAGGTGTTGCAGCACGTCGTCCGCCGCGTAGCCATGCCGAACTTGGTCTCGCTTGAGCTTGACCTCCCCGAGATGCCGGACGCTGGAGGACTCGACTTCACACCTGTCGTCGAGTACCTCGCAATGTTGACGGCGCCCGCCTTCCCACTGCTTGAGCATCTAGCCATCAATGCGCTCGCATGCTCTTTGCCGAGCTGGACGAGCTGGCTCCCCGTTCTACCGCGCCTCCGCACGCTCGAGCTCGACTTCTCCGAGGGCCGCCTGCCCCACACGTTCTTTGATCCTCTATGCGCACCGGCGCATGGCGTTCCCACCCACCCGGCACCGGCCGCCGCCTCACCCGGTTCTCCTGCACCCCTTTCGCCCGGCTCCGGCTCGCCGCCCCGTTCGCCATCCCCAACGAGCCCCGTAGGCATATCTTCAGCGGGTACATCGCCGATCGTGTCGTCCGTGCCAGGGCCGCAAGTGCTCTTGCCGCATCTTGAGGAGCTCAAGACCAAGGGCCTCGAATCGTCGCATCTGATGCGGTTCGCCGCATTCAGGCGGTCGGCGGACGTACGGGTACCGAAGTTCCTGGTGCATATCAAGAGTGTAGATCCGGATACCGATGCGCTGGAGAGGGATCATGAAGTGAAGTATTTTGGATTGGAGGACGTCGTTGACGAAGATGAGGATGAGGAGGAAGAGTACTCGGAAGATGAGGGTGAAGAAGGCGAAGAGAGCGGATCCGAGAATATGCAGGAGGATTCGCCCTCGGTAGCTGTTCACGATAGCGCTGTATACAAGATCTCTGCGTTGCTCTCGTGAAGGATCTCGGGGAGGACAACGATGTATTTAGCATATAGTGCTTGCTGTATTTCATGTACAACTATTATTTATGGTTGTTCGTCAACGTTGACGGGGACTGTGCTCTGTCTGTTTGAGCCGTTTGCACCGGGCTTTATGGCCACCATCCTTCCAGTCTTTCAACTGACACGCCCGGCTGCAG
The DNA here is from genome assembly GCA_001632445.1 of Peniophora sp. CONT. Lineage (NCBI taxonomy): Eukaryota > Fungi > Basidiomycota > Agaricomycetes > Russulales > Peniophoraceae > Peniophora > Peniophora sp. CONT. The sequence continues at coordinate 132,956 of KV424529.1, read as the reverse complement.
TATCTCTGTAGTACAGAATTGAGCTCGTTGACTGACCAAGTGGCTTGATAGATAACTCACCACCTCAGAGCATCCGGCACAAGCGCGAGTCGGGTGAGGCGGCATCTTCTTGTGGAACTCGCAGTCCTTTGATGCGCAGAATTGGGCTGTGCGCTTGAGCTCGAACAGGTATTGCGCCTCCTCATGATCAGGATCCAACCCGTACTCCTTCGCAAACGCGGCCCATGAGGCCACGATCTCTCCCCGTTTCTCAACCTGAGCATCGCCAATGGGCAAATTCCCAGACCTGACGATCTCGCGAACGTCGACTATCGTTTTGTACCAATGGCGCTTAACCGACTTCTTGATCTGCTTCTTCAGCTCCTTACTCGCGTTGGGCGTGTCGTTCACAGCAATGATCATGTGGCAAAACGTGTGTAGACAGTCGGTACAGGCAACTGCCGAACTACGTGTCAACACCATCGTCACATGGAAACAAGATCCTAATGCACGCTCACTTTCTACGTCCAGTGGATCGAGTACCGAGTTCACGACTGTGAGAGCGATGATCTCGAACGCGTCCAGTTGCCGGACTAGCAGTTCAGCACGCTCAACGAGTTCTTCACTATTCTTTTCGATGTCGGCATAGTATCTGGGCCAAGCCTTCAGTTCGGCCATCCACATCCATACAGATCACATGGCTCACTCTATGAACAGACAGACCTGGTTTAAGAGTATCATGAGATCACTGCCTTTGCTGCGGGAAGTATGCCTGTCAACGGCGGCGCGAATGGCAGGAAGTATCCTTGTCCGAGGAAATAGCGGTCTGAATACAGGCGCACGGAGTCCAATGCCAATGATCGGCGAGATGACGTCCAACCTATGATGAACCACTTGAGGATTGCGCAGGGTGACGACCAGACGGTCAAGGAACGCCTGGGCGCCGTACGTAGCGCAAATGTCGTCTTCCACCCAGCGTGATATGTTCTCAATGAGCAGAGCACCGACAGATTCTGCGCTGTATCCGTCGTGGGGTGTGAATGACCAAACGCTGCAGGCTAGCATATCCTCGTCCGAGAGATCCGCTGTCTCCGGCTCCGAGAGAAACCAGAACTGCATACAGAGGCTCCTAAAAACCCCGTCTATGCCTAGTCGCACGCCTTCGTGCTCCAGTATGCTTCATCGACGTATTGAGTGTAGATCGATGAAACCGCAATGTTGGCAGACTTACCCTATGGCAATGAGAAGACTGTGCATGTCATCTCTAAGTCCAGCCGAGCTACCAGGTATGTGCTCTTCCATCCAACTGGACTTCACGAATACGTCGCGATGTGACCACGCTTCTGCTAGTAAACGCGGGATGAACGCTAAACGCTGCCGTATCGTTGCCGACGAGATGGGAGTCTGAGGGGCACACAGCTGGTATTCCCGCCAGGCAAGCTCGCAAAAGATCCTGCATATGCGAAAGACCTCTCGAATCCATTTCTATCGCCTTCGTTAGTAACTAGTCTCGGATGTATGTCATCCACTCAAACTGACCGGATGTTCGTCAAAAAGCCCGGGGCTGTCAAGGATATGACTGCATAGTTTACTCAATCGTATGTAAAAGAGTTCATTTAGGACACCAGGCTCGGAGAGACCTGTGCCTTGCGTCCGAAGGTCATCCACAAGATCGACGGCGGAGTATGTCTCCTGCTTGATTGCTCCAATAAGCTCTCGAAGCTCGGGGTTTCGACCGCCAGGAACTCTCTCATCATATAACGTCCTTAACAAAGCTAACGCTTCGAGGGGCCTTTCTTCCACCAACATGTAATAGTCAATGTCAGAGGAGGCGACACTGTCAGCATCCGAGAGGTTGCCTGCTTCGTCTCCGGAGTCGGGCGCAGCGTGAACATCCTTTCCACCAAGCTTGTCGCCAGCGTCACCATATAAAGTGTCATTCGCGTCGTCAGAAAGCGACTCGCTCCCATCGTGATCCTCAGTGCCTTCTGATTCTGAGTCTGAGCTCGGTGCGTCGAGAATGTCGTGAGTCCATGGAGGCAGGCCAACCTTTACCGCGGCATTTGCAGAGAGCGAGGAAGATATAGGATCCGTTTCCATAGCCAAAGTTACTCAATATCGAAGGCTGGTCCTAGAGCAAGTTCGGGTGTAACTTTGAGCACGTTGTCGTGGTCAAGTCGCAAGGTGCAGGGATCATTGGCAACGCCCAAGCCACGGACATCGCACGTGGGTGTCACGCGCTACACTGTTCACACTGCATACACTTGCATGTTTGTAGCTCGATGGCGTCAATGTACTCATTGTGACATACCATTAGACGCAATTGTATGTGAAACGATTATATACATCAGCTTGATTTCTGACGAGGAGTATGTGCTGTCTGCTTGAGTCGTTTGCACCGCGCTTTGTGACCGCCATCTTTCCAATCTTTCAGTTGACAAGTCCGGCTGCAGTACCTCTATGGTACGTAGTTCAGTCATATGTAAGCTCAGGGTATTAACGGACGACTCACTACTTCAGAGCATCCAGCACAGGTGCGAGTCGGATGCGGCGGCATCTTCTTGTGATACTGGCAGTCTGCTGACGCGCAGAACTGTGCTGTGCGCTTCAACTCGAACAGATACTGGCCCTTCTCGTGATCGTAATCCAGCCCGTACTCTTCCGCAAACGCATACCATCCAGCTACAATGTCCGCTTGCTTGTCAATATCAGCCTCTTCCTGAGAGTTTCTCGCCTTAACCGCGTCGCCAAGGTCAATTATCGTCTTGTACCAGTGGCGCTTGACCGACTTCCTGACGTACTTCCTCTGCTCCTTGCTCGCGTTGGGGATATCATCCAGAGCGCTGACCATGCAGCCGAACGCATGTAGGGCCCTCGTAGCCGTAGCTGCCAACTTGCGAGTCAGTATAATCATCGCTGGCAAAAAACATATGCTCTGACCAGCCGTATCCTGTGGATGGAGGACCGATTTCACGACGGCCAGACAGATGATCTCAAACGCGTCCAGTTGTCGGACGAGAAGTTCGGCCCTCTCAGGCAGGTGTTCGGCATCATATGGAATACCGGCGTAATATCTGAGGGTTGCTTTCTCAGATCTGGCGCCATCTGTAAAAGTTGCGATATGAGAGGACTCACTGGATGAAAAGACAGACCTGATTGAGTAGTGTCATAAACGAGTCAGGATTTGCATGACGGTCACTTTGACGATCTACGGCACAGCGAATCGCAGCAAGAACCCTCGTTTGCGAGAAGAAGGGCCTGAACGTAGGTGAACGGAGGCCCACGCTAATGATCGGTGCGATCGAACTGAGTCTGTGGTCGACTAGCTCGGGATTACGAAGAGTGGCGCTAAGGCGATCAAGGAACACCCTTTCCCCGTAAGTGGCAGAGATATCCTGGACCCAGGATTGTATGGCCTTGCTCATGTCGGGGCCGGAAGAGTACTGATCTTCGTCGTGAGGTGTAAATGTCCATAGACTGCAGGCTAGCATGTCGTCCGAGTAGGGGAGGTCTGCTGCCTTCGTGTCCGTAGATAACCAAAACTGCATGCACATACTGCGGAAATATGTGTCCAAGCCTGTCCCGAAGCGCACGCATTCGCGCTCCAGTAGACTGCATTCGGTGATGAGTAATGGTATAAGACGGAGCGACTTCTGAACTTACGTAATGGCAACAAGCAGACTATGCATGTTTATCTTCAGCCTAGATGAAGTTCCAGGTACAATGTCGTTCATCCAGCTGGACTTCTCAAAGATGTCGCGGTGGGCACATGCTCCTGCGAGTAGAGACGGTATGGGCGCTAGCCGTTGGAGAGCTACAGTCGGGGATAGAGGTGTCTGAGGGTGGCATAGCCTGCATTCACGCCAAGCGAGATCGCAAAACAAACGACATAAGCGGATGAGGACCTGTATGAAATCCTGGCATTGCTCGTCAGTGGTACATAGAAGGCAGCATCTCAATCCCCGAGACTTACCGGGTGTTCATCGAATAGCCCAGGGCTACCAGCTATGTGGCCGCATACTTCGGCGAGCTGTATATAAAACGGCTCGTTCAGGACCCCAGGTTCAGATAACCCTGTACCATGTTCTTGAAGCTCGACCACGAGATTGAAAGTGGAGAAAGATGCGCGCTTGATGGCTTTGAAAAGCCTACAAAGCTTATGGTTTCTAGCGCCAGGTGTCCTTTCGTCAGAAAGTGTGCGCAACAATGCCACCGCTTCGAGGGGTTTATTTTTCACCAGTAACTCGTAATCGATCTCAGAGGTAACGGCACTATGTGCGTTTGAGGTGCGTTGGCCGCCTCCCGAGGTGTGCTCAATATCAGCGTCTGAGTTGTCCGACTAATTACGCCCAGCAGCATCCGAGCCATTGTTGTCTCTATCTTCAGAGTCTGTCTGATTCCCCCCTCTTTCATCCACGCTCTCAGATCCAGAATCACAACTCGAAGTCGGCGCGTCGAGAATATCCTGAGCCCATAGAGGTAACGCATCACGGGGCCGAGCATCCGCCGAGAGCGAGTGTGCAGAAAGAGAAATTGACATATCGAATGTATCCTTAAGTCAAAGAGTAGGGTGTGATGATAGTGCGACCTCGGGCGTAGCTCATGGTCGTGGTCAACGGTCAAGACACAAACTTGAAGTTGTGATCCGATCACTGACAGTGGCATCGGTGACGGTCCGGGCCCACGTGTGTGCCACGTACCCAGTGCGAGGGCGTCTCTATCCCTGAACTTCAACTCGAACCATCACGAACGAGCCGGAAAGTCGAGTTCTATTTACAAGAGGTGTATAACTGCCGACTTACCCGATACCCACCCTGCTTGCGCCTTCCACGGCCTGCCGTGTGTGAAAGCGACTGCACCGCTTTTCGGACTATCTGCCTCGTTCGTCGTATTGACATATCTTTACCTATATAATTCTCTTTCGGACATGTCTGCCTTGTTCTCCGTGACCCTACTTGCTACGGCTTTGGGTCTGTTCTCATTTGGTGTCGGCATGCTGCCTTTGACTTTCGCGATTGCCAGTAAGCTATGCTCTTACGACTGAGCTCTTGATCCATCTACGCTAACCTACGGAGAAAACCACTTGTCTTTGATATCTAGACTTGGGACGGGATTGCTCATCGGTACTGCATTTGGCGTCATCATACCTGAGTAAGTCACTGTCATCAGGGGTTCATGTTGTCCGCTCATCAATGTGCGATATGTAGGGGAGTGGAAGCACTTATAGCCTCCTCGCCTTCTCCGAACTCGGCTATCCCGACCACCACGTTAGCTTTGTCTTTGCTATTCGGATTCTGCATCATGCTTGCAGTCGAACACCTCGGCCCAGCCGCACATGGTCACGGAAATGAGTTACCCCAGTCGGCCTGGACCTCGACTCCGGGAGTCGACGTTGAACTGTCACAACTAGAGAATGAACAGGGCATACCTCACCTCGCTGGGACAGATGCACCTATCCCTGCACTTCCCTTGACGCTGGGCATGGTCCTTCACGGCTTCGCAGATGGTCTGGCACTCGGCGTATCCGCTTTGTCCGTTGAGGACGCTCACAGCTCTACCAATCTATCATTAGTTGTCTTCATGGCACTCGCTGTGCACAAAGGTTCGTGCATCGTTTATGTTGTGCCAGTTCTGATCGTTGACCAAACGTACAGCTCCTACTGCTTTGGCGTTCACCATCTCGCTACTGTCCACCTCGCTGCCGCGAAACGAATGTCGCAAGCATCTATTGGTCTTTAGCTCGTCGACGCCCATTGGTGCAATTGCTGCCTACCTTCTGTTCTATCTCACTGGATTCGGCGACGCCAGCAGGGTCGGCATTGCTTTACTCGTCTCGGTACGGGTTCACTTCTGCCGCTTGTACGAGCCTCGCTGATCATTCGATTCCACAGGGCGGCAGTTTCCTATACGTCGCGACGGTCTTACAGCCCGTAACGCATGGACAAGGAGAAACAGAAGGAGCAGCAGGTCGCCGGGAGGCGAAGATGCAGCTCGCTTTACTTCTCGCCGGCGCTTTCATCCCACTTCTGATGTCTACGTTACTTGGGCATGAACACTGATTATGTACATATGATTTGAGTACGTACTTAAGACACCATGTATTTTATTCCGAGACTTTGTCCGGTCATTCGTTGCTGGCGCGAAAGTCCCACGGATCACGGACGGTCAACGCTGCCCGCACGCGCGCGCGTTGTTTGAAGACAGCGCGGGCGAATCGCTGAGCATAATGCTCCTCCTTGATCTGAACTTCCACGAAACCCATGGTCCTGGACTCGCCATGGTCGCGATCAACGACCAACGCGACGCGCGTGTTGCGGTCGCGACCTGTCCAATTACTCGTACGTGGCGAAACGAGACGTTTAGCACGAAAGCGCTCAATTGAAGTTGATGGTTGCAGCTTCTCTACCCTTGTCTGCGGGCGCTTGAGCTCGCAGTTGAAAGCCATGTCAGCGCGCTTTCGCGAACACCTATCTCCCATGCTCTTTCGGAGATCCTGAAGGGCGTGTACGCCTTCCTCACGCTCAGGTACAGACGACCGGGCACACCGTATCGCCGTCCTCATTACGGACAGGAGGAAGAAGAGTACTTTATTGGGGCAGGGGAGCATGCTGCCACTCGGAGGGTTATGCCGAGCGCACGGTCTTATTGGCCTTTCGCTGTATGCGCAGGACTATTTTGGGCGGTGCACGTACATTTGGTGTGTCACCTACTTCCTGTTGCATTCGCCCGCGCTGACCCTTCCCAGTATACAAAAGCTCTTGATTTGAACGCATCTCCCACAACCCTACAAGTGGCCGTTGCATTCGCCACAGTGCTCGTATTCATGGGACAGTACGTACTACTGTTCAACAAACCGGGATTCAATGCTTCCGCTCAAGTTGTGGCACTTCAGGTATGTGTTCAGTCATGGGTGTCGAGCTGGACCGTAATTGAATCTGAACCCTCAGATTGCCGGAGTGCTCATCGCTGGTGTAGGTCCTTGAGTGCTTCGCGATACTGTGACCTATCACTCATCGCTTCAAACAGTCCTCACTCACCTCGACACCGTCAATCGCGCTTCTCGCTATCCCAGCATCTACTGCTTTGACTATGCTCTCATATGAACTTGTACGCATCCCTCACGGTCACCTTCAGCCAACTCTCAACTTGCGTTCCAGACCTATCAAACACACCCGGACATCTTGCCGAACTACATTAACCTCGTCTCCTTCATCTCTGCAACGGTTATGCACATCGCTATCTCCGTGTATACCCGTGTTGTACCCAGCGATATTGTTGGACACATAATTGGAATGTCCGCCTGGGATATTATCATTATACCCTTACGCACTGCTTCTGGCATATGGGCTCTCTCGATTATCTTTGGTAAGCCCGACTGCCCAACTGCGATTGCCGAAGCTTGTACTGACATATTGTCGTTTATCAGAATTTGGATCGCTATCTGAGGGGATATTCCGCTCCCTGTCCTTCATCTCCTTTGCCTTTGGTAGCTACACACTGTTCGTTGAAGCCTGGGTCGGACTTGTTTTCGGAACTTGCCTCAATGCTTGGGCGGGCTTCACATACCTTGTCGGCGAAATTGGCCTGCGTATTGATGACACCGAGTCTCCAGGGCTGAGGCGAAGACCGGTAATAACCCACTCCCATGTTCGTCTCGCAATAATGGGACTCTGACATTCGATGCAGGAACCAGGCGCGCCAAATCATCGACGACGAGCCTTTGCAGCAGCTATCGCACTGGCTATGGCAGCTATCTGCTTCTTATTCCCACTCTCCGATCTAGCAAGCAAACCGCTCAGCGACGCGCAATGTGCGAACGGTCGTAGAGCCGCTTCTGTACCGGCGCTGCCCAATCGAAGATATCACCATTTCGACGACATTCTCCTCGTCGTATTCTTCAGCCACGCACGGTACGACGTCAACCTGGACCATTACCGCGAGGTGTATGCGGAATACTTTCCGAATGTGCGTTGTATCACCCGTATGGTCATGTCATCGTGATTAACTTTGGTCGCAGATGGTTTTTGTTGGTCCCAAGACACGAGAAGATGCCGGCTTCAGACACTCGTACGACGTGCTGGTGGACTCTTATCAAGCAGACGAAGACTTGCGAGACGACAAGAACTTCAAGATGGCCGGTCGGGTGCGTCTATCCACTTGATATGGTCCGCGCGAAACATGCTGACCACTATCGTAGATGGCGCATCACATGTTATACACTGCTATGCAAGAATACCCATGCTATGACGGCTACCTGTGGGCTCCCTTCGACACCTTCCTCAATATCCCGCGTCTGGAACAATTCGATCTCAATACTTTCTGGTATCACTCGCCGTTCGCGAAGTATGTCCCGAACAAGGCCCTTGGGAACGACGAGGAGAACCAGAATCCAAAGCGACATCCGTCTCCCGCTAGAATATCTCCCGATATCTCTCTGAACTTAACGGACGGCTGGCGCGGATGGGGCCCAGATTGGTGGTGGGGGTACGTTTTCGAGTAGCTTGCCAGCCGTATCCAACGCTCATCATGTGTCAGCGACCCGCACGTCGGTGTCGCCGAATGCATGCCCGCCTTCCTCCGTACACCGGAGGAACAGCGTTTACGGCTTTCCGCCTATTTCGAAGGCGATACGCGTTTTATTGGAGGCTCTGTTGACACCTTGTACATCCCCGGCCGTCATCGCGAGCGGCTTCTCAATACGCTCGGCCTATTTCTCGAGACCAACTGCTTCCTTGAGATAGCGCTGCCGACCGTGCTGCATCTCATCGTTCCACTTGACGAGGACATACTCTATGTTGATCACGTATGTGCTTTCTATCACACCCCAACCTCTAGCTGACACCCTTGCAGCACTGGATCTGGTACCCACCATTCAACGGCGATTTCGTGCGCCAACAATGGCACGAGGGCTTTGAGGTCGACACTTTCCACACCTTCCACTGGGGTGATGTGCAGGAAGATGGCGTTTGGCGTGGTGACCCGAACCTCGTTGAAGATACACGCGACCTCCTGCGTCATTCCGCTGCGCGTCAAGAAACGATTCTACCTAGGTGGTGACGGCCGAATTGACCCACATACCCCATGCATCTCCCTCTGGGCTTGAGCTGGCCTTCATGTCATGTACTTTCAGGGGAAGTTATACGAGCGTGCCTCAAACGGCACTGGCCAATACAATGAAGATTGTTTCGATGTGCGTAGGAGCATAGCGTGTGGGTACAATGGATATAGACTTCGATAACAGCATATCCTTCCAATTCTTCCTTCATATAATCAAGTTGGTGATGTGGTTTGTGTGGCGATCGTGGTGAGTGATCTGACATGCTCGTCAGCGTACTGTCCAGAGCGTTATGAGCAGCTTTCAGACGTACGTGTTTGCAGAGCGGGATGGACAGAAGAGTAGAGGTAGCGCGTGCGAGTCATGCCGATCATCGCGCGGAGGTGCGCTGCCCACTGCCACTGCCCGAGGCATTCGAGGCGGTAGGCGACCTCGTCGTATGCGACTGCTGCCTGGTCGTACTGGCGGCAGGCTCGGGCTCCTGCCCGTGATCAGCGGGCAGACCAAAGTACCCGGCGACCACGCCATGTAGGTCCATGGCGAGCTGCAAAAAGGGCGACGAATCGGCTGGAGGCGTAGACGGCATGGTAGGCGAGTGAATGCGAAGTGTGAGTGGAGGTGGCGCGGATGGTCAAAGCAGGAGTAAATGTCTCGCCCTTATATATGTTGGCGGGAGACAGACAATAATGCGTTGGGCGAACGCGCGTGACGAGACAATTAGTGAGGGAAAACCACAGTGCTAGAGTCTAGCCTCCGGATCAACATAAACAATGGAGGACATACCGAAAGGGGTATCATTGAACTTCTCTGTAGAACATACATTTGAACCACCGCCATCGGCAGTCGCGTTGAGCAGTTCAGCCGAAGCGATGTGGTTGAGTCGGGGCTAGGAGGGAAACACACGCATAGGTCATTTTCGGACTTGCGTCCGATAAAGATACATGTATGATTGAGCATGCCGTACTTGTTACAGCTGCAGAGAGTATGCTACAGGTGAAGATGAGAGTAGGTCCGTAGTTGTCAAAGCCTCTGTCCAAAAAAGTCGAGTGCAAGGAGAATCGTTACCGTCTCGCACTCCGTTCAATCCTTCCGGCGCCTCTTCGCAGGACGCTCATCATCGGAGTCCCTATCTGGCACCATATCCCCGTATACATCGATGTACGCCGTCGGATCCTCTACCAATAGTCGCTGACGCTCGCGATCCCGCTTAATCCTCGCCTCTTGCCGCCAATCGCCTAGATGACTGTCCAGCGTAACAAGGAACCTTGACTGAGTAGCGCGCTTGAGACCGAGTTGCTTCCTTCGCTCATGATGCTGGGCGGAATATTTGAGTACTCGCTGCGGAACCTGCGAGGAAGAAGGGAACACACCGCACGAAGCTCCTCCCTGTACAACGCTCCCAACGCCTTGACCCACTTACCACGGTTCTTGGCTTTCTCTACCTCCAGCGCTTGCTTCTTCGCCTTCCGATCCTCATCGCTCTCCGATTGGGATTCCAACGAAGACAAACTGGAGAGAGAGTCAAGCCTCGGTCGAAGGCTCTGAGTCTTGCCGAGGTAGTCCTCCGCGACGTCGTAGAAAGGCTTGCCGTTGACAACATGGTCAAAAAAGGTGGCATCCTGGCAACTACATATAAGTATCTCCTGCACGAAGATGCGAAAGTAGAAACCAGCTACTTACCGGCTCTTTCCCCAACCGCGCCAATATCCTCCAGTGCTTCATCGTCAACGGCACATCCTCCTCCAAAGGGCCCGTCCTCCGGTTGACTCGGACGCGCTCGCACTTCTCCTGATCCCACCAGTAACGAACACCCTTTAACCTATCGTATCTGTAGCTGTAAGGATCAATCCAGTTCGCGACAGCATGGTAAGCAATCACTGCCGCCTCGGCGCTGCGTGGTCCAAAGGTTTTCGCTACCCATCCCGCCAGGCGCAGCGGAATCTTTTCAGGCTGTACACTCTGGGACGCGGTGTATGAATCGGCGGCATCCAGTCGCTTGAACTCGCTGCGAAGGTGCCACCGCGACGAAGGCGGAATCACGACGTCGAGTGCGACGGATGCAGAAAGCGTCATCTGAGTGATTTTGCCCTAACGATGGTGGCGTTCAGTCCTATCCCGCCGCAAAATCAGCAGAACATATTCTGTAAGACGCACAAGTTCAGAGGAAACGGCTCTCTCCGTCATAAATGCCTTCAGCACAGGGCGAGCCAAGGGAGCAGCATACCGGGCGGCAGCTTCGCCCGCAGGTAACGCGTCCAGGTCGAGTTTGTATTGGTCGAGCAGAGCTTTCGAGACGACGTCTCGTAAGCCAGATCGGTTCTTTCGGATCAGCCTATCGAGCATGTTGCCCTTACACGATAGCTGGAGGCACTTCACGGCGGTCTCTTCGAGCAACGTCGAGATCGTTGCCTGATCAAACTGAGCGAAGAAGCGAGCGTAAGCGATGATGGACTGGTGCGTTGTTATGAACGGGTTAGCGAGGACGTCTATGATTTCCGCCGGGGTGACAGGGTTCATGTGAGCAGCGTCGGTGGTGTCAAAAATCAAGCCGATGCACCCGAGATCGAGAAAGCGTTCATGAGCGGCCGCGGCAGTCGAGGTGGTTGCGAATACGATGACGAGCACGACATGTCGAACCTCGGGATCATTGGCAACGTCAAGAGGGAGAGTCATGAATAGACGACAGATAGGCGCCGTGGAAGTTGAGTCGGTTACCGAGCGAGTGACTGCGAAGCTCTGCATAGCGGTAAGCATACTCATCGCGCAGTTATAACGTGTTACGTACCTTGATCAAGTCCACCTTTAGCGTCCTGCACAAGAATCAGACTCCTACATCCGAGGGAAAGAGCGGTGCACGTACAATAGATCGAATTTGAGCTGCCCCTCGTTGCCAAGTGCGTTCAAGGCGTCGTACGCCACCATGTTAGTGATGCATTCCATGAGGACCTCCGCGGCAACCGTACGCGACAAGAAGAACCTGATGATCAATAAGGTAAGTCGCGGAAGGATGTGTTGATCGTGCATGGCGTACGAGGAATCCTGCAGCTGACACAGTTCGCTCAGAGTGGCCATCCTCTTCTCCTGTGCAACCGAATCTGACTTGCAGCCCTTCATCGCATAGAACATCTGGCGGAAGACAAAGTCACGATACTGCGAGAAAGCATAAGCGCCGATCTGCGAGTCGAGGTATACGAAAACTAACCGTCGGGTCAATGCGATAACCATTCCTGAACGCCAGCACAAGTAGGTCCGGCTCAGACGCGAGAGTCAGCGCGAAGTCAGGCGCAAGTGGGTCCTTGACGCCAAGTGGCTGTAGCTTGAGGAAAGGCTGTACCATCAGCGCCCGAAGAGATATATACTCTCTTCACATTCACGAACCTTCCATTCGCTGAGTATATGCGCGACCTTCAGTCTCTTCTCCTTCTCCAGGTCGCTTCCCGCATTCCTCCAGCGCTCCCAGGACCAGTCAAGAAATGCTTCGCCATCGTCTCTCTCCCGCTTTCTTAGTGGCGCAAAATTCGCTCCGAGACGTGAAGTCGCCAGGGTGAGAAAGTGGACAAACACGGCAAACGGAAGCGCGCGGACCCAGGCTTTGTGGATGAAGGAGACCTGGGCATTATGATAATGCTGGATAGCGAGCTGTACAAGATAGCGAGACACCGGGGCGCCAGCCGTGACCAAGATCTACCCTACCGGTGAGCATTTGAAGCGCATATAGTCAGTGTTAATGCACCTCTAGGACACGACCGTCCACGATGTCTCCTCGACCCAGAGCAGTGAAGAGGGCTTCCGCACGCCCATGGCGAGCGAGAAAGTAGCTTGCGCGGACATATGCATCGGATGAAAAGGCATGGATGCGTCTGTTCACCGTCACAAACGCGCCAGGATTCGATAGCTCGTTCAGGATGAGCTGAAGGACTTCATCTGCAGATGTCATCAGCTCGGATCAAAACCTCACGCGCGACAGGAGGCACACCTGGACAGCGGTCCATCTTCCTGGTGCGAGAGAGTCAATAGTACGCGAGGCAGGGATGGCGGATGGTGAGGGTAAGAGGCAAAGGCGACAGGGCGAGCGCTGGAGCGAAGTGGCCGGGCTTGTTGGCAGCCATTGCAGCGGCTTCTGAGCATCCTGCCTCACGCCCGAATTTGGAAATGCGACTTCCTCTTCGGGACGGCTCAAGAGTAGCTTCTTCTGAACAGGCGCGCGTCCATGTGGGAGACGTCATATGATGGCGTATGCCGCTCCTTGCGTAAGTAGTAGAAGGCTCTGCGAGCTAAAAACTGTTTTAATGCTGAAGCAGGTCTCATTCGGCGCTTAAAGGTCAATATGATATCGATAGCATCAAAAAGCAGCGCTTCGTGCTGAGAGATAATAGATCTAATTCATTTGGAGGCAAGCACGCGTATGAAGTACGTGTGTCTGGCCCTTGCATTATGGTTATGATTGGGCTGATTGAGGCAGGTAAAGGAGGCTTGCGCTGTCACGCGGCTGTGTAGCCTAGTCGCTGGCGGGCGCTGCGACATGGGTGCACCGCCCCAGCGTATCGAGAGACACTTGAAGTAAACGCGAGGATAAGAGTGAATGAAATGTAGATTGAGCAGCGGGAATATATGTACGTCGTCGTTCGTCTTGAGTTCGATGACGGCGTGACGCGGGCCAGAGGCTCTCCGGGAACAGCCGTCTCTGCGTCTCACGCATCTTGTTCTCGACCATCACAACAGCCTCAAGCGCCATCATCCTCCGTTAATGCCAGGCACCAACACCCTGCAGACCAATAATATGCGGCCTATTCGCGGGATCGCGCTAGGACTGATGGCTAATCCTCCAGCAACTCATATCTCCGTCGTTTCAAGTGGTAACCGAACACTATATAGAGCTGGTTCAATCAAGTGCTCCTACCTGTTGCCTTCTTCACCGCTCTTTCTGCTGCCATGGCTCAAGCTGCTCCGACCAGTACTTTCGAGCTCCTCCAATGGAACATGATCAGAGGTGCGTGCTCTTCGTACTTGGAATACGCTCAAAGCTAAGGACTCGCGCAGCGCATGACGGCTTCAAGGCGGGACTCGAGAGCATCACAACACGCCTGGCAGATCCTCCGAAGGATGACATGTTGAACTTCTTGGGATACTGTGAAGCGTGGGCGGTAGCGCTTGAGCACCATCATGACAGCGAGGTCCGTGCATCGCCCTATCAGACTACTAATTGACTCACCTGACGCCTTCTACTCTCAGGAGCTCACCGTGTTCCCTGTTCTGAACGTCAAGATGAACTTCGCGCAAGAGGCTGAGCAGCATAAGGGCGTACATGCGTTCGTTGACAATTTCTTGGCCGTCGTACGGAAGGGACAACAGGATCCTGCTTCCGTTGATCTTGACGAGCTGCGCCGACTTGTTGACGAAGGGCGAGGGCCTCTGGTGCGTTTGCCGTATGTATACACCGTACCAGATGACTCTCTGACCTTGGTTGATGACTGTAGATCACGCACATGGACGAGGAGGTCGAGCACATTGAGGCTTCGAAGCTAAAGGTTGCAGGTTTCACCGCGGCAGAGCTGAAAACGATGTTTGCAGCGACTGAGCATTATGCGAAGAATAACGGGGACCCGTTCTTGGTTGTACCATTCATGCGCAGGTGTGTTCCGAGCGCTGCTACTTACGCTGGAGCACTGACGCCGATGCTGTTCAGTCACACGCCACCAGAGTTCAAGGCATCGTTTCCGGCCCTGCCTTGGCTACTGACTGCCGTCGCCATTCCCTATGTGTTGGCGATGAGACATCGGGGGTATTGGAAGTACAGCCCGTACGCTATGTCGTAGTCGCGACTCACTCTTTTCATTGTTACTCGACGAACTATATCATGATGTTCGCGCTATATGATCCCTCAAAACTTCCGGCTTTCTCAATACATGCATTCATTGCGCCGATGTCCTCCGCGTGCCTTTGTCCATACGGTGATAGCCGTGGTCGCCCTCTCACGCCAACGGGCAAGGCGAGTTGGCTCCCTTTCAAAGTTTCCTTTGAGCTTGAACCACCAGCACCTCCACCTCGACCTGGAGTCCTCTGGGCGACGACAACCGCCCCATTCGTATCCGCCGCACACACCGTGTCGAGGCAGTGATCGCTGGCCGCTTCCTCCCACATACCCTGTCCTGCACCAACTCGCCATCATGCCTCCCGCAATGCCATCATGGATACTAGATCTTCAGATCAAGCGCGATAACTATCTAGATACCTTCCGGGATGGGTGCCCGGACGATCCATACTACTGGGTTCAGTCATATGAAGGGAAGGCTACGAAAATGCCGCCTATTGGACTCGTAAGTTTGTAATATGCGCCCCTTACGCGTATGCCACTCAGGCCTTAAAATAGTGCGGAAAGCTGTTGCGCTCGTCCCCTCGGAGGTTTCTCGATACTGTCGTGAAGTTATACGAGGCTCGAGTTCGGCGAGGAACCAACCGTGAGCTCTGGCAACATGTGGCTGCACTGGATCTTTTTTTGTCTTCGATGGAAGGAGAAGACTCTGGAGGGGGCCACGTAGACTTGTCTCAGAACGCTGCAGCCCAAAGCCTTATCGATGCCGGCTTGTACGATGTGATGATCAAGCTTCTAGGTGACGGCGACCTATTTGACGAGCATCCGGTAAGTCGCATCGCCCTCCTTTGTCATTACATTCAGCTTGAACAATGTACCCGCAGAGTTATATTCAGACTATTCTCAACATCTCGATAGGTGTATCCAACCTGGCAACGTCCGCGGCTAGGTGTTTCGATGATTACAACCCAGCGTTGTCGCAAGTGGGCCCTCAGAGCGTGAGCGTTGATTCAAAGGTAGCATGTCTGCTATCGGATATATTTGAAGCCACGTGGACGCATCGCGCTGTGTTGGAAGATGGTCACAGAAACGAAGACTATGTGCATCGCAGTGCACAGGACACGCGATTGGTTATACGGGATATCTGCTTCACAACGCAATGGCCGTGAGTGTGGGTTAACAGCATTCCTCCTTTCTCGATGTATTCACTATTCACGTACAGTGTTGTCTTGAATAACGCGAGCTTTAAGAAATCGGGCCTCGAATCTATGCAACGCATACTGCTTTACCTATGGATGGTGCACTCTGATACAGGCCGAGTGATGAACTCTAGCATTCTCTTCTGTATCCTCGGAGAGTCATTTTTTATCACCAATCCGCCTCGGCTCGTACTAGGCAACGCAACGGAGTTCTTGAAGCACAACATATGCGGACCATACGACCCCGTGGACGTCCTAGATCGGTTGACTAGAACGATTACCTCGACAGTCGAAGGCTCAGTAGTTCCGAAAGATATGTTGAAGCGTATCACCTGGTTCGTTCGTTCATTACTGGTTCTGCCGCATCTCCATGCATATCTCGCAACGAGTCGCATCTTTGAAACGTTGGGAAACGCGATGAAAGTTCGCGCCGCAATTCACAATGACCCCGAACTGTCTTGGAGAGAGCGACGCGATATACTTGGCTTCGTCAGGTACAGACATCGAGTCCATCGTTCATCACATCTTCTTATAACCATCTGCAGAATTGTCACGGAAGAGGCGTCGTTTTCAGATGGCGCGGAGATGTTCATTCGACAGGGCGTTGTGCCAATGTTAGCACGAGGCATCGTCGACGCTGCTTACTCCGATCCGAATCACATTCACAGGGAACGTAAGTATACGTGCACCACTACCCACTTCAAGCACTGCTGACTTATCCCAGAATGGAACAGCTGTATTCATGTCGTGCATCAATACACCAGAATTGGTGGTGCGCTGCAGCTCCGTAGCGAGCAAGCGGCTAGCGATAAGAAACAGCCACTCCTCAACCTCTTCAAACGGGCCGCGCACGACGAATGGTATCCTACACTCGAACACCTTCGTACCTCCCCGTCTTCATCTCTGCGGTCGGATCTCCTTGAGTCGTGGCAGGCTTTCGGCAAAGCTCTAGGCCTTATCGAGGCCGAAGAAAAGGCAGCTTTTGAGAAGGAGAAAAAACAGCTTTGTACATGGCGAGCATGCGAGTATCATACGCGCAAAGCCCCGAGCGCGACACGACAGTGCGCGGGCTGTGGGCAAGTGGTTCGTACACCCTTCTTCGATGAGTATCGGGAGATACTGATGGATGACTTACAGAGGTATTGCAGTAGAACGTGTCAGCAGAAGTAAGTCCTTTGAGCTAGTCTCTGCCAGTGCTTCAAAAACTCACCTTCGTCAGAGACTGGAAGGAAGGAAAACACAAGGACGTCTGCAAGCGATTGAAGGATGTGCCGCATGTGCCACGGGCACCTTAATAGTACACGTTCATGAAGCTCACTGTAGATGTGCTATCTGTCCCGACATTCTGAGTTATTTTGAGTCAGCAATGATATGCTTGGTTGGAGTGGGTTGCCTGTGAGCGGCATCATTCAATTTAACGTCTCGTCTTCTTCGGTGATAGCCGCGGTTACTTTCACACGTTCTACCGAGGAAATGCAGAGTCCATCATGGTCTCCTGAACCTTGAACTCGTCCCTCCAACCCCGGGACTACTGACTGGCACCGGCCTTGGAAGACACTCGCTGCTCACCTCGTTGTCATGTCGCCTATGTCCACTCCGCAATGGGTACTAGACCTCGGCATTCAGTACGATACTTATGAGGATATCTTCAACAAAGGCGGCTGCTTCGACAGTATAAACAACGAAACAAAGCCCAACTCTTCCACAGGTCTGCAAACTGTGGGACAAGTGAGTGCGTAAGTTCAGGTGTAGTGTACACGATAGACTGACGTGCATTAAAGGAGTGCGAGAAGCTATTGCGTGCATCGCCGGCTACATTCCTGGATGAAACCAGGGCACTCTTTCGGACTCGTACTCGCTGTGGCACTAATCGCGAACTCTGGAAGCATGTGGCTGCTTTAAGCTTCTTCTTTGGGTTCTTAGACGATAAGGATGGTGTCACGCGGTCCAAACTCCTTGTCTTCCAGTCACTCGTCGATCATGGCTTGTATGATGTTCTGCTTGAGCTGCTCAGCGAAGGTGACATGTTTGATGAGCACCCGGTAGGTCATTGTACCTGTTATCGAAGGGCAGGAGATTGACACCAGTTCTGACTCACGGATCTTTCAGCAATATGTCCAGTCGTTACTCTACATCATCAAGGCCGTGGCGGATGTAGCCACATACGAGCTACGGCTACACAAAGATTATGATCGTATGGCCGGGCAAGGCGGCTTCCAAATCGTCAGCGTCAATTCCAGACTCGCGCAAACGCTGGCGGACATGTTCTGTGCTTTGTGGACGCGTAGAGAGCTTATGGTAGACGGGCACAGGAACGACTTGTTCATGGAGAGAAATGCTTCTGGGATGCGCTACAATATGTCGGATCTAGTTTTCAACTTGCAATGGTCGTATGTGTCGAGCCGCTGTTTGACTTGAATGACACTGATGCCGACTATCAATGTCCCCAGCACCATTCTCAATAACCAAGGCTTTCATCAAGCAGGTTTCCAGGCCATGCGTAGAATTCTCTTATACCTATGGATGCGGGAGAGGGAAGAGAATGGCCTAGAGACCGAGCTTCTACTGTTCATCCTTGGCGAAACTTTCACCATAGAGCAGGCCCCCCGCGACGAGGATACTATGGTCAACTTTGCCATAAAGTTCATACAGCAGGACCTTTGTGGCTGCTACGAGCCGGCGGCCATTATCGAGCGCTTAGCCGGAACATTTCGTTTTCGCGCGGAAGGAATCGTTTCCCGTATGGCGTCACGGATTCTATGGTTAGCTAAGATCGTGCTGATCCAGC
This sequence comes from Peniophora sp. CONT, assembly GCA_001632445.1. NCBI lineage: Eukaryota > Fungi > Basidiomycota > Agaricomycetes > Russulales > Peniophoraceae > Peniophora > Peniophora sp. CONT. Next base: position 114,123 of record KV424529.1, on the reverse strand, counting down.
CTTGTTCTTTCCCTCACATCGGCCCAAGCCGAGTATTTGAAGCGATCATTGCTGTTATTGATGAACATGCAGCGAGCACTGATGTGGCTAGGATAAGGTGGAAGGCACGCCGCTACGTGCTATCAATTGTGGTGTACGTCTTTTGTCGTCCAACGGCTTTGAATCGCACTAAACGTGGGTTTTCGCGCTTTGTAGAGAGATTGTGGCCGAAGCTTCCTTCGCAGAGGGCGCAGAGCCGCTCATCCGGCAGGGCATCGTGAATTTGCTGGCGAGAGCAGCCATCGATGCTGCTCACTCTGATATATCCGATACAGACGCACAAACGAGCGAGTCGCACTCTTCCAATCCAAATACGAAGCAAGTTAACCGGTCTTCGCAGGTTGGGACATCTGGCTTAACGTTATCGAGCAGTATACCAGGGTCGGAGGGGCGCTGTATCTTCGTCACGAAGCTGCTCCGGCAGATACCAAACAGAAGCGGTCACTAATGAGGATCCTTGAAAGGGACGTGCACCATGAGTGGTATCCCACCCTCGTTGCGCTCCGTGCTGCGCCGCCTTCAGGGCAGAAGGCGGACTTTTTGCAAGGGTGGCTGGCCTTCGGGAAAGCAATGGGGCTCGTGGAGAGTGACGAGCAAGCTTCATTCGAGAAGGAGAAGAAACAGTTCTGCTCTTGGCGTGGATGCGAGTATCACACGAAGAAGGCTCCGAGTACGACGCGACAATGCGCAGGTTGTGGCCAGGTGGTGCGTACATTTTCATCCATCAATTGAGCGATAGGCGTGCTGACGAACGGGTCGCAGAGGTACTGTAGCAAGGCGTGTCAACAGAAGTGGGTTCTTAACGTCTGATTGCTTCTTCGTATGCTCAACTTGATTAGGGACTGGAAGGAAGGGAAGCACAAGGACGCTTGCAAACGATTGAAAGATGGGCCGCACGTTACACGGGCACCTGGATAGTATAGGCCAAAGAAGTTTGCTGCGCATACATTATGCGCTTCATGATCTTGTTTAGGAGTAAGCGATTTCTCCGGCGATAGCCACGGCCCTGTAATATACTCCCAGATTAAAACTCCCGCGTCTGAGAGTACCGCCATAGTTTGTACGGTAACCTCCAGCCAGCCTTAGCCCGCACACTTCCCGCGAACGCATCGAAGTCGGCCTGCTCAAGCCTCTGCAAGAAATTCGCGACCGGGACCTGCATTCGACCAATTCATCAGTCCTACGCCCTCCTCTAGAGCGAATGTGTTGCACTTACGCCAGCAGCGAATACAGGCATGGCTTCCTTTGGCACCTTCCCACCCGCATCCTTGAACATACTTCGCGCAGTGAGCAAATGATCGTTCGCCAAGGTCGCAACCTCAAACACCGCGTCCCTTAACCCCTTCGCCTCTCCACCCTTCTCAAACACCTCTCCCTCTCTAACCCCATGCTTAGCATTAACCTCGGCAGGCAACGCCATCCTTCCCTTTCCCGCATGAAACGGTAACGCTCTTAACCTGACGCTAAGACTCTGCGCTACACCCAGATGCGAAGCCGCGTGCGAGAGCGTTTCTGAGGAGCTTAAGGAGGAGTGGAGAGAGGATAGGAGGAGGTAGTTCAACGTTGAAGAGGTCGATTCGGCATGGGTTGTTAGTTGGTCGAGCGTGATGAATGTGGGCGTTTCGAGTTCGGAGGAACGCGCGTCTATTAGGCGTTTGAGGTGGTAGGGTTGGAGGTTAGAACGTTGGCAGGCGGAGTGTAGGGCGAGGGCTATGGGATGTTGAGGTGGTCTGCCCTACCAGGTTCCATTGTTTAGTATGAATGTACACGTATATAAAGAGAGTGCACTCGCCTCTGAGATGGACTTTATGGCGTCCCGCCAGAACTGCATCCTCATAGTCCCAAGCATGGCATTACTCACGCTCTCCTGGACCGTCGCCAGCTCAACCTACATCCCAATCTTTCAGCAACCACGTCCAGGACTTATAACATCTCAAAGCACGCACATAGAAAGCCTTGAGCGCGAAATATGACCCCTGCGCACCCTTAGGCCATAAATGCGAAATCATAAAACTCTCTTGATCCTGCTTCTTTACGATTTCGCGACAGTATGCGTGGGGGTCGCTGACGCCGCCTGCTGTCACGCTTGAGGTAGCACTGGCTTGACGGACATAGCCGGGTACGACTGTGGCTAGTCGTCGGCGTGCCAGATGTGCAGACATGATGATGGCGGAAGCGGAGAAGTTACGTTTGACAACTGGGAATGGAAGAGCGTCATGACGCGACGGATCGACGCGGGGACGCGACTTGTTCTCCCGCCACAATGTCGGCCCCTAAGCGCCTGTCGGGTCTACAGCGGGAAGTGCTCGCGTTATACCGCAAGTAAGACGGCCTCGCCTTCCAGTCAATACTATGGCTAATGTCAAGCAGAGCACTACGCATGACACGCGCGAAACCACCAGCAACGCGACCCAAATTCGAGCTCTTCGTGCGCCACGCGTTCCGCACGTCCGCGGCTTCTGTATCACCTCGCGAGCTCACTACTATCGAGTACTTGATACGTCGCGGTGGAAGACAGTTGGAGATGTTTGAGAGCCCGGATGTGAGGGATGTTACGCTCAGTGCGGAGATGCAGGCTTGGGCGCGGGAACATGCTACTCGTAGACAACCACTTGCAGCGAGCGAGCATGCATAACAACTCGAATGACATGATTAAGAGCAATACGTGGATAGTGATACTTGTAAAGCCTAAAGCAAAAGGCGAGCTATAATGGATCAATGCAAAGACTCTACGGTACCCAGCAAACTCTCCACTCCCGCCCTATCCGCAACAGTACCCGCATCCATAACCTGCACGTTAACCTCTTTACTACCATCCTTCTTCTCCCTCTGAGCACGTTTCTTCGCTGCGCTCCAACGCGCCTTCTTGGCTTCTACGCGCTTCTCGGCTTGATCGACACGCTTGGCTACAGCACGAGCTTCGTCGGGGCGTAACGCTAAAGAGGACAAAGTGATTTTCTCGAGCGTTGAGACAGGTGCTGTGGGCGATGTTGATGTGCTGGCGGAGGGTGTGAGGGGAGAGGCGGCGGTAGGGTTCTCGGCGCGGAGGATAGCGGCTGCGCCTTCGTATGCGAGACGTCGCTCGTTAAGCACCTGCTTAATACGAGCATGGCTCTTGCGGCACTGTGTACAGTATTAGCAATGAATACACATTATATGGGTCAACCGTCATACCTGGTCAATGCGAGAGCGAACCATAGGCGGCATGAGCGTTCCGCCAGCGCGGTGCAGCTCGGCCGCTTGAGTAGCCAACAGGTTGCGTTCCCTTGCAATCACATACCACAGCGTATGCAAATCCTTGAAGCTCTTCCTCCTCAGCTCTTCAGCGCGCCATCCCCGTCCAACTGTACAAACGTCAGAGCCAACACATGATGCATAAATGATATATATATATACGCACAGCTCTTCTCATGGAAAGTACTCGCAACATCCACCGCGCTCCTAACCTCATCACCCGCATCATTCAACCCCTTCCTAAAGAAATGCCAAAGCCCATGGTCCTCTTTGACCTTCACACCCAAGTGCGGCCTCGTAGCGCCAGCAACGCGGTGATCCACACCACCCGTAGGTAACCTCGTACGCCTATGCGCAGCCTCCTCGCGTTTACCCTCGCGCTCGAGCTCGGCTTTCTCGGCGCCGGTGGGGGCGGGAGGTGGGGAGGGCTTCTTGTAGGTGAAGGCGCGGTCCAGTTGGTTGATGGAGGTCATGGCTGTGCGCGCGCCGCGCAGGAGGGGAGTGGCCGTTGGGCGCACGGTTAGGACCGGCACGAGCATGATGGGTAGAAGGGTGAAGGCGGAGGAGAGGCGCGGAGAGGTGCCAGCTGCCTGCTCAAAGTCGCGTCGGCACTTTGCGCAGTGACAGGACGCGGACACGTGAGTTTGCTCGCAGGCGTGCTTCTTGTGCGTAGCGTTAGGCAGGGTATAGAAGTTATCAAAGCCGTTCGTGCATGTGCTATACAGTATCCACAGTACTCTGTGAGATACCTCGGGGATCTTACTCACTCGCTGTACCGCGAGAGAGCGACAGAACGGCAGTTTCCGGAAAACACCCACGGTAACCCGCTACTCGCGCGGCAACTCCGACTCAGAACGAACGTCCATCACGATCATGGCACTCTACCTCTGTAACTCGCAGGACAGTATGCGACTATCAGTCTCTGATCTAGGTAGAGCCGGGAGTTATAATGTGGAAATCTCATGCAGCCACCGAAGCCGGGGCCGATGTCATCCCGAACAGGAAGTCGCGTCTCCAGATTTGAACAGCCGGTAGCGGCTGCACGTCTTCGATGGCTGCCAACACCCTGCACTCCTCCTGCTGGCTCTCAACTCCTTGCCTTGCCTCCTACGCTCATCTTGCTGCTTTCTTGCTGCTGCTGTCTGATCTAGCGACCTCGGGTAACTCTCAGACTGACCCGCCATGGAACGTTTACCGAGTACGCCTTCTGCGATCCTCATGTTCACGCTTCTGACGGGACTGATCTGATCTAATCGCATGACGTAGATGAAGTGCTCCAACTCATCTTGAACGAGATCGCAAAGCCTTCTGCCTTCGTCGTACTAAACAGAAAGCTCCGTGCCTTCGCGTCGGACGCCTACGTTCGAGCCAGATACTTCCTCGCCCGTCATGGAAAGGCGCAAGCGCTCTTCTATGCACTAGGACGCGGCGATATTGTGACAGAGCGCGTGATTGAGGTACATGCAGCCTTCTTCCACTTATGCGGGCGCAGTATCGACACTTAGTACTAGGTCCTGCTCTCTTGTGGCGCCCAAGTCTCGCGCCACCTTATCCAGCTTGCCGTACAACACTACCACCACGGCCACGTCTCCTTCATCAGCCGACCCTGGGTCCGCAACTTACCTTTCATAGTCTTCGCGCGCTTCCTCTCTCTCGCGAGCGCGCGGTTTGACGGCGAGTTCAAGCTTCCGACTAAGAAGGACCCGGACGACGGGACAAAGTTCCAGCGCTGGATCGACGAGCGTAAGAGGAAGATTGGTAGCGATAAGGAGAAGGAGGCAAGGGGGGTCGTTGAGGAACTAATCGAGCGGTGGAGGGTCAGTAGCCATGGGCTGTCTGGCTGTCTATATGCGCTTACGAGTGTATTCGCCGCGTAGTTCCAACCCGTCTGCGACAAGGACCCAGCGCTCGCGCACTTTGCACTCACTCTTGCCGTAGAGCCAAAGATTCTTGCGCTTGCAGTGGCCAATGGATACAGCGTTGACCCAGTGGTACGATTGCGTTGTCTTGTATCGCTCGCCTTTGCTTAACAAAGTTTGCAGTATCGCGACTATATCTTCCGTCGTCTGCTCACGCAACCGAGCGAAGCCTCCCAGTCTACTGATGCGGAGAGGAAGGACGAGCTACTCTCAACGCTGAGATAAGTCTGCAAATCGCGGGAGTCTTCGTACGTTCGTCCACAGGCCGCGCGTTATAGCCGGCTGATGGCTCTTAGTCTGTTTCTGTCACGCACGGTCGCAGCGGAGATCTGTCTCGAAGCCAAGGCAAACAAGGTTGCTTACGACGTGCTTAAGGCCTTGGACCGTGACGGCCTATTGCGATTCGATCTGATGTGTGTACCATCTCGCATCTCTTCTCATTGTATGGCAGTTGACCGGGGTCTTTGCTTCAGAACTCTCATTCAAGACCTGATCAAAGTGCGTACATCCCGCACTTTCTTATGCTTACAATGCATTGAATAGAGCGACATAATCAGAGTTTCGTCACCAAACGCTCCATCACCGACTCGAGCACCGCAGCAGCTATACATCATCTCTTCAATGACCTCCCGGCACACGCGGCCAACGACGCCGGCGTTCGACATGTCGTGTTGCTCACCATATTCTCTACTTCTCTCACGGCGCACATTGCCAACGCGCGTCTGCTCAAACTCGGCCTCGCGCCTGATCCGGTCGATGCTGTACCTGGCGTACGCCAGGTCTACAGGGTCTACAACACCGCAGATACACTCGCGCCCATCTCACGCGCCGAACTCGTAGCCGTTCTCCTCAGCCCATATGTCCGCACTCACCACGCCATCGCCACTTACGCACGCTTCTATGCTTTCTACCCTAACAAGACGGTGGAAGGTATGCTGGAGGAGGTCGCCCTTGCGTGCTTGAAGTTACCGGGTAAAGGAGAGATGCTCGAGATGCTTACAAGGAGGTACACGGGGCTTAGACGTATCCTTGGACAAGCCATCAAGACGTACAAGTTCGAGCTTGATGATTTGCCGGCGCATGATGCTTCGGACGGCGTGAAGAGACGGTTTCGCGTGGCGCTGGGTCGACGCATGGACGATGAATCGGTGACTATGAGCGACTCTTACCTTGTTAGCAGCCCTTAGTTTGCTCCTATGGACTCTTTGCTTACGTTGTTCACGATGCTGTGCAGGGTGATCTGACGCATGAGACGCTCAGCGAGTCTTTTGCACGCGATGTAGTCGAGGAGCGTAAGCCCTCAGGCTGGCAGCCGTATCGAGGCGCGAGGGCGCTACGTGGTCCTCAACTCGAGCGCAAAAAGGATGTCGACGCGAAGACGAAGGACGTCGAAACTACGACCAAGGATGGCACGCCGAACGAGATGCCATTGTCGACCGCACGATGGGTCATCGACACATTCGGCTCGTTGAGCGCGCAAGCGGCCGTATTTGCAGACCATGTCGTGGCGAACTGGCTGGACGAGAAGCAGACGTCGAGGTGGCGATCATCTGGCGATGGCGCGAAAGACGAAGGGACTCTGGATGGTGTACCGATGACTATGAAGCATTGGGAGATCTTGGCGAGGCTTGGGCGTCAACCTGTACGTCGCGCTCGTCGTTTCTGATAGCGAGGACTTTGTAGCTGATGGGGGTACAGAGCGAACGTATGCTTGCACGTGTTGCAGCGGGCGAGACGTTCTATGAGCGCGCGGAGGACTACATTTCGGCTTCTGCTACTCCCGGGTCCGTGCTGGCCGCTAAATCCGAAGCAGACGCTGAAGTTGGCGAGAGGCTGGTTGCAGAGGTCCTCGCATCGCTCGTTCGTCCGCGCCGCGCTGCCGCGGAAAAGGTCAAGTCGTACATCGAGCTCGAGAGCGATGATGACGAAGATGGGTCGGACGTAGGCGACGGGTCTGCAAACAGCTCTGATGCTGTGATACCGATCGTCAAGGTTGAGCAAAGTAGCACCTATGGGAACGTCAAGGTCAAGGCGGAGCCCGTGGAGCCCGCCATGGCGGTTAAGACCGAGGTCGCTCCCGTAGCCGACGACGGCGAGGACTGTGACTGCACCCGCAACTGCCACGCCCGGTGCTGGTGCGGCTGTCACAGTGACATGGACTCGGACGACGAGTTCAGTTCGGAAGACGAGGGCGTTCCGATTGAGCGCTGCAAACTCGGCTTAGATTGCCCTGAGCGGCACGCATTCTTCGGCGCGCCCGGTGAGAGACGTACGGCAGAGGAGAAGGCAAGGCTGATGCGCGTCGAGGTGGAGAGAGAGCGTTGTGCGGCTGCGGCAGACAAGGGCGAGAGGGATCGTAAGGAGGCGCATGAGAAGGAGATGCAAGTTCTCTCGAAGCGTATCGAAAAGGCGGTCGAGAACACTGGGAAGGCACGCCATGCTCGCGATGACTGGGTATGGAGACGGGATGATACACTACTCTCTTCAGGCGGCGTTCCTAAGGAGGGGGTCTCGCGCATGTTGGACAGCATAGGGAGAATGATACTGAAGCGTGACGAAGACATCGAGAGGGCCGTTGACGAGGAGAAACGGTTGAAGGAAGAGTCGAAGGCGTTGGATACGGATGCGGCGGAAAAGTTGAAGCAACTTTCGTTGTGGACATCTGGACTGGGCGCGTTGCACAAGGGAGAGTTGCAGAAGGTATGCTCTCTCGAGATGGACTAGTCGTTAATTGCTGACTATTTGCAGCATGCGAACATGAAGAAACGTCTTGGCCTCAAACGCGCTTCCAAGTCGGCGTTTGTCATCACGCTCGACGCGAATCTCTGGAGGTGGCGCGATTCTCTTCGCGAAACGAAGGAGAGGTGAAGAAAGCGCGAGGAGGAGGCGAGCATTCACGTGCCAAGGACTCGGAGGATGAGGACGAAGGCGACGGTAATAATGTGGTCGAAAAGACGAAGCGCCGCATTCAGGTCTCTTGAATTTGAAGGGTATCCTTAAGATGTGTCAAGTAGAACAATACTCTGCGCAAACATACCTTGCAACGTTGGAGATGGACGCATTACCTTGACGAATCGGGAAACTTGCATAGTATAAGCCTCGAGACAGAATCAGCTTGGCGTGACTCGCCCTGTTCATACAACAATCATCTGGCAGCTACGCGCAAGCAGATAAGGTTATCGTCTGCAACCGCCGACGTACTAGGCCAGCTGTGCATGTCTGAGAGTACGAGGGGCGCAAAGCGGGTGCAGTCATATAAAAGTCCGCAGATCATCCTCTGCAGACTCGGGATCCGCGCATACAGTACGTTTGACAAACGAAGCTGACAGGAAGCGGAGTACGACCCGCGACTATGGGATGAGGACTGTCTGGGCGTACCGTGGCCAATACAGTAAGTACATGTACATAGCGTCGCGCATTCAGACCATTGACGAGCGTAGTTGCAAACCCGTCAATTCGTGTATTTGGGCGCAGACATCGTGTATACAGATGCAGTCAGATAAGCTGCCCACGGTTGACAGGTGCGCATGGTGCACTGTAGTAGAGTTGTCGAGGCGGTGTCTGAATGCTCGACTCAGTGCGCATCAGGGGCGAGCGCGGCCGCCGCACCCGCGCCACACGCTCTGATGGCAGAGACACTGGCAGGCTTCGATATAGACAGCGCGCAGGGCGCTTGCAGGATTTGAACAGCTACGCTGAGCCTGGGTTGACGCTGGGAGAGCGCACTCGTACTGGTACCGGTGCCGAGGGTTCGGGGCGGAGACATGGCCGCGTGAGGCACCACTCTGTCCCAGACGCCCTACTCAGTAGCCCCATGGTGTTGTGCGGCGCCTCCCGCATACGTGTCAAGGTCCAGTGGAAAGTGCAGAATGAAATCTAGAAAGCAGCAACGTAAGTTCAAATGCAGGGATTCAACGCTAGGGGAGCGCGTACCTGCGACCCCGACAAGGGATACGGACCGGAGTCCTGCGCCGCCGGGAGACAAGGCGAACGCGCGTCGCCTCAAAGGGGTTCGCACGAAAGTGTGCAAGACCGACATGCGAAAGGGTGCGCTGGACAGTTGTACTGCGCGCGCTGGATTGACAGATCCGAGCGGAGCGTGGTCACCTCGTCGCTGACCAGCGGTCTCCGTCGGACGCCTCGCGTTCTTCGCAGGGTAGAGTATCATCGGAGGACCCGTTCACGGACTTGTCTGTATGAACGTCCTCGGCCGCTGGCGGTAAGGAGGAATCGGGCGGAGAGTCCAAGATCGTGCGCGTAGCCCAGTTATGCCTCGATGTCCAAACGGTAGCGAAGACCGTGCCCAGAATGGTCACATAGTTGTTGATATAGATTATGTATATTCCCTCCATCCAATGCGGTTGCGCTGCCATGAGACCGATTTGTATGATGTTCATCGTGACACTAGAGCGTCCCGCGAAAGAGTCTGGTGAGCACAAGAACGCTGCGGAAAGACTGCGAGATTACTCACGGGAACACACAGTTGCCCAACGCGATGAGAAAGATGGCCGGTAGACGCGTCATGACTTCATCATGAAGGATCTGGAGGGCGTCAGCGTCTGATTCGGGGGTAACATGCCGCATCAGGAAGCGTACATGTTCACCGTCCTTCCGGAAGTCATATAACTTGTAGAGGAATATCAAAGACGCGTAGCTGTAACTGCTTTAGTCGGACTGTGCGGAAAGGCTGAGTGAACTATACGCACGCGTTGTCTATCGCTTGCAGAGCAAACAACGACATTACAAGCGGGCCTTCTCCCCAGACAAGGCCCTGAACTGCTTTGATGCCAGGCAGCGATAGACGATCCATAGGGTATGTGACCATGAAAACTAAGACCACAACGACGCGAGCTGTTTTGATGAGGACAGGGACAGTGAGGAGGCAGAGGAGTAGTTTGTCGGTCCTGAGTTGGACCGGGAAGAAGGCCAGAGTACGGAATAGCAAGACAGTGTCAAAAAACATAGGTGGTACCAGCAGTGTGATGATCTTGAACATCCACCACCAACGCGAGATGACGAGCGTAGGATCGAAGAGAAACTGCACAATGTAGCCTATAGTTGCACCCGCCTGTAGAAGACCGAGTGCGCAGGAGATGACATTCAGCTGGAAGACGGGCTGTCTGCGCGTGCGCCGAGGAGTGAACGCCACAAGAGTCGCCATGACGGGCACAAGCATGGACCCGAGAGAGGCAATGATGAGCAAGAGAGGGACGAGCTGAGCGATGTCTGCATGGGCGACATCGCCAGCTGCCGGTGCGCTGCCGCTCATTGTGCGCGCCGGGTGACCTGCGGGGGCGAGGTAGGTGGCCGGCGAAAATTCGCGGAGGGCTGTTTAAGTAGTAGATTCATTAAGCCTTTTGTCGTGATGCGCGGTCAACAGCATTGGGCGGACAGTTGATCTGCTCCGGCACCCGATTGACGGCTGCCCAAGAGAGTTAGATTAAGGAATGAACGCGGTGCGCGCATCTACTTACGAAAGCGCTCGGACGTTACGCGTCACTCCGTGACCCTCGAGCCGAAACCGCCGAGACAACCAGGCCATCTTGAATCGCCCACAGCCACGACCCCTCTTATTCTTCTTTCTTTCAAACCACCAGCATGGACTGGGACACCCTCACACCTCAGCGTCTGCAAGTTCTGGAGCAACTCAAGAGGCAGGTGCAGGAGGAACAACTGCTAAAAGACGAGCAACACCTCGTATCATTCGACGACCATACGCTCGCGTAAGCGGACATTCCGTGCCTGCATTACCCCGCCCCCCTAATACGGCTCACGCCTCCGATCTAGTCGTTTTCTGCGTGCCCGTTCTTTTGACCTCAAAGATGCACATGCGATGCTCGCAGCCTGTGTTGAATGGAGGCGTACTGTCGAGGGGAAAGGTCTCACGACGCTCTACAAGGAGATGGATCCCTTCGACGTATGTCACGTTCACGTTTGACGTTCGACGTCTCTTTCCATTCGACATATGCTGACCACAGATTGATCGGACAGTTTCCGGAGCGTAAACATGTTTCTCAGCACTGGCCTATGTACTTTCACAAGGTGCGCATTTAACTGCTCGGCTCGCAAGTAAGACCCGAGTATTTAACTCATCTCGGCGCCTTCTCTTCTAGACTGACAAGGTGACGCCCATCTTCCATCTTCGCCGCTGTGTTCTGACGCCTGTAATACTTCAAGTTCGGCCGCCCGGTTAATATCCAAGCCTTTGGGTCTATCAACGTGGGCGAGCTATTCAAGGGCATTACACCTGAACGTCACTGGCAGTCAATCATAGTAAACGCCGAATCTCTCATCGCGGAAGTGCTGCCCGCTGTCTCTGCCGAAAGAGGTCAACATATTGAACAAGCTATGGTCATCATTGACCTCAAAGGCTTCAGGTTCGTGGCGCCGTCAGTGTGACTCCTTCCTCGCTTAATGAAAGGCTCCGTTATAGTCTTAGCCAGTTCTGGCAAATGAAGTCGCTAGCCCAGCGTGCGTTGTACGCCTCGCAAAACTATTACCCGGAAACGTACCGTAAAGCTCGCCTTCACGTCCATGCTTGCGCTAACAGCTGACTGCAGGATGGGCAAGCTAATTATAATCAATGCCCCCGTAACCTTCACGGCCATCTGGAAGTTCATCAAGCCTCTCATTCACGAGCGCACAGTCAGCAAGGTCGAGATTTATAGCTCGAACTATAAGGAGGCGCTTCTTGCGCAAATCCCCGCAGAGAACCTTCCCGTATCGCTCGGTGGGCAGTGCTCCTGCCCGGGCGGCTGCAGTAATGCCGGCCCGTGGATGGATGGCCGCACGGAGCGCCGGGCGCAATGGATCGCTGGTCAGCGTGCTCGCCCCGGCGTGCCCTGGGTCGGCGAGGATGTCGACCTAGTAGCCCAAAGCAAGTCTTACAACGTCGGTACGATCCAACTTGATGAGGCGGAGATAGAGGCAGTCAAAGCCCAGCAGTCACAGACGCCGTCTGCCGTCCCTGTCTCCGCTTGAACGCCGCTACGACTTTCACGAGTCACGACTTTCACGACCTTTCACCTTGGTTTCCTTCATGTCAGGACTTCTCTTCAGGTTGTACGCGGTCTGTACAGTACCTCCCGCTTTGCTCCATATCTATTTGTCTCGGTGCTCTTCGAAGGATTTGTGCATAGAATCATCACTCTGTATCATGTACATCACTACTCTAGCTTGTTGTGCGCATAATCCAGCGAATCATTTTCATCGTCCGACGTTCGTGCGTACGCTGAGTGACATGGAGACCAATAACATCTGTAAAAGGCAGACGAACGCTCGGAACCGCCGGTGCCGCTCAACATGATCAACAAGCGACGCGATCACAGTTGCCACAGCTGACAGTCGTGCACACCCTATTATCACGGGGTTTACGGACAGCCACACGTATACGGAAGGTGCGCCGCTTTGCATTGAACATGACACACAAGAAAGCACAGTGGGCGTACGAAGCCGTCTCTCATCGACGCCACCGCCCACGATGTTCGGACTGCAATACAATCGAGTCGCCGCCATCCCCTTGTGCAAGAGTTGCAACCTAATCTCATGGACGAGGTCGCCAGGGACCGGTACGGCCAACTTAGAGTATAAAAGCCTGTGCGGCAATCGCACGTCACTTACCTCACTACGCTCGCAAAGAAGGAACATGCATCTCAGAGCGCCCTCAGATCGATCTCACTGAATCACACCAAATATAAAAGTGAAAAAGCCAAAAATCAAATGCTAGTCATCCCAAGAAACAAACAGACAAATCCGAAAACCCAATGCTGCCCAAGTACAGAAAGATGTACGTATACCGTGAGACCAGAAGCCCGCCGCTAGCGAGCGCACCACCAGGATGCGCACGCTAAATTCGTAAATGTTCGTCGTCGTTTAGTCGAGCTCGTTAATAGCGCGCTTGCCGAGAAGGTCAGAGACAATCGCGCCAGCCGCGCCCGAGGCGATGCCACCAGCAACGGCGGCACCGACTGCCTTGAGCGAGCGGCCCTCAACCGCATCGGGAATATCCATGTAGATCGTGCCAGTCTCCGTGTCGTAGAGGAGGTCGGATGCGTCCCTGCCTAGGAGGTTGCTAGCGATAGCACCCGCTGCGCCGGAAGCGATGCCGCCAGCAACAGCGACACCGACGGCCTTCAGAGAGCGCGCTTCGAGCGCCTCAGAGACCTCCGGCTCGCGCTTGTTGAAGATGTCGCTGACGACCGCGCCTGCGACACCCGATGCGATACCACCGGCAACGGCAGTGCCAATGGCCTTGAGCGAGCGGCCCTCGTTGGCATCCGGGGTGTCCATGTAAATCGTACCAGTCTCCGTGTCGACCAGGAGACCAGACGCGTCCCTGCCAAGGAGGTTGCTGATGATAGCACCAGCAGCGCCCGAAGCAACGCCACCTGCGACAGCGGCGCCGACAGCCTTGAGAGAACGACCCTCGTTGGCGTCGGGGACCTCCATGTAGATCACCCCGGTCTCGGAGTCGACCATGAGGCCGGAGAGCTCAGAGCGCCTGAATAACTGTCAACAATGATGGACGCGATGAAACCAAAAGACTGCACGCACTTGTTGAAGAGGTTGCCAAAGAAGTTCTCGATGGCCGTGAGGGAGCGCTTGTTGAAGAGGTCGCCGACGACAGCGCCTGCGACACCCGATGCGATACCGCCGGCAACGGCGGTGCCAATAGCCTTGAGTGAGCGGCCCTCGTTGGCGTCCGGAACATCAGCGTAGATCGTTCCGGTCTCGGTGTCGACCATGAGTCCAGAGAGATCAGAGCGCCTGAAGATAATCAGTTACTGGTAGCGTGGGCATCTGACACTGTACTCACTTGTTGCCCAAGAAGTGGTTGGCGATGCCACCAGCGGCGAGAGAGGCCACGCCGCCAGCAACTGCAGTGCCGATTGCTTTGAGCGAACGGCCCTCGTTGGCATCGGGAACGTCCATGTAGATCACACCGGTCTCGGTGTCAACAAGAAGGTCAGAAGCGTCCCGGCCAAGGAGATTGCTGATGACGGCGCCGGCAGCACCTGATGCGATGCCACCAGCGACGGCAGTGCCGATGGCCTTGAGGGAGCGTGCCTCGGTGGCGTCGGGAACGTCCATGTAGATGGTACCAGTCTCCGTGTCAACGAAGACGCCGTCGGAACGCTTGTTGAAGAGGTTGCTGACGATCGCACCGGCGGCGCCAGATGCGATGCCGCCGGCGACGGCCGTTCCGATGGCCTTGAGCGAGCGAGTCTCGTTCTCATCGGCAGTGACCATGTACAGGGTACCGGTCTCGCTGTCGACGAAGAGGCCAGGCTCGGAGCGCCTGCACAAAAGATCAGAACTGGAATGCACGCTGAAAGACGGAAAACGTACTTGTCACCGAGGAAGTGGTTGGCGACAGCACCAGCGGCGAGAGAAGCCACACCGCCAGCAACGGCGGTGCCAATGGCCTTAAGAGAGCGTCCCTCGTTCGCATCGGGGACCTCCATGTAAATCACGCCGGTCTCGGTGTCGACCATGAGACCGGAGGGCTCAGAGCGCCTTAGAAACAGTCAGTATGACAGACATGAATGAAAACAGACGAGTATGCGCACTTGTTAAAGAGGTTACCGAAGAAGTTCTCAATGGCAGTAAGCGAACGCTTGTTGAGCAGGTCACCGACGATGGCGCCTGCAGCGCCAGATGCGATACCGCCAGCCACAGCAGCGCCGACAGCCTTCAGGGAGCGGGCGTCGTGCTCCTCAGCGTCAGGCTCCCGCTTGTTAAGGAGGTCGCTGACGAGGGCGCCAGCTGCGCCGGAAGCGATGCCACCAGCAACAGCTGCACCGACAGCCTTGAGAGAGCGCTGCTCCTGTTTGGAAGAACTGTAAAGCGTACAATCAGTATAATGTACAAGTGCACTAAGATGGAAGGTCTACGAACGCGACGGGGGCAGCGAGAGCGACCGGTGCGATGTGAGACGCAACGAGAGTGAGAGCGAGGAGGTTAGAGAAGACGGCCTTCATGTTGATAGATTGAGGTGTTGAGAGGATTGGATAGAGATAATGAGAGTGTGTGTCGTAAACGAAGACGGCGGTCGGACTGATCGTGAAAGAAAGACGGTAGTAGGGTGCAGAGAGAAAACGAAGAAGCCGAGAGTCTTGGGTGACCAGCACCGGTAAGGAAGAAGAAGAGACGATCGAAGGTGAGCGGCGAGCTGAGGATCGTCCATCGCAGAGCATACAGTTTATATAGTAGCGATGGTTTCTCCGGTCACACAGCCGGTTGGTTGAGGCAGCATAGTCGCATCAGTCGCATCAGCGGAAGGCTGAATGTACGACCCGACAGATAGGCTCAGTACCTATTGTGTGATGAAGTCGAAAGAAACAATCATATTTGAGGGGAAGCCGCAAAGATGGGCCGGTCGTTCCGAGGC
Source organism: Peniophora sp. CONT (assembly GCA_001632445.1). Lineage (NCBI taxonomy): Eukaryota > Fungi > Basidiomycota > Agaricomycetes > Russulales > Peniophoraceae > Peniophora > Peniophora sp. CONT. The sequence continues at coordinate 98,541 of KV424529.1, read as the reverse complement.
TGCGCATCTGGCCGTTAGCGCACTTCGTTGAGCTTGCGACGAGCTGGTAGACGATGCTTGGGACTGCTAAAAGTTCAACAACTGTTCAAGACTGCGAGAGATAGACTGACGTACTGGCATGTACATTGCCCTCTGGTCTCGTCGCATCTTCGTAGATACGTCCTGCTGACCGCACAAGACGTTACAGTCCACATATTGGATGTTTTGATGGCAAAATACCGGAGAAGGATTGCGATGTCGCATTGGCTGCTTGCCCTGCGTGCATGATTCCTTGGCGCAGCCAAGTCGCGATCGAGCGATATGTGCAGAGCGCGCGTCGCAAGGTAAATGCACTGCCCCATGTGCAAGTTAGCCCGGTCAAGTGAGCCGGATCTCGTCTACGCTGGCTAGTACAAATCCGCCGAAGCGTGTATCGATCTCAGAATGCCACGAGAAATATAGGACGAGGCCAGTGCGAGCATGGAGTGCGGTAACAGCTCTCGAGTGCATCGACGTCTCTGGTCAAGCTTCATGACGCGTTTGCTTTGAGCTCGGTCTACGGAAAGCCAGCGGGCAGGGTCGACGTCAAGCAACGCTAGGCAGCGCTCAGCGTCGCGGCGATGTGATCCACAAGTAGATCCATCTCGTTGTCTCAAGCACTGGTAGTAGCGACTGATGAACGGAGAGACGATGGGTCGGTGTCCGTTCTGAGTTGGTCGTGCGGACCAAGTGACAAGCAAGGCGGGAGCATGGAGGCTGTGCCACGAGCTACCGATCCTGCGGACGTACGGCGGGAACAAGAAAAAGCTGTCCAGATCGAGCAATTAGACCAACGAGTGCGTTGTATGGAACGTGCAAACGGCATTGTTGGGAATGAGATGGTCCCTGAGCATCATGGTGGTCGACAGACGCAAGCAGGGGCGGAACGCGCAGCGCGTTCCGCTGTACGTCGAGCTAACAAGGGCAAACAAACGCGTCGCGTCGCGCGACGGCGAGTATGCGATGGACCTGCAATAGCGTGCAACTACGTTGAAAGGACGGGCTAAAGATAGTCTATAGGAATACAAAACTGTATACAAGCGAGCACAATATTCCTCGTCATCAAACAGGGTTGTAATGTACAATTCAAGCAGCGTCCATGACTATCGCACACTCATCCTCCAAGTTCTGTCCGACTATCTCTGCGGTATCTACTTATTGTGGTGCAACAAACTGCTCAGGAAGCCGTGGTGCTGTTTGGGTGGCGGCTGCTGCCCAGGACCGTGCGCCTGCTGCTGCCCATCGTATCCCTGCTGTTGTCCTCCATATCCCTGCTGCCCGCCATATCCCTGCTTCCCTCCATACCCTTGACCGGGTGGAGGGCCCCCATGACCTCCCTGCTGACCACCACCAAACCCGCCTTGCTGACCACCAAAGCTTCCCTGCTGCTGACCACCGAGACCGCCTCCGCCGTGATGTCCTCCGCCATGCTGCTGTCCTCCTCCAAATCCGCCCTGAGGGCCTCCACCGCCGAATCCTTGCCCACCTCCCTGCTGACCGCCAAATCCTCCGCCACCTCCACCGTGGTGACCACCTCCGCCAAAGCCACCACCCTGAGGCCCACCGAATCCTTGACCTCCACCGGGGCCACCACCGAAGCCTTGTTGGCCACCTCCACCAGGTCCGCCGAAGCCGCCGCCACCTCCTGGGCCACCAAAGCCACCTCCTCCACCGCCTGGAGCCCCAAAGCCGCCGCCGCCTCCACCGCCTTGCCCGCCATGTTCGTTACGTCCGCCGTACATCGTGAGTAGTCGTGATTACTAGTGGTTGACGAGTAATTTGCTTGTGGTACGTGGGTGATGGGTAGTATGCGGATATTGAGGCGCAAATTGAGTGTGACGCAGATAGAATTGGGCGGTGGGTGTTTATATACCTTTCCGCGAATCTCATAGGTGCCTGGGTATGGCGTAGAACTGCGCGATGCGTTATGACAGCCGGGAGCGGCTGAGGGCGGGTCGGTGCTGCGCAGTCTTGCGGTGGGGCCGACATGGCGCGCGAGCGGAGGCTCTGCGAATGGACCCGGCGCAAAGTGACGAGCATCGGCGGGCGAGACCGAGTGGGTATGGCGGTATCATAGTACCTGCATAGAGGATGTTCAGCAATGCGTATTATACATTAAGGCTGACAAGGCTGCCGTTGAGTAAGCAGGAGAAGGCCCGCATATCGAGAGAAGGACTGCTAGCCAGAAACGGGTCTCGACAGCTCCATGGCGCAGACAACGGAGCTTGGAGGTCTATGCCAGCTAAATGGACAAGACGGTTCCGAACAAGAACCAGAAGGAACATCCCAGCGAGTTCTCCAAGGTGACATGTACACCCGCCCGAATATCAGTGCTTCCGTACGTCCTGAGGTCGAGAGTGTTCTCAGTCTTGCCCATCACCGGCAGCACAAAACCAACATAAATGATAGCCCCCCATACGAGGTCCCATCTAGTGACGAGCCATCGTATGCGGTAAGAAGCTAATCACTTGCTTGTGTTCGTGCTGTCGATGCAGGGTCATAACGAGAAACGCCAGCGACACCAATAAAGCCATCAACCATCCTGCTTATGACCTTGGTAGTATGCATCTCCTTTCTCCTCCTTCGACCAGAGCCACCCCCGAGGGCAGCGCGGTCGCGCTGCCGCACATCATTGAGCTCTCCAGAAGATGTTAAACAAGCAGCCGTAAACACGTACCGTCCAGTGCTTACTTCTTTTGGAAGCGAATCCTTACTGGACGTTCAAGACGAACATGGACTATCAATGGCTGTTAGGTTCATTATTCCTATCATTGACACACAAATCGAAACGACTTGCGTTCAGAGTCTCTAATAAGTCGGCCTTGTTGAAAGAGCGTCCGCCGCGGAATATCTATCAGATATATATTAGTAGTGAAGCGGAGGAAGAGTGTTTCGACGAGACCTTACCGGGTACGATGGAAGTCACATTTGCTAGACAGGCTGTTCGATATTAGGTAAATGTAAATACTATCTTGAAGCTTATATCCGCTCAGTATCAGTCATATGTTGTCGAAACCAATTTGGTCCAGAGAGCCGCTGACGACGATAAGATACGGATTCTAGGGCTTCCGTGGTGATGAGGGGTTCAGTATATGACTATGCAGCACTGTGGACCCCCATCATCCAGAAATTCACTATCCATTTCACTAGTTCTACACTTGAACATGCGTGTATCGGACCTATGAATTCGCTGTCCAGATCGCGAAGTTCTCTAGTTTGGACCTCAAAACCGGGACAGCGAAAATCCATGGTAATATCGCCACTTCGCTGTCCTCATTTCACGGTCTTTCGTGGGATTTTCCCTGTCCTCGGCAGCGAATTCATCCAGATTGAGAGCCCGCGCAGACTGCCCCTGTTGGCACCTCCAGTACATCCATAGGGTCATATAGCAGCAGATACTAGCAGGATTTCATGGATTGCAATGTAACGAGCATTTACATGTGATAAAATCTAGTAGCTACAAACAGAATGCTTCTATCCCTTATACTCACCGAGCTCACCACAGCCGACCACGTAGACGACTGACGACATGGGAAGGTTGTGAATAGAGTCTACCCGTTATTGGTTAGTATGCATGCTCGACTGAGGACGGAGTGTAAACGCACCTGAGGCCTGAGGCTACAGCGACGTCGCAGAGGGCGATGCTGTGCGGCGGATCGATTGCTCCCCTCGTACGATGGCTGTCGTAGATGAGAATGAGTATTGCGCACGAGCACACACTACAGATAGTCGATTGATCAGCGCACGTTCAGGCTGTTGTTCTCGATGCATGGGAGAGAGCACACCGGTGGCGGACCGGCCCGCGCAGCGTCAATGCGCGGGATTCACGCCGCACACGCACGACCCAATGTCGGAGTCGGCCATCTGTGTCATCATATCCAGGGTCACAGTGCAGAAGCAGACTAGAACGAGGACGAGTGGGTGTCCAGGGAGAGGGCCGTGGTCGTTGAGAGCAAGAGAGACGAGCCGACTTGGGCACTGACAGGCTCTGCGGGGCTTGACGTCATTGCCTCCCACGGTTGGATTTCGCTACTTCTGCGCCCGAATTTCCGGTGCATATTTTCTGACCCTTCCAAGGGCCGTTTAGGTGGGTTTTATGACAGGGACAGCGAATGTCATATTCTAGCGCCGAGATAGCGAAACGCGAAGATCCGAATCCGGGGTACTGACTTTCTCTGGTTTCTTGTCCCACAGTGCAGCATGTGGCTTCGGTCAGCTTCGAGACGCATATACAAGGTTCGCAAAGATGACCGGCGCTGGAAAATTGCCCTATGAACCCAGTAATCACATTTCAATGTCTTGCACCAAAACACCGAACCCGTATGAGAGCGCACAGACGGGACAAGCCTGCGCATAGCAGGTAAAGCAAACGATGAATAGCGAATGATATGGTAATGCGGACTGGCGTGCAGAAGTAACCCCACTACTTCTTCTTGACAGCCTTTATCCTGATCGTCTCGTTCCCAATGAAGATGCCCTAACCTCTCCATCAGCCTTCTCTTCCATACACACAAAAATGACGCGCCACAAACCTTGCCCTTATACGGTTCCGGCTTTCTCCACGCTCTAACCTCCGCCGCAAACAGCCCCAGCAAATGCTTATCCGTCGAACTCAACGCAATCTTCGTAGCATGCGGCACCTCCGCCTTGATCCCCTCGGGAATCGGCACATACACAACGTGACTATACCCAAGCATCATCCTCAACCTCTGTCCACCCTCTTTCCTCGGGTCGTCCTCTAGCGCCGCACGGTATCCTACGCCCACGAGGAATAAAGGGACAGAGAAACCTGTAGAGGTTCCCGTGACGGCGTTGGCGATGAGCGAACGGGTTGTTCCCCACATTGCGCGCTGGCGTTTGATGTCGCGGTCTTGGACTCCAACCAAGAGTTCGGTGGCGGACGGTTGGGTTATTTGGACATAGGGCTCTAGTGGGACTGAAGCTGTTCCGAGTGGTCCGGTCACCATTAGGAGGGTGGGTAGAGCGGTGACGGAGACGTTTGGCGGAAGGGCGATGGGGAGTTTCCCGATATTGTCCTTTAGCGCGCGTGCGGAGGTCGAGAACGCGTTTCGTGGTGTTGAGGAGCGCAAGGCGGAGGCGCGCGGGGCTGCGCGGGCCAGGAGAGAGGTGGAGGCCATGGCTGAAGAAAGACAAGTCGCGTGGACGTGGCTCGCGTTCAGGCGCCTGCTCTCGCGCGTCAACGAGGCCTTTGGTTCCCGCCACCACCTGCTTTCTTTGGCATCTAATCTACTCGTCTATCTAGTTACATTGGATATCTGCCGTCATGTCTAGGTTCGCGCCGCACCATAAGTCCACGAACCAACCCCGCGCAACAAGCTCGACGATCTGCCAGAAATGCCTCGGGAACGGTATTTATCTTCAGTTCCCTATCCTACACCATAATACTCATTACTACTCACGCACAGGTCATTTCACATATCAATGCAAATCCACCGCAGCACCGTACATCTCGCGTCCCTCGCGCACACAGATGCTCGAGAAACCGAGTCTGCTGGCTAAGATGCGTGCCGAGGGTAAGCCGTCGGTCGAGGTTCCCGAGGAGTTCAAGTCAAAGTACGGAGATTCATTCGTCATGCTCATTGCGAATATACAGATGCTGAACTGCTTCTAGGAGTGGGACGGCGAACAAGATATTGAGTGCGAAGGAGAAGGAACGCGAGAAGGGCAAGGAGCCGGCGAAGAAGCGCAGGAAGCGGTGTGTACTTTCGTTAATATACGTTATTGACCGCACACTTATGTTTGTGCTTCAGATCTGGCTCTCCTTCGTCAAGCTCGGATTCGGATAGCGATAGCGACTCGAGTTCAAGTTCTGACTCTGATTCAGACTCGAGCTCCGGGTCAAGTTCAAGTTCGGGCAGCGATGATTCGCGTATACGTAAAGCACCCAGGCGGAGGGATTCGTCTGGGGAGCGCGCAAGGAGTCGCAGTCGCTCGCCTCCGAGGCGTCGTTGAGATATCGACTTGCTTTCCGAGTCCTCATGTTTGAATACTTGTAATATAGAATGCGTCGTCGATATTCCAGCAATGCAAGTGATGCTTAATTAGTGTACGGTATTGTCCGGTGTGCACGCTGCGTGATATAAACAGATGGGACGAGGTTATAGACACTTGGATCCTGTTACCGCCGTGTTCATGATGAGCGCGACGATGAGGCTGCGTAATTTCGGTGAGTATATTGAGTACAGAAATAGACACAAGGAGGCGTACCCGTAAAGACCCAACACCTCAGCGAAAATGAGAATAAGCACCATGCTCACGAACACCTTGCTCTCCGTCACGTACGCACGCACACACTATCCACGCGGTCAGCGTCACATTCCTCGGATAATATAAGCAGCACGTACCGAGTCGCCCACGATACCAATGGCATAGCCTGCTGCAAGACCCGTGATACCGCACGCAAGTCCAGCACCGAGATGCATGGCGCCCGCATATAACGTATAGTCATTCGTCGGATCCACTGCAAACCGCCGTCAATACCTCCTCCACCCCCCGATGTAGTACAGTGTCACGTACAGTTTCCTGCAATAAGTACAGACACTACCAGTCCGTATACGGCGATGATACCGGACATGACGACGGGGATGAGCGACTAGAATCATGATGTGAGGCTCACAAGGTGAGGGGAGTGGAATGGGCATGTGTACCTTCATGATGAGGTCTGGCCTGAATGTACCGAGGCCAGCAATTCCGATGCCTGATTTGGCCGTACCGTACGCGGCGCCGACGGCTGAACGTTCCTCTCAGCACCACACCCGAAGAAACCAGTTGAAAGTCAGTACGCACTGCTTAGGATCATCTGCATGCACACCGCAAATTTAGTATCTTATTAGCTATTAGTGCATGATAGGTACGCACCGACGCGGCGACGCCGGCAAAGCCGAAGAAGGGCGCATAGGGAGGACAGACACCGGCAGACATGGGGGTTATGCTCGAGAACGACGAGGCGCGTCGCGGTCACCGCGCAGTGACAGTGCTGATGAGCTTCGCACGCTCAATACCGAAGGTTGCTTTCGGCGTCCATCAGCTATGGAGGCTTTATTCTTCAATGTGCGTCATTTCATCTAGAAATGCATAGGGTAGAGTGCTGAAGATGTATTATAGGTCGACAGCGGGTTCTTGGAGGGTATGATCCGCGGGTACAAGGCCGGGATCCTCACTTCGGCCCAGTACGCCAACTTGTGCCAATGCGAGACGCTCGAGGGTATGCTCCTCCTTCTAAACAACATTTAAGATATATCTAATACACGCAAATAGACCTCCGTACCCAACTCTCCTCGACCGACTACGGCAACTTCCTCGCCAACGAGCCCTCTCCGCTCTCCACGAGCACCATAGCCGACAAAGCGACCTCCATCCTCGTCGACCAATTCAAATACATCCGTTCCTGCGCCGTAGCCCCACTATCAAAGTTCCTGGACTTTATAACGTACGGCTACATGATCGACAACGTCGTGTTGCTCATCACGGGTACCCTACACGAGCGCGACACGCACGAACTACTCGAACGGTGTCATCCGCTCGGTTGGTTCGAGACGATGCCGGCACTTTGCGTCGCTACGAATGTGGAAGAGCTTTATGCGACGGTATTGGTGGAAACGCCCTTGGCGCCATACTTCCGCGACTGTCTCTCAGCTTCGGACCTCGACGACCTGAACATCGAGATCATCCGTAACGCGCTGTACAAAGCCTACCTCGAAGACTTTTACTCCTTCGTCTCTTCCCTCGGCGGTCCCACCGCAGACGTCATGACGCGTATCCTCGCATTCGAAGCCGACCGTCGTTCGATCAATATCGCGCTCAACTCGCTTGGCACCGAGCTGGGAAAGGAGCAACGCGCAAGGTTGTTCCCAAGTATCGGACGGTTGTACCCCGAGGGCAATAATCAACTTGCGAGAGCGGACGAAGCGGAACAAGTCCGTTCCGCATGCGAGAGCGTAGTCGAGTATCGCTCGTTCTTCGACGGCACGGCCAATCGTTCCAATGCTGGTGGAGACACGAACGATGATCCCGCGGCGGGGCTGGAGGATAGGTTCTTCGTTACGGAGGTGGCGCTGAACAAGCTTGCGTTCCTGCAACAGTTCCAGTACGGCGTTTTCTACGCCTACTTCAAGTTGAAGGAGCAGGAGATTAGGAATATAACGTGGATCGCGGAGTGTATTGCGCAGGAGGCGAGGGATAGGATCCAGGACTTTATCACTATCTTCTAGGCAAGTGTTACCTAGGAAACGAGGATGAGGTGGAGGTTGGCTCGATGAGCTGTTTGTGGCTGAGTCTGGACATTTACTTTGACAGCTTAGTAATATATCGGTTTGTTGGATGATACTCGACCGCGACGATGGTCAGCTATTGACGGTTCTGTAACCCCACGTCGTCGTTTACCGCGCTTACAGACACCGCACTCATCCTTGCTGCCAACTTGTTGGACAGCTCTTCGTTGGTGGGTTCGCGGCTGGTGACCGGTGAAGCACTTTCGGCTTGCGACTTCATTTTTGAAATTTGACGTCCAAAGTCCGTATTGTGTCCACATGCATGTCGTTTACAAGTCAGTGCCAAACGGCACTCTGTCTCCGGTGTTCGCGTCGTGATCTCAAGTAATCCGCCGGGCTCGTCACAACACAATCGCTTTAGTCGGCCGTACCCTTACTGACATTGAATTCCACATTATGCTATCTGACATTCTAGTTCTAGGTATGTGCATGGGCTGCCAACGCGCAGTCAGTACGCCGTCCCCCCAATGGCCAGTAGCGATGTACTCACGGGCACCCCGAACCTTGTCGTGGATGATCATGTCATTGAACCTCCTGCGTGGACCAGTTTATCAGCTTGTGTAACTCACCATCAAGATACTAGTGCAAAATACTCACCCAACGAGTTCGCTGATATACTCCTCCTCGCTCATCCCGCTCTCCTCCATCTCCTTCACCGCCTTCCTCGCCACACCAGGGAGAACCGGCACCCAGTAGAACTTCACGTACGACGTCCGGTCCTGCGTATCCTTCGACTTTTGGCTTCCGAACAGTAAAGGGATGTTGCAGCACGTAGGGTCATCGTACACCTTAGTCAACGTATGCAGTTTCGTATTCGCAGTTGCACGCTGGATTGCAGTATTCGGCGAAGTGAGGAACGGCGCGCCACGCCCCGTGAGCGAATGTACGCTCGTCAACTGCAAGAGCTCATGCCATTGTCCGCTCGGGTCCCGGGTACAGCGACAGGGACGGTAATCGAACCGTAGGTCTGTGGCTGTGACCTTGGCACTATCATCCACGGTCGTTATATCGTTCAGGATACACGCGAGATTGACGATGAGTTGGAGATACTTGTTGCCTGGGTCGAGCATCTGGGGAGACATGGATTCAGCGAGACCGAGGAGCGGTGCGATGGCGTCGACGGTTTTATGTACGATGGTGTCGTACTCGAGTTTGGCGGCGTCTCGCTTCGTGCATACTTTCTTGTGTTGCTTCCTGAATGAAAGGAATTGAGCGATGAGGCGGGCTTTCCGGAGGAAGATATCGCGTAGTACCAGTCTTTCTTCTGACACTGAAAAGGCATTCGTATCCCATGAGTACACCTATGGATTGGAACCATCCAACTCCACGCATACCTCTGCGTTGCAATATGGTGCGGTATGGCACTGCCCGCATAGCGAAAGTCAGTCACTCGAAGCCCAAGGTGCTACCGTAGTTTTGCATCGAGAAACTCATACTTGAGAACATCGCAGGACGGCTCCCCACTTTTGGCAAGTATTGCATATCCCTTTGCCATCCAGTTCTGCCATGTCGTCACAGACAAGGGCACAGAGCTTTGTCAGTCGGAAATCGGTAGGTGATGGTGGTCAAGAGACAGCATACAGAAGACGCCACAACGACCATTTACGATATTCGGAAGTGCTTCTATCGCGATAAGTACGGAGAATCACCGACGCCTAAACGCAGCACTGTGCTCTAGGTTTGACAGATACGCCGTTGCAGCTACGCTGATGTGTCGTTAGGACGACTAGGATGACCTGGACTGAGTCTACGTACGGTGAAGAACCTCGAGGGGTCGTCGCGCACCTCACGGTGATGGCCGTGACTGTCTTCCCACGATCACGGTGCAGTTGCCGTTGGATGCGCGTTGCGGCCACGGCCACCATGACTTGCGACTGGATGGTAGCACGTTTGTACCAGCTCAGACCGCGACTACACTACCAACTACAAAAAGGTTCAACAGGCTCTTCACCACGCTGGGCCGAGGGATGAAGTACCAGAACGGCATTTGACGTGACACAACGTTCCTCTCATCTGCAACCGAATCCTTTCTGCGCGCCATGTTCTTTTACTCCTTCGCTATCCATGATATCCATAGGAGTGCACCGCTCCTTGCTGAAGGATCACGCGTGCTCATGAGCTGATTGTACACGATCAGCACAAGCCCGACGGTAGTAGCACCCGGTACTAATCACTCACGGGCACCGTACACCTTGTCATGGATAATCATATCATTGAACTTGCTGCAATTCAACGGCTTATCAGTGAGGGGCACCTTATCCAGGAAGCGCGCTCATCCATCACTCACTCAACGAGCATGTCCGTATACCCCTCCTTCCCCAACCCGCTCTCCTCCATCTCCTTCACGGCCTTCCTCGCCACGCCCGGAAGAACTGGCACGAAATGGAGCTTCACATACGACGTTCGATTCACCGCATCCTTCGACCTTTGACTGCCAAATATGCATGGAACATAGCAACACGTCGGATCATCGTACACGCCGGTCGCGTCCTCCAGCGCAATGTCCAGCTCACACCGTTTGATCATAGTGCTTTCCGCGGCGAGCACTTCCATGAAGCCCGAACGCAAGCTTGTCAGGGTCAACACCGTGTGCAACTGCCCAGTCGGGTCAGCGCTACAACCACGAGGGCGGTAATCGAATCGAAAGTCGGTCGCCATGATCTTGCCGACGTCGTCTACGGTTGTCATATTATTCCAGAGGGATGCCATGCGAATAAGCATCTGGACGTAGGCGTTGCTCGGTCCGGTCCTCGACAAGCCTGTGGTCTTGGTGATGCCTAGAAGCGGAAAGATGGACTTGACGGTCTTCTGCACGATGGCGCCGTACTCGAGTCGCGCCGCGTCAGGTTTCTTGCAGCGTTCCTTATGCTCCTTCCTGGAGGAGAACGATACGATGAGAGACGCCCAGCACTGAAGCAGTGCGCACACACCAGTCTTTCTTTTGACACTGAGACGTCGGAGTTTCACATCAATATGCGTACCGGCCGTCTGAATACTCGTTCGCACCTTTTCGTTGCAGTATGCGGTGCATTTGCACTGCCAGCGGACAAACAGTTGGCAGATAATGAGCGCTGAGCATCACTGGCCCTCGGTTACTCGAACGAAGTAAGTACCTGCGAACAAACTTGACGCGCTCCCCATTTCTGACAGACATTGCATATCCCGATGTTCCAATGAGGTGGGTTGGGCATAGCTCATCCGGATGACAGGGCCGAGAGGTATGGACAATAGAGGCTGAGTGCGGCGATGAGTGGTGACGGTCAGAGGCAAGAAACGGCAAAAGGGATGCTACAAGTGGCTATGACATCGGGAGGCGCCGATCGCGAGCAATACCTAAAATAGCGAAGAAGGATGACTAGGCGCTTCTTTACCATGCATTCATCAGCGCCTTTCGGGACGAGCACACCTGTCAAATCAATGCATTGGTACGAGAATATTCGCATTCTCCTGAATAAGCAGGGATAGACGTATACATCACATGCGCTGCGTTTGTGCGTCTAATTCAAACCCTTAGGGCTCGCGTCTGAGTCCTCCTACTCTCCATAGGATACTTACTACACGTACACACGCCGCGCGTACCGCAAACCTCATCATGTATGATCATCCTATTGAACTTCCTGTAAGATGTCACCGTTAGTGCTCAACCGGACACGCCCGAACGGCACTTAACCACTCACTCTATAAGCTCCCCGATATAATCCTCCATGCTGAGCCCACTAACCAGCATCTCCTGCACAGCCTTCTTCGCTACGCCGGGAAGCACAGGCACGAAGAAGAACTGAACGTGTGACGCCTGATTCATTCTTTCGCTTGGATGGTCACTGCCGAATACAAGCGGGATATGGCAGCATGTCGGATCGCCTCGTACGCCCATTAGAGCGTGCAACATCGCGTCCGCCGAGGCGCGCTGCCGTAGAGTATCTGGCGCGACGAGCAACGGAAAGTCCAACTTTGTGAACGCCATCGCGGTTCTGAGCTGGAGAACCGTATGCCGATTCCCTGGTAAGTCCGGCCGGGTGATACGATGTTCGAACCTCAGGTCTAGGGCTGCGATATCTGCGCTATCCTTCGCTGTCGTAATGCCGTTGAGGACGCATGCGAGGTCGACGATGGTCTGCAGATACTTGTTGCCTGGCCGAGTGAGCTTGTGCGGGGAGAGGCGTTGGGAAAGGTCGAGTAGCTCTGGAACGGCGTTGACGGTCTTCTGTATGAGAGCGCGCTCCTTAGCTTTCGCGGGATCGGGTTTTGAACAGTACTTCTTGTGCTCCTTCCTGGTCAAGGTTGACGATGCGATCAGACAAGATGCGGAGGTCCGGTATGTATCTCGTACCAATCTTTCCCCTGACACTGATAGCAATTGAGCGAGCACGTCAAAAGCCGCCACAGGATCATGCAACGTACCTCGGCGTTACAGTACGCATCCCCCTTGCACTGCGAGAACCCACCGGCGATCAATACATATACCTATCAAGCCGTACAGACGAACGTACCCGAGAGCATCTCAGAGGAGCACCCCATTTATGACAAGTCGCGCACAAGCCTACTCGTTCTTCTGGCAGCGGATTGAAGACCTCAAATTCAAGATTCATTGTGTGCGAGGATAGGTGGTGGTGGTTGAAGGTGAAGGTCAGAAGGACGGGAGCAAGAGCAAATGAACCCTCTTGTGCCCCTGTCTCAGATGCTTACTATAGAGTGTTCGCGGCAAGGCCATACGATCACACGTTGAAAGGCCGGGACGTCAGTGTACTTTTGGTGTATTCAACAGAGAGAACAAGGCACGCAAGTTCGACCTGCGGTGAACATTGGCATGCCTGATCTTGAGGGAACAGTGAAAAGCAGTTGTATCTGAGCGAAGTTCAGTCGAATCATATCTATGACAGTGATGCGCCCACGAGCGTCGCAGAAGTGCAGACGCCCGCGGATGTGCGAATCTTATGCACGCTCTTGGTCGCCGGGTTAACCCAAGCAGCTTCCCTGCTATCCAACGTAATGAAGCCTAATGCCAATCAGTTGCATTACATCGCAACAGGCGAGGAAGATGCGTACCGGGCTGAATCGTCTCAAAAATCTTCTTCTTCGGGTTGAGTTGCCATAGTGGCTGCTTGCCTGTACAAAGCTTAGCGCATTTCAAATTTATGAAAAAGTGAGCGCCATACCCTCGAACTCAGCACCCTCGAAGTAGATACGGTCGCCCGGCTTGGAGTTTGGTGGCGGGTCAATGACCTCAATACCAGCATCCTTGCCGTCTTTTGATGTCGCCTACGTCGACAAATGTCAGCACATACGCTCACCATTATGAATATGGCGAACGTACGCAAAGAACCATAGCAAAGCTCTTGACGCCACGCATGCTTGCAGGCTTGAGATTGCATACACCAACGAGCCACTTATCCTGCATCTTCTCGATAGGGACATAGTTGACCAGACCAGAAACGACAGTGCGGGGACCAGTTTCCTCGCCAAAGTCGATCTGCTCGACGTACAGACCGTCGGCGTCTGGGTGCTTCTTAACTGTGCACTCCCGTAAGTACGAATTCGGCTAGGTGCCCTGTATGTACAGTACTCACCGTCGATGATGTGTCCCACACGAAGGTCGATCATAGACGGAATCGGCTCGCCAGCATCCTCAGCGGGAGCGGCGGGCGCCTTTCCGCCCTTCTCCTTCTTCTGCTTTCCCTCTACCGGCGCAGTCTTCTCCTTCTTCTCCTTGGGCGCCTTCTCCTTAGACGCCTCACCCTTCTTTACTTCCTTCGCCTCCTTCGCGGCAGGAGCAGCTGCAGCAGCGCCCTCTACCACAGCGGCCGGCTTCTTCTCCTTCTTCTTCACCTCCGGCGCCTTCCTCACAGCAGGTGGTGCATTCGTAAAGTCAAAGGTGACGTTCGCGAATGCTGGGGCGAGAGCTTCGGCTGATTTGCGTACGGAGGGTTGGGCTTGGATGTGGTCGAAGTAGCGCGTGACGGCGGGAGTGGCGAAGTACTGATCGGGCTGTAGTTGGGACTGTACAGGGTCTGAGTGGAATTAAGGCGGCTGGAAGGAAATGAATCATACGAATACGGGATGCAGTGCGCCGTAGAGCGCAACGTCCGCGGCGGTCAGGTGGTTGCTCACGACGTACGTCCGCGGCGTGAGCTCGGCGTCGAGATCCTGTTACGCGTCAGCATCCCGTCAGCGCGCTATCAGTAGTAGTATACCTTCAAGCTCTCAGGCTTTGCGACATTTCCCTGCGCGACGCGCTCGATCCACGCCGAAACCTCAGTCTTATCCTTCTCCGACGCTCCAAAATCCTTCGCTCCATCCTGCGCAGCGCCAGCAACCAGATCGCGCAGAGGCGGCTGCAGACTCGACAGGGCGGCCGGTGCTGACATTTTTCGTATTGAGAAGGGTAAGGATCGGGCGAGATGAAGGTTTCTGAAAAGTCGGAGCGCGAACATCCGTAGTACGGGAGAGATAATCTATTGATCTGACTCCGTCACACGAAAGGGCAAGTCGTTTCTGGAAAGAACACGGTAATCTGACCCTAACCCAAACCACGCGACGCGGAACGCCGATCATACCTCGGCCGACCTCGAACCCGAACTTGGTATCATGCAGTCGGCGACGTAGTCACCTTCGCAGAGCCCGAAGCACACTCAGGCTCTGGGCTTCCGCTTACACAGGGCGCTTCGGCGACATATATCTCGGAATTGAACACCCTCTCGGCGGAGGCGGCGACCTCACGAACATCCCGCCCTTCCCGCTGCGCTGACCGGACATCCTCATGGTTGACTATCTCGAACTCGAAAGCGGATAAATAGGTCCAGGCTTGTGAGATCGGGAATGCTTCGACCCTTCGTCGTCTTTATCTCTGACCTCCACCTACTCCGCTATGAGTACAAAGTCCCTTAGCGCGCTCCCCGTCATCGACATCTCCCCCTGGCTTTCAGACACCGATACATCTCATCGACTATCTGTGGCAGCATCGATCCATTCCGCCTGTCTTGAATATGGATTCTTTTACTTGAACATCTCGGCCATCGCGGATGCCAGCGAGCCTGAAGAGCTCAGGCGTCTGGCGCAGGAGTTCTTCGATCTACCTCAAGAAGAGAAGCTCAGGTTATCTATAGCGCATCAGGATCACGCTCGAGGTGTGTGGCGTTCAGCACCGTCATCATTGATACTGTATCTGATAAGTATGCAATCTGCCTAGGCTATCAACGATTGAAGGAGAACGTCACGAACGGACTGGCGGACAATCACGAAGCCATAGACTTTTACCGACCCGTCGAAGAACCGAACAATGAGCGGCCACTATGGGGAGAGAACCAGTGGCCGGATTGGATACCGGGTTTCAGGGAGAAGTACGAGGCTTGGATCGCGAAGATGAAGAGGCTCGGTATGGCTGTTATGGAAGCGTATGTTGACCTTATACTGCTCGCCATCGTATGAATGCTGACGCTGAGGGAGATAGGATGGCTGTTGGACTTGGGATGTCGCGTGAAGAGTACGAGAGTTTGAGGGATCAGACTGACGACTCGTTCTGGGTGATGCGGATAATCGGTAAGTCAAACTCTCATTTGCATCTGTTCGTTGCGTCTGACGCATGCGCAGGATACCCGCCTCTACCAGAAGGCGCAGATGGCTTCTCATGCGGCGCACATAAAGACTACGGCTGTCTAACGTACGTCCTCCGCACACCCAGTTCTCTCTGCACCCACTCACCTACAGTAGATTCCTTTGGGCCGATCCTACGAAGAACGCACTCCAAGTCTTCCTCCCACACGGTAAATCAGCCGTTCTTGTGGATAACAACAACAACTCGAGCGTGAAAGAGGATCAGAAAGGCGAAACCATCGAGGACGGCGTATGGATCTCCGCAGACCCCATCCCCGGATGCGTAGTATGCAATATCGGTGAGATGTGGGAGATATGGACGAACGGGTTGTACAAGAGCACGCTGCACCGTGTCGTTCATCGAGGGCAGAACTACCGGTACGCCTTTCGTCCACGCCATTGTTCTAAACGTTTGTCTGAAATACGTATCGTCTACAGCGTAAGCATACCGTTCTTCTACGAACCGAACTTCACCGCTCTCGTTGCCCCATTACCCGCTGCTTTGAGGATTCAAGATGAGGCGCAGATCGGACACGGTGATAAGACTAATGATCAGGTTTGGCCGGGGAAGAAGTACGAACCTACCGTTTACGGCGACTTCTTGATGAGGAAGGTCGACGCGAACTTTGTACCGAGTCGTGAGCAGAGCAGGGCGGCGAGTAGGGAGCAGAGTCGGGCGGGGTCTAGGGAGGCGTCGGCTACGAGGGCGGACGATGTGGCGAAGGCTTGAGCCTGACGATGATATGGAAGATCTAGGAATGATGTTTGCGCTTTGTGGTTCTTGTATAATACCCTTCTTGGTCTGCGAACGTAGATCATGCTTGCAACCGGCAACGGACTTTCTCTCAACGAAACTCCGGGTCTGACATGAACGGGAAGGCGCTAGTTTTGACAGGCGGGCTCACCGAGATTGGGCGTAAAGGTTTAAGGAATGCGTTCTTATCGAGCGTCTATACTTCCTCTTCGAGACTGGGGCACAATGTATGGCTGGCGATTGGTGCCTTTGGCTGTCAAACGGCAAGAATGCATCCTCCAGACTGCAGTATCCATCCTGTCTCTTGACCACCATCTTCCTTCACCCCTCGAGCCCGCGTGCGCGTCTCGTCCGCTCGAAACACCATGGCCACACAACCTGGAATCGATTGGATATGCAGGTTCTGTAAGAGCCGGGGAGTAGCTCTGCGATGTTCTCAAGTACCGCCCTTTCCCTGAGATCTAAGCGCCAATGTCGATCATGCATAACTGACATATCGTTCTCCGATAGTGCAAATTCACAACGTACTGTGACGCAGAGGTACGCACGACTTCTGCATGACCTGCAGGGGGTAGATTGACCAACGCGGTCTGATATTTTGCTAGTGTCAAAAGAAAGACTGGTATGTGCGCGAGGGCTTTAGCCACTGCAGATCGCCAAGTCTCATCCCGACATCAATCATTCCAGGAAGGCGCACAAAGTCGTTTGCCCGAAACCTGACGCCGCTCGACTGGAGTACATTGCCATCGTGGAAAAGACAATCAACGCTGTTGCGCCACTGCTCGATTTCGAGAACACGCCCATGACCGACCCGGAAACGAGTACCTGCAGATACTCGTTCGCCTCGCTTGCCTCTCTAACCATATCACAATCGTGGACGACAGTGCGAAGATTGTCGCTGCCGAGTTTCGCTTTGATTACATCCCCCGCTGCTGTCGCGCCGATCCTACTGGGACGTGGCATACGCTTCTCCAGCTCACGAGCATGCGCTGCGTGACGCACGCTAGCACACCGTACATCTTCACCCCAGAAGCTATAAAGCATCGCGCTAAGCTGGACGCGAAGCTACACGCGTCGACGGGCGTATACGGCGATCCAACCTGCTGTCATATCCCGGTGGTCTTCGGGAGCCAGAAGTCCAAGGATGCGCAGGATCGCACGTCGTTGCACGAGTTCGTTTGGATTCCAGTTCTTCCGGGTGTGGTGAAGAAGGCTGTACAGGAGATGAAAGAGAGCGGGATGAGCGAGGATAAGTACGCTGGTATGCTTGTCAAGTAAGTGATTGATGGCTTGGTCTCGTCCGAGTGGCGGCTTGCTGACGCCGGTGGTTTGCAGCAAGTTTAATGACATGGTCATCCATGAGAAGGTACGCGCCGCCGGTCACGGTGAGTCTTCGAGATCGGCTGCTTCCGGGGAACCTATGCTTAACACGCATGGTTAGTAGTTCACCAGCACACGTAGCTCCGATCGGAGCGTTCTGGTCTTGGAACAGTAGAATGGCGTAGTCAGAAGGACAGCATTATGTTTGGCAATATAGAAGTCGCTCGCAGGATTGAACTGCATGGTTCACTTCGTATTGTCATTGGGAAGTGCTGCATGCCGAGAAAAGTGCTCCAGTGCCATCTTCGACAACCAATGCACGAAGATAGGATTGAACATCATCGCGAACGAGATGCACGGCTGGTGCCATGCCCGCGGTCGACGAAGCAGGTTGCTCTGAGATCTTGCACACTGGGCGCAGTTGAACTCGATGACAGACTCGCGGGTTATAGATGCATTTCAGAGGCCAAGATCATACCCGATGAAGGCAAGCGTGAACGGTGAAGGAGCGGCTGGCCGCGCGGACTCGGAAGTTCACGGAATGTGACAACGGCAAGTGACAGTCACTCATCAACAAACTGTTACAGTTTGAGTCCTCAGCGCGCTACACAGCCTCTGAACGACCGCCACGTCCTTGCATTGCTCGCTCTATTATACCTCGGACAGTTGATAAGAACTGTCAGCTCTTGATTAGCATTCCCGCTTCAACATGAACGATCAACAGTACCATATCACTTCTGACGAGGTCAACTGCCTTGTCCACGCCTACTTGCGCGACAGCGGTAAGAATTCACGACACTTTTCTCGCTTCCAGCGCACATATCGCCTTTAGCTTGTGTACTCACGTGCAACCATTTGCTGTCACCTGTAGGATTTGAACATGCGACCTTCGCACTGCGTTCAGAGGCCCGTCTTGACAAATCGGCCCAATTTCGGAAACATATTCCTCACGGCGAGCTAGTCGATCTTCTGGGTCGTGCGTTGCTTTTCAAGTCTGTAGAGTGTCATCCGTCCGGGAGGAAGGGATGTATTGTCCCAGTGCTCTTATTGGATAGACATACATGCTCTTCCAGCGGGATTAGGCCGCTTTTGCCGGCTGCAATCACTTCGCATGCCGCCGCCATGTCAGTTTCTACTTCCCCTCCTATCGTGCACAGCGCTTCTTCCCCACCCGCTGCACCAGACAAGGTTGAATCTAAGTATTTCGTTTGATTTCGGATGCTCATGATTGCTGGAGATGCAGATCGGAAAGAGAAAGGGAAAGGGAAAAGAACCTGCACCAGGTCAGCGAGCATCTCTACGGCGGCAGCGATGAGAGTTTTCTGACGCTTCTTGAGATTTAAATCCACCAGATATGGACTCGTTCGTGCCCATGGAAATTGACTTAGCGACAAGCGCAGTCAGCGATCAAGACTTCCTCGCGTCCAAGGAGCATGACGCAATTCAGATACTTTCTGGAAACGGGTCTCAGGTCAGTGTGGCGCTTTCCGATATCCTCACCTCCTGATATCTTACATCGTAGATATATGCTGTCGCATGGAATCCGATGAATCCTTCGCTCTTTGCTTCAGGGTTGGTCTCTATCGTGCCTGCCCGAACCGTACAATTGACACTCCTGCCTGCAAAGTTCCAAAGATACGACAGTCAATATGTGGAAGGTCGATCCCGCGCCACGCAACATAATTTCTCCAATGATTACACCTGCTAAACCGCAATCGACCACGAAGCTCACGGACAAGGACGACGCAGACATCTCATCGATGGACTGGAACCCGTTCGGCACACTGCTTGCTGTTGGGGGCTGCGACGGAAGTCTACACGTGCTGACGACGAGCGGAGACATTTATTTCAAAGACTCTAGCACCCATAAAGTGAGCACAAAGTCTTCGCCTTATTGCGCCTCAATATGGAGCTAAGTGCACACCGTATAGAATGCCATCTATACCACACGTTTCTCACCGCTCGGCAAGTGGCTCGTGACGGTGAGCCTGGATGACCGGGTATGTGTCTGGAATATAGAGCAGCGACTTTTGTATCGTGCTCCATTGATTGCAGGTAAGTACTGGGTCGATTCACTTCTCACCATCCTTCAGGATTCACAAGTGCGATGATTTTCACAGGCCCCTGTCTAGATGTCGCCTGGTACTCAGAGAGTATTTACGTTGTTTGCGGTAACGACAGGCAAATAACCGTGCTGGATGTCCACAGCGACGTAGTAGTGACGGTACTTGTGTATGGTCTCCATGATATTTACCCACGTCAATCTGCTAAGATATTGTTACAGCGGCCACGAGCAAGAAGTCAATCACGTTCGGATCAACAGGAAGAAGACAATGATTGCCTCTGCATCGGATGACCATACCACACGTATATGGCTAGGATCGTCAATCGATGCACTTGCAGACTTGACTCCTGGAATGCATAGCATCACGCAGTGTGTGGTGCTTCGCGGGCATGGAGCTCCTGTCACCTCGGTCGCCTGGTCGGGCGTCGGGGAGCACGAGGTTGTAGCGACGTATGTCCTATTTCTGTCACGTAGGCGCAGTTAGCTGACATTATCATGCGTAGATCATGTTCGAGAATAGAAGATGCTGAGCCATTGCGCCTTTGGGATCCGCGCACAGGACAGTGCATTCATCAATTTGTACATCATACCGCGATCTTCTCCCTTTTGTCCAACAAGAGCGGCCGCCTCCTTGCCGTAGCCAGTAACGATGACCTTCATCTATATGATATGAATGTGAGTTCTACATCTCTGGGTGGATCGTTACATTTCGTTGTATTCACGACACCCAGACAAAGACGAAAGTCTGCTCATGGTGCGAGGAATGGACCACGGAAGGCGTATTCGAACTTGCCTTCCAGGCCACATCGGGATATGAACGGCTCCTTGTCGGGTTGGGATCGGGTCAACTCGCTATTGTGAATCTGAATCGCTTGCCGTTCTTGAACTTGTAAACGTCCGGGAAGAATACCAGTGTCTTGCGTATGCGTGGCTGCGCACATATATTTGCCGTATAGTGCAACGGTTCCCAATGTGAGGGGTCTTTCGATCGTGTGTGGTGAAGGTGAAGGACGCGCAGAGGTCGCCAACGGTCAACCACAAATCCCCTGGCGGTTTCGGCAATCACCGGCCTCCGTGGTTCGCGACGAACCACGACCACATAGGCCTTCTATTTATTGTGACCTCTTCCGAATGTTGTTGCACCACCGCCACCGCTCTCCGACCCCCCTCTCTCCCTGCAACCTCAACTGACGACATGGCTCAGCCTGTATACGGGTACTCCAAAGGGTCCTGCAATACTTGTCAAAGATGGAACGCCAATCTGCGATGCTCTCAAGTACTGCCCCTTCAAACTCTACCGTTAGCAGTGTATTGTCTTAACTGACTACTCTAACAGTGCAAGACAACGGCATACTGTAACGCTGAGGTATGTGCGGGTCAGGCTACCATATAAGTAAGGTGTATTGACGCAACCGCTCTGCTTTCCAGTGTCAAAGTAAGGGCTGGTACGTACACAACGGCCGTGAATGGGCTTCTTCGATAGCGATACTATCATCCCGTCGTGTCATACTTACGCTTTCCTTCTAGGAAGCAGCACAAGAAGGTTTGCAAGAAGCCGGACCCCGCTCGACTGGAATATGCCGCCATACTGCGCGAGACTATCGAGTCCATCCCGACGCTTCTCGGCCTCTTCGAGTACATGACCGCGATGAGGACCGAGCCGGGAAACGTGTATCTGCAGAAAGTCATTCGCATTGCCTGCATCTTGAACGACATCACGACCGTTAAGGACAGCGCAGATGTCAAGATCATCAAGTTCTGTTTCGACAATCGCGCTGCCCGTTGCAATGCAGATGCGAATGGACAATTCCATTCACTGTTGACGCTGACGAGCCTGGGCGTTGGTCCAAGGCATAGTACTGGCGTGTCGTTTCTCTCCGGGACACAGCTCGCGCAGCGCGCGGTGATGGACGCGAGACTGCGTGCGGTGACAGGCGTGGACGGGGACCTGACGTGCGGCCACATCCCGCTGACCTTTGCCTGTGAGAGATCGGAGGGTAGTGATGACCGTCCGCCGTCGTACATGAAGTTCTTCTGGATACCAGTTCTTCCTGGCGTAGCGAGAAAGGCCGTACAGGACATGAAGGACAGCGGAATGAGCGAGCACGAGTTTATTGACAAGCTCATGCAGTGAGTTCATTGTGGCATTGTCGAATGCGTGGATTCTTTGCTGATGTGCGTTGGATCATAGCGAGTTCAATGTTATGGTCATGCATGACAAGATTCACGGTCACTGTCCCGGGCCGTAAGCTCAACGGGCACTTCCTGAGCTCATACATACCAGGCAATCGCCAGGTAAAGATGCCTGGGACACACGGAACCTTGCACCCAAAGTCGCAATGAATCGGTAGTATACAAACGCATCGGTTGACTGCTATACCTTGTATTAATCGAGTCAAACGAACGAGGCATGAAAGTATCGTTCCGTGAGCACCGCATAGTAACGCGCAAAGTGAGGCATTCACAAGCAAGCGCAAGGAGCGGCGCTGGAGTTCCCCTTGTGAAAGATATGTCGAGCAGGGAGAAGGGGCGGGAGCACGGATCTTGCGGTTTTGACGACGAGAGTGGCCACCCGTCCCCAGATAACAACAAGAACGAGATACATTATGGAGCCATACACAGGAAGTCAAGGAGTGCAAAATGGTGGGGACAGTAAGACAGGCGAGCGAAACGTTGGTAGAGGTACGCGAGCTCATCGCTGCGAGTAAATCGTCCGCCCAGTGTTCGTAGCAAACGGCGCGCCCTCGTCCGCCTGCGGTTGTGTAGTCCCAAACGGACCGAACGCTCCGTTCCCAGCAGCCGCAGGAGCAGCCGCAGCGGTAGCCGCAGGAGGAGCAGACGCAGTTGGCGGTGCAGGCGTAGACGTAGCATCCTCTCCACCCTGGCTGAATCTTCCTGCCTTATCGCGTTGTCTGGCACTTCGACGTTCGCGCTCAGCCTCCTTCTCTGCATCAGTTTTGACGGCACTTGTGCTCTTCCGCGGTTGAGCAGCAGGTGCGTTGGGATCCTTGTCCTTCTTTGGCGCGGACTTGGTGCGCTTGGATCCGCCTGGGGCGGGTGTACCGTTTGGCGTTACGTCCCAGGGTGTAGATGCCTGTGCGGGGTAGGGCACGAGAGGCGTGCTGGGATCGTAGTGCGGTGCGGCTTCTTCTTTCGAAGCTATAAGGGCAGGGTTGTCTGCGTGTTGGCGCTTGAGGAACTTTTCGCGGGACTCGACGGCTTTGTGGAGTGGGCGTGTGATGGGGACGACGTCTAGGCAGATTGAAGAGGTCAGAGTCTGTCAGAGGGTAGCCAAACGGGGAGAGCTGGACGTACCTTCGAGCATGGAGAAACAACGCATGGACGTTGACTGAGCTGTAATGGTGTAAGAAGCGGGAATATGTAGCACTGCGCGGTCAAACGTACCCAAGTCTCCGTACTGAATGATACTCCTGTCGTTCGTGCGCGCAACATCGTTCCCTGCCTGCGCATACCGTCGAATGAACTCTTCCTGTGCGATACGCGTCAGTGCACGAGCTCAGCTGGACGCGCAACACGCACCGTAGCCACAGATAGCACCCACAGCGCCTCTTTAGACATGGCGGTCATAGAACCTACGCGAATTGTGGCGTCAGTGTCAGTCCAAACATACAGCACATAAACGCGCACCATTCTCCTCCAGAATAATATTGACGCGTCGTTCATCAAACAAAGAGACGCCAGGGGTGCGCACGCCGGGTTTGGCGCCCTTCTGGCGGGTCCCAACGGGGGTAGACCACGCCTCGTCGTCGCTCGGCTCGAGCTCTTCGCCGCGTGGCTTGGGAGGTGGAGGAGGCGGCGCGGGAGTCTCCTCCACGGGCGTCTCCGCGGCGGGCGTCTCTTCGTCGACGTCGGACATGAGCTGGTCCTCCTCCTCGTCTTCCTCCTCCTCATAGTCCATCGGCTCGTCCTCCGCCGGCGTGCGCGCTTCTCCGTCCAGGTAAATCGGGTCCATGTGGTTGTGAGGGGAAGGGATATAACGCGGAAAACGGAAGGAAGGACCGTCGGTGGCGGTGGCAAAGACGGACGGGCGGGAGAACCCAGGAAATCCGGGGGCGAAGGGCACGCGCCGAGATTCAACAAACTGAACGGTTCGAGGCGCACGAGCGTCGAGGGGCAGGTCCTTGCTTCTTGCTTCTCCCCATCATCTCTCCACATAAACCATTCCGTTTTGGTTAGATGAAGCTGTCTTACGACCAGAGCAATGTGGAGGTGGATAAAAATCAACGTGTCTTTCGTTCTTTCTTCTCCGATAGCGTTCCCGCGGCTGGAACGTTCTCCTGGTGATGGCTCTGGACTGCGTACTGACCATTGCGCCCCGTGAAAGCGCCCATACGACTGTCACTGTGCTCCTTGGGACGTGAATATACTTGCGCTCATTCATGCGAGGTATGAGGCCAGTGAAGTGTTACTAGTTTCTTGACGCTTAACGCGTCTGGTGGTGTGCGCAGTGGCATCTTCATCTCGATCTTGCATCTTGAAGCAAAGCGATGATATACGAGTGGTGGTGATAGCAACTAATACACAGCACGATAACAAACAGACGAGCCGAAACCAATCAATCCTAATTCTTCGAGCGCAGATTCAAAATGGCTACACGACGGGTGGCACGGGTAGCATCAACGTCTACTCGATGTTGATCTTTACCGCGCCAGGTTCCTCCGCCTTCGGTATAGTCAGGGTTAGAACGCCGTCGACCAGCTTCGCCTGAACGTTCGAGGCATCTACTGGTCTCGGGAGCATAATGCTACGCGAGAACCTCGACTCGCTCGAGAACGCCCGCTCAACGGAGAGCTGGTTCGAATTCGAAGGTTGTGTTTGCGCGACGGCCTGAGTCTGAGAGGACTCTGCAGCACCTTGGAAATCGTCAATACTGAAAGCAAAGCTTTGATAGGTGGATGTTGACTTACCCTCTGTCGAAGTAGCGCTATCGGTCGACTCAGACGCCTGTGCAGGTGCAGGCGCACTCCTCCGGACGATCTGTCCCTCAATAGTAACGGTCCGTCCATTATCACCAATCCGCACATCGATATCCTCCTTCTTCACGCCCGGAAGTTCAGCTTCGACAACGTACGCATCGCCCTGCTCGGAAACATCGACGGGCACGCGCGCGCGTTCCCAAAGACCGTTGTCGTTTAGGAATGCGCGCATCGGTGCGGACTGGAAGCCGGGGTGGATGCCAAAGGGCTCTTCGAGCATTCGGAAGAGCGGACGCATTTCGCGGAGGAAGTTGCGGGAGAGAGACATTGTGGTGTGAATGGGTAGAGAGCTTTTGAGTAGAGTTTAGCGAGGTGTACTGTTGGTTGTGATTGCGTAGTAGAGCGGTGAAGAGAGGGAGTTCAAACGAGCTCGCTCTCTTATATGCAGCTACTCGGACGGATCTCAGTTACTCTCGCACTTTCGATGCGAATCGGGTAGACTCGACGTCGAGGCATACGCACATGCCACAAGTTCGGGCAGGCCTCGGGCGCCTATTCCGGCAATGGCCGGAAGCTTCGGGAAAGCCGCGGAAGAGCGCGTGCGTCTGTACCACCACTACCGATACAGAGACAGTCCCTATACAGGGCACGCCTGGTGCTCGTTGACAGGCATAGAAAAAGCTTCCAGAACTGTCGCATATCTATTGTGCCATATCGAAATGTCTGGAAATACCGTCTACATCGGTGACTTCGTGCACTTCCCCGCCCTCGGCTCGGCAGAGATATTCCACGACTATGTGCTAGGCAAGTCAAGCACGGAGCCGTGATCGTTAGCATACGCTCAGCATATCTCGTAGCCGTCAACTCACTCGGCTTCATCGCTTTCTTCGAGTACAAGCACTCGATGAATGCAAATTTCTTGCTCACGAGTGTTACCTCCGATGACGATAAGCGCGTTACGATTCCCAAAGGCAGCTTCATGATCCCAACGTTCTGTGACCTTCATCTACATGCGCCCCAATACCTCTATCAAGGAACTGGACTGGATCTTCCACTTATGACTTGGTTGTTTGAGTATGCGTATAAGGCTGAAAGGCGTATCGACTCTGATCCTGCGTTGGCCAAGCGCGTTTACGATCGGTTGGCTGAGAGGCTTATTGAACATGGTACTGGAGCCGTATTGCTTTTCGGCACTATCAAGACCGAGTCGAAGTGAACCTCTGTTTCTCTTCGGGTTATTCATGTCAACCCCGCTTATCCTTGTCTTTCAGTTTGATACTCGCGGAGGCGATGGAACGAGCCGGCTTACGTGCGTTGGTCGGCAAACTATCGATGGATCGTTCCTCGCTGCCCGACTACACGGAGCACGACTGCGCATCCTCACTGGCGGCCGCAGAGGATTTCGTGGACCAGATGAACGAGCGTAACCGCGCAAAGGAAGAACATCTTAGATTGGTTGAGCCAGTCTTGACGCCGCGTTTCGTTCCAACGTGTTCGAACGAGCTACTGCATGGTCTTGGTGATATAGCACAGCGTACTGGGGCACGCGTGCAAAGTCATCTTGCTGAAGCCCATGATCAAGTTGCTTGGGTCCGCGGCGAGCGCGGTATGGAGGACTGCGACGTTTTCGAACAGGTCAGTCTCACTCATCAGTTCCGAATACGACTTTGACTGACGTTTGTTCAGGCAAATCTGCACACCTCCAAGACGGTACAGGCCCACTGTACCTATCTTACACCTTCCGAGCTCAATCGGCTAGCCGCCGCCGGAACATCAATCGCGCACTGTCCACTCTCCAACGCCTACTTCTCGGCGCGCCCTTTCCCACTACGAGAAGCCTTAACAGCGGGTGTTCGCGTCGGTCTTGGTACGGACATCGCTGGAGGGTATTCCGCAGATATCATGTCCGCTATGCGTTGGTCCGTTGGCGTAGCTCGTATGCGCGATGGGGCTCGGGTCGAGATGATGAGTGGGACGGATATGCAGTTGGATGATTCAAAGAGGATAGATTGGAAGGAGAGTTTGTATCTTGCTACGAAAGGAGGGGCGGAAGCGTTGGGATTGAAGGGAGGGGCGTTCGAAGTCGGCGCGCCGTTCGACGCACAGCTTAGTGAGTCGCTTCGCTCGTCTTGTATTGCTGCATAGACTAATGTTGGCGCGATGGCAGTTCGCTTGTATGATCCGGAGACGCTACAAGGCGTTGGACCGCTCGATTGGTTTGACTTGGACACGTCGTCGAAGCTTGATTTGGAAATGGTTGAGAAGTGGTGGTGCTTGGGCGATACGCGAAACAGGAATGGTATGTGGGTCCAGGGACAAGCAGTCGGTTCTTGGGCGACACAATAATCTGGATAAACGATGATCTTCCTGATACTGAACCACCGCCCTCCCGAACCAGTCTCATATCATGAGTATGCATTGGAGACCGTGAACTGTACGTATCCGAGTGTATGAGTATGAAGAGCGGCAATTGCGGATTGAGCGCCACTCCCTGTCATCAACGCTGCCGAATCGCATGCATTGATGGTCAACGTGAGTATCATGTCTACGAATGCGTTTCGCGATAGCAGAGGGCATGTTCGACGCCTGGGACACTCTTGGTTCTCGCCACTATCCAACATCACTACGGGCAGCTCGGTATGCCCCCAGCACAATCCCTCGACGCCTTCGGTCACCATGACCCGTCTCCGCCTCTGGTGTCCACTCTAGACGAGGGATCTCACGCTATGTCTTTCAGCCTACACCCCAGCACCATGCAAGTCCTCAGTCTATCGCGCCACGCTCAGCTCCGCCGTCGCCACACCTGGGATCTCGTGGCGGGCCATCCCCGCGATGAACCTTCTATGAACGTGTCAACGCCCGGCATCGGTTTAGAGAACATGGCCAGCCCACTCTTCCTCTTTCCGCACCGCAGCACTTCCCCGCCCGTCGCGATGGCGTATAGATTGCCCTTCATCATCCTCGCAGCCGTCTGCGGTATCTTCATCCTCGCCGCTCTCATCGCCGTCACTTGGCTCTATGGCGGTAAAGCGCGGCCGAAGCTGCGCATGCTTCATCTCAAGGCAAAGACTGCTGAGAAGAACATGAGCTGGTCGATGATGAGGTCAAGCACGTCGGGCGCAGGTTCCAACAAGGTGGACGAGAAGATGGAGGCCGAGTCTGTGCTCAAGCGCGTTACGGTTGTGCTGGATAGGATGGCTCAGCCCGAAGGCGCGTTCCGCAACGAGAAGTACGCTGTACTACAGCCGCAGCTCCCGCCGCTTGCTGTTCTCCGCCATGATGTCCCTGGGACCCGCCATCGTCGACGGTCATTAATGCTACCTGAGACCCAGCGGAAGTCGAAGACGGTGGCCATGTCTGCGCTTCCGCGCCTACCTTCCTTGGCTCCATCTCCAGCACTCTTTACCATCGACGAGGGCGAGGAGCGTCGCGCTGCTGAAAGGCTCAAGTCGTCGGCCCCTCCCGGATCTCCGATCCCGCCAGCTCCGTCCTCTAGTTCGCAAGCGCAGAAGTCCGGGACACGTTCGTCGTCCATGACGATGGGACTCGCCTACATCGCCGGGATGGCGAATGTATTCATCGATGCTGCCTCAACGTCTCTTGCCTCCTTATCCTCTCTAGAGTCCATAGACCTCGCAGACAAGGTCTACGATGGCATCGAGCCTCCACCTACTTCCAAGTCCGCACAACAGACGCCCATGACAGAAACCATATCCTTCGCATCCACGCCAACGCCGAGCGCGTCCGAGTCATATTCCGCCATGTCAAGCGACGACGCATCCCTCTTCACTCCATCGCTCGAATCCAACCTGACGGTGTACCAAGTCCAACGCGTGCAGAAACTCGAACGCTTTAGCGGCGAACTCAGACGCGCATCGCTCGTATCGTACCCCGAAGTTGCACTCGAGGGCTCGAAGCAGTTCCCGTCGGTCGTCGTCACTACGTCGCCTAGTATCGCGGCGAGCGAGGTTCGCCGCGCGTCTCTTGCGTTGGAGATGGCAGCGGCCAGCAGCCAAAGCTCTACGGCGACAGCGAGCACGTATGCTTGTCTTGACGACTTCCCTGCGCCGCCTGCAGCGCGGAGAATGTCGTTATCCGAGGAGATTGAGAGCTCGCTTCCGGGTAGCTTGGGCTGGAGAAAGGTTCTATCTGCGTCGGATCCGGATTTGACGCAGTCTGCTGCCGAAGAGAAAGAGAGGGTGAAGGAGACTGGCTTTGCGAGGCTCGTGAGGGCAAGCGACCCACCTCGCCTGAGCGGGCTCGGGCTTGGGTTCAGCTTCCTGCGATAGTAGTCTCCACTAGGCGGACTCAGCGTCGCAGGAATCCGCTTATAGATAGAGGTTACCTGGCACTGCACACCAGACGGATGGACACGTGTACTGGATCATGGATGACTGCATACAATACAATGTACATTACCTAGACTTCTCCCTGAAACAACAGCCACATAGCTATACCCGTAATACACAGCATACGACCGTACAATCATGATAGTAGTATGACATTGATAATGAGACGATGGGGGGGATCATGGCTGATCATGGTGGTTGGGAACAAGCAACTCGACCGCGTCGCACAGATGTCGCCTGCTTTTGACCTGAACCACCATCTGCCACTGTTTGGCCATACCCTGAATCATTATTGCTTATCGTCTGCTCTGTTGAATGAATTATGCACCGGGACTATCCAATATCTCACACGGCATTCTCTGGTTCTCAGACGGCAACATTGTACTCGTTCCGGAGGCAGAGTCCATGGAGACGGCGATCGCATTTAAGGTGCATCGAGGGGTGGTAGCACGACATTCTGAAGTCTTTGAGTCGATATTCGAACTGCCGCAACCCACGGGCGATGCAGAAGCTATCGACGGATGTCCGGTAGTCCACATGGTGGGCGACAAACCTCATGAACTGGGGAACTTCCTCAAAGCGCTATACGATGGCTGGTGAGCATAAATGACTATCTTGAGTTGCCTCCGTGTTTATATCGCAGTGTCTTCCAGCACAGATCCATAAACGACTTCTTCTACCTCGCCGGTATCCTACGACTAGCCACGAAATACGCCGTGCACCGATTGCGCCTGCAGGCCATCGAACAGCTCACGAAAACGTGGTCTTACACGCTTGAGGGACACGACAGCATGGTCGCTCGCGCCTTATCCACTCCCGCCATCGGTGGAGCATCGTATCCATTCGTGCACCCTCTTCATGTTCTGAACCTCGTTCACGAAACTCACGTTACGGTCGTACTACCGGCAGTCCTCTACTTCCTCTCCATATACTCCCTTGCCGACCTATTACGAGCCGACCATGCAAAGCTGCGGGTTAAACATCCATCTGTACCCAGCTCGCAATTATCGCACGAGGGGCTAAGGGACTATACGCTTATGTATCAACACCGACTGGATATGATGCTCGAATTCACTCACAAAGTCTGCGGGGATCGGGATGTGGACGCCGAGTGTCACGGAGAACCGTTTCGCTGCAGACGCTCATTTACAAGGCTCACGTATCAAATCGCGACCGCACTATCCGTCCGCACTGGCGTGTTCCATAACATGCTACAAGCGATCAGCTGGATCGAGGCGGACGATGCTGTCTGTGACGCCTGTAAGCGGAGCTTTCGCCGCGACGTGAACGTCCAGCGAGAGGAGTGGTGGAAGACGCTTCCCAGCGTCCTTGGACTGCCAGACTGGGAGAAACTGGTGGCGATGGACTTGTCTCCGGAATCGCAGTGATGTGTTATACCCACCTCTTTTGCTCGTTGTGATCCTTTGCTCATCCGCACGCAATGTAATATAGGTCCTTTGCATCCTTTGCATTATATCTCCTCGTTCTATGACCGTGGAATGGCTCGTGCATGTAATTATCGGGGTATTCATGCTGAACTATGTACAGACACATATGGGGGAACTACTGGTACAACAAAGTAGGGTGGCTGGCTTTAATACTTGAATGAATAAACGATGAATGGGGTATGTGCGCATGGGCGTAAGTGAGAAGGTTAGGCATCAAGCTCGTCGTCGTACATCTCAGGCTCTAGCATATCACCTCGGATGAGCGGCGAAACGCCTCTCCACCATCGGTCGTAGGTTTGACCAATAAGACCGTCGAGGTCGTCCAGACACTCCTCGCACATTGACGCACGCCCGCTATCCGTGTGCAGTGCACGAATCAGATTCAGGAAGTACGCCCCCCTTTGCGTCGTCTCTGGCGTCCCCAGTGTCAACGCCAATCGCCGTAACGTCATGCGCAACACGTCGCCGCAACACCGCAGGTGATCGGGATGTCGAGACTCGATGTCAACGTCCTCGAACATCTCGCAGTCGTGCAGCAATTCGGTCGTGGTGAATCTGTGCTCCTTGACAAGCTCGCGATAGAATGGCATCTCCTCCGACCGAAGCTCGACCCCGCGACCCTTCAACGCTGCAAGTAGGTCGGCCTCGCTCATATAGAGACTGAGGTCCAACCGCGCGCCAGCCGAGAACAAGGAGAACAATGTGTCGGTTTGTGCGTCTGCGCCAGGGCGATAGTCTCCGAAGCGCTCGAACGCGTCATGCGCCGTCGAGAACAAGTTGAGGGAGTGGACGGGGCTTATAGGTCTTGGGAGGTCATGCGTGCGATCCCAATGGACGAACTCGGCTAAGCGCGCCTGGTAGTGGTATGCGAGTGGGCGTAACGCATCGAAGAAGAGGTACCACGCCTCATAGTTGGCGGTTGAGCGCACGATATCTTCAAGTACGGAGAAGCTCTCTGTCACGCGGAAGTTCGGGATGCAACTGAAAGTCAGATGGACGTCATTGAGGGCGCTTCACGGACAAAGTGTGGTTGCATACGCTTGGTCGTGGATGAGGAGTAGTAACCGCTGAACCTCCCTGGCAGTCTTCTCGCCACCCAGTAATGATAGCATGGGGCAGTCCTCGATTTGCTGCCCAAGAGCGTGCGCGCGTGGGTCGAGGAGGATCTTGCGAAACTTGTGCGCGCGGTTCAAGAGCATCTCGGTGGAGACTTTCCAAGCGGTGGCGTCAACGTGAAAGACAATGATGAGGTCGCCGTCGTCTAACCATAGCTGGCCGCGGTTCTCGTATGGCACGGAGCCGTCATGCCTGAGGGTGAACGGTGCGGGATTGCGAGGAGGCGGTGAGCCGGAACTACTGGACATAATGGACGGGCAGAGGGCGCGGAGATACGTTTGTTCAACTTGACGCGCAACGTGCTTTTTAAGAAGCAAGAGTCTGGGAAGGCCCAAGCCTGTGAGAAGTGGTCGCCTGGGTAAGGCACGGTTGGTGAGGCGCAAGACGGCAGCACAAGGGTCCACCAATCCCAAGATGGAAGTTGTTAGGCGTCTAGAAGCTGTGGCGTATATCCGCGTATATGCTTGGAGGCGCGAAAAAGCGGCGTTTTTGGTGGCGTTAGCAGCACTGCCTACCAGCGATGGGAGTAGATTTTGAACAGATAGAACATGTCCGCGGAGCCTAGTCGAAGATGTCCAAACTGCGCAACGTATAAAGGGCCTGCGATAACGGGACGCATACGGATTACCACAGTTGCTGGTGCAAGTGGGAGCGCGCTACAGCTCACGAGTGTCACGAGTGTCCTATGTGGGGACCATGGCGTCGGGTGCGATCTACGCCACAGTCGTAGGCTTCACCCGGTCCCGCCGCGGATCGTCTTCACCCCATTGTTCTTGAATCCGATTGATCCATTGCCCACAGGAATCGGAGCTTAACCGCACTTGCCGCAGGTGGAAGAATAGGATACCACTCTATACCGCAAGACACTCACAATGAGCTGCGAATTGTCGTAAGGAGGCCATGGGTGTACGTTGTTGGGGAGACCGCAGGAGACAACAAAAGAGTAATTGTCGAGCTGCGAGGGACAATGCGCTAAGATCATCTCGACTCCCATCGCTACAGATGATGTAGCGCTGAAAACTTTACCCGCTAGGTCGCCGCCGTTATCGATACTCGCAGCTGTAGACAAACCAAAGAACAGAGCCCCAACACTGCGCGAAGCATCTCTGACGCGCACCGCCGCACATTGAGCAGGTATCGTGGTGGTCGCGAGGAACCCTGCCGGGTTTGACGGTCTGTCATTCTCGCTTTGACTGCACAGCTACTACCGGCGATCACCGAGTGCAACGATTGTTATCGGATTATCCGCAGCTGTAGGTAATGAGAGCCGAATGCTAGCATAACGTTGTTCTATCCGTACACGCGCTCGCAAAGATTGTAGAGCAAGCGACCAGCGCAATAAACGGCAGGGGAAAGGGGATCGTCGATACCTGGGTCAGATAGGGCTTCCCCACATCTTGGCCGTGTCGTCCGATGTGCTCACCTGCCGTACATGCATGAGTGAAGTCCGAAACTGTAGCGCAGAGCAATCATACGTACAGTTCGCGGCACTGACCAGTTTGTCTTTTGGAAGTCCTCAACGTGTGGAGATGCGAAAGGCGACAGGACGTATCCGAGTTGACTTTCAAGGTCGGTGTTGTCGCTACGAGCCTGCGGAGAGGCTGGCAGCTGCGAGGAAGAGGATACGGTGTCCCGCAGCGGTCCCCAGTTACCCCAGGTGCGTGAATGAGGGTGCATGTCCGCCGTTTCTAAAGGATCGGATTTGGAGTGGCGCAGCTTCTTGAGTAGGTTCTCTCGACTATTCATGCTGAGCAAGGGGGATCAGTAAGTCACCGCCTTGGATCAATGGATAACCGTACACGGTCATCAGAGAGCAGCTGTACACTGGTAAATGATGTCAGCGCAACGGTCTCGTAGCCAGGAATGTGGACCGTACTGCGGATTAGAACGAAGAAAAACGGAGCGTATATGAGGCTTGCTTCACTCGTCGTCAGCCACTGCGATTCAATGTCAGCGCATGTAGAGAATACACCAAGGGCTCAAACTGACCACGACGAGACAGACAGCTGCACAAACGCTTGCATAAAACGAGGATGAGCGTTTAGATCGACCGACTAGAGTACGATGCAACTGACCTGGTGACAAGACCTAAGATTCTACGTCAGTACCACGGTGACCGGCAGAAAACGAAGAACGTACATGTGTTCATACTGTACAAGACAAGTTGCCCGATAGCCTTGTTTCTGTGAAGGCAGTGAGTGCTGCTCTGTGCATGGATAGCGCGCCATCCGGACACCTACTTCATGCTACCGGGTGATATCCTGTATAAATATGTGAAAGTTGCAACAGCGATGCATATGTCGCAGGCGACATCACAGACAAGCCCCGACGTAGTAAAGGCCTATCTCAACGTTGTAAGTACGCATTACGAAGGAATAGAATGGTGGCTCACGGTGGAAGTCGTTGAGGCCGTGAGCGGGATCCAATCCACCTTGAACCTGTTAGTTGATATATTTAGTACGATCGCGTGACTGAAAAAGGCTGAAGCCTACGCGTGCAACATGTACACTGTTGTGTACATCGTCAGGAACTCTCTTAGAAGGACTCAGACGCAACATCAACTCACACACGCCACCCGCAACTGCATCAAAATATGAGAATGAGTAGTTTGTAACATGATAGGAGGAAAACAACGAACTTTCTTGTCCCCAAGAGAGGGCAACGATAACTAGGGGTACAAGTATGGCATTGCCAACTGCAGTTGCCGCTCAGTTCTCCGCGTACTAGATGAAAAGACGGCGGTACGTACTGCGATGTATGCGATACGCGTAGAAGCTTGATGGGACCCGGCACATCAGTTGTGGCTCTGCGTTTCACGGATCTAGAGTAGCGCAACATACCATTGGACGAGCAAGCTCAGTACAGTCTGCGCATAAAACCCGTTCTGTCAGTGGGCGTAACACGCGACGAATGCGATAAAGACTTACACCTACGCCCACCTGTACCAAAAGGGACCTGCAAGCGTTGCTGAGTAAGTATAGCTCGACATCTGGCCAACTCAACTCACCAATGTGGCCTTTCCAAAGCGTCGTAGTCGCCAAAGTGGGTGACGGAATAATAGTAATAACAGACACCAAGGAGAGTCGCATGGGCAGTGTCAAGCACTCTGCGCCGTATTCCAGGTTCAATATCGGGCGAGTCGTCGAGATGAAACACGCACAAGAGGGTAACGATCTGTCCGTTTTGTAAGTATGTGCTAGGCATGTCGAGTGTCGCATAGCACCCACCAAGGCCTTGACATAGAGGCCATCGTGTGAACTGTAGTGAGCGAAGTAAAGGTAGTATTGAAGACAGGTGACGCCATATATCCTGTTAATCATGTTAGTTGATTATATTTACCACGAGAGGCAAGGCGGTGTACGCTGTAGACAACATGACGCCGATGAAAAGGGCTCCAAGATAGTTGTCCAGATGCGGTTCGAGTTGCAAAGGCATGAAGGGCGACTGGGAAAGTTTCGTATGGCCAAGCAAAGCAAGTCTGGGGGTAGAAGAGAAGCGCTTGCAGAACACTCTCAAGGTGCGGGGTTAAAAGCGAATCGAGAGCAGTGCCAATCTCAATAGCCGCGTAGAACGTTCCCCACTTAGTCCCCACCGCATGCCTGTGCTACGTACGGCTGGTCTGGTGGTCGACTTCCAACTGTTCGGTGAACCCGAAAGGCGCAGCATTCGCAAGATCGTGAGGGGACATTGACAAGGTTGGAAGAGGCCATCGGTTACCATTCGTGTCGAAATGATCTTCGACCTGACAGGCGCGCTTTGGGCTGTGGGGGTGGAGTGACCCGTCTGTGCCATCAGCTCCTAACCTAGAACAATGCGCACACCGCGGCAGTGTAAAGTGTAAGCGCTGTCCGGCGAACTGAGAATGGCTTGGCCAGCGAAAGTTCCCGCCTGTATATGAGAGCCAGGAATACTCAAGACAGGGGATATGGTCACTATCGACGGACGACGTCGAGTCCACATAAGGGTTTGAATCAAAGCCGCGAGGCGGCAGCGCGGCGTGGCGCGCATCAGCGTCAGCACGCCGTCGGCTTCGCAACTCGCAACTTATCTCCGGGCTACCAACACAGTACAGGTTCGGTGCCTGGGTTCGTACTTGGAGCGAGCTGGGTGGGATACTACACACTTGGCGACGCTTTGAAAGTAATACCTGAGGATAACCGTCGCTCTATGTCATCTAATTTGAGTGGATATGCGACCCCGGGGCGTTCCCGGACGCCGTCACGATCGGGGACGCCGACACCTTCCCGCTTGACCCTTACTCCAACACCTGCACTACGACCCACACATTCGTTCTCGTCTATGCATGTACAATTCAGTAGCCAAACTGGCCAGTCAAGCGGATCCTCCGATACGCCAGATGCGAACTCTGGCATCCTCGTGCAGGAACCGGAAGCAGACGTCGATACTATTGACGGAGAGGCTGGGAGTACCATCGTACAGCCAGTGCCGTTAGGCGATGAGGATTCGAAGAAAGCTTTGAGAGACCATTTGCGAAGGACGTTGAATAAGAAGGAGTCTATACCAGGTGCGCGCCACCTGCTTATCTCTATGTTACTGTTCGACATTATAACTCTACGAAATATAGACACTACGGCCAGACGGAGAAGGCGGAATATATCTGAAGACGTCCACGAGTTATCCCACGAGCTTGGTGTGTCTATTCTCATATGTCGTAGTCTGCCGGGCTGACCATGCAGTGAACTCCTTTCCTCCAAGGCGGTACTTTGTCTTGACGGATGCCGGAAAGCCCGTCTTCATTAGTAGTGAAGAAGATCGGGAAGGAGACAACCTTGCCTCTGTGATTGGTCTCATGCAGGCCTTGATATCTGTCTTCATCGACGACGGCGACAAGCTGCGGTGCATCAACGCAGGGAAGACGCGAATGACGTTCCTACTTCGCCCTCCGCTCTACTATGCATGCGTATCTGCATGGGGTGAACCGGAGTCAGTGGTCAGTGACCATCATCGTCTTCATTCAGGAACCGCGCTGACGGTATAGAAGCAAGACGCGAACCCATCTAGAATATCTACACCAACAGGTACTCAGCGTCGTGACCGCCACACAGCTCCGGCGACTCTTTGAGCGAAGAGGCAACTTCGACCTGGGCCGGCTTCTTACAGGCGCCGAGAACCTTATACACACACTGCTTAACAAGATTGAGCTGGATATGGCGATGAATACATCTTCTCTGCGCTGCCTCAAGGTCGATTCAGCACTTCGCAAGAAGGCAGCAAACGCGCTCGTACCGGTAACGAAGATGAGGGACCTTCTTTACATTATACTTGTTGCGGATGGGCACGTTGTCACCCTCGCCCGACCGCGCAAGCATTCCATACACCCTTCCGGTACGTCCCCGTCGCACCTTTCCCGCCGCATGACCTGAATCGCGAACAACAGACTTGCACATACTTCTCAACACCGTCCATTCGCCATCTATCCTCAACTCGTCGGCGTCAGCGTCTTGGCTCCCTATATGTCTTCCCAAGTTCAACTCTACCGGCTTCGTCAATGCATTCGTCTCCTTTCTGCCAGAGGACGATGTACCACCGGAGCGGGAAGGGTCCACCGGCAGCCACACGGGTACTCCATCTGATGCGGGAACCCCGGTGCGGGCGGGGTCTGTGGACCTCCCTTCCTCGGAAACGCATTCGACGATGGAGAGAGAAGAGTCGCCGGCGGAGGAGACAACGCCTCCTCAGTCGGCTAGGCTTGGCCTCATCGCTGTGAGTGGCGGGGGTGACTTCGAGGCGATTCGCGCTTGGGGTGAAGGCGTCGTTAAGGTTCATCAGGTTTTCCCTAACTCGGTAGTCCACTAACTCATCGCTTTGTAGCGCATGGTCAGCGAAGGCTCTGCCGCTGCTCTTGCCAAGGCCGTCCGCACCGGCGTCACACACTACTCGGTCTCTGATCTCGCAATCCCTGGTTTGCGGCACTTCGTGTACAAATCTCGTGCGCACGTGCAAGTGACATCGCCTCTGTACGAGGATCCATATGACGACCTACATGAACGACGACGGTGGGTCTCGGCGTCAGGCAAAAGACTCGGGTACTCACTTCATTTCTCTTAGGCTCATGACGCTCTACCAAATTCTGCACGACAACATCCATGCAAAGTCCGGCCAGGATCTGCCACTCAAGCTGCAGTACATCCGCACGGAAAAGGAAGGAGTTATGGGCTGGGTACGTTCGAGCACATATCTCGAGAGCATGGCGTATGATAACTGACAGCGCGGCTGCTCTAGATTACGCAGCCTTTCGAGTTGTACATGTCCGTCTCTCCGAGGCTGCCTAAGACGGCCGTCATCGGCGCAGCGAACGCTGTCGCGCGCTGGATAAAGAAGGAAGAGGCACAGCTGTTCTTGCGAGATGCGCCAGTGTTCTAAATTACTATACATCTTGTAACTGGGTTTTGTTGTGTATATACTCTTCGTTGTAGACTGTCCGTGAGATCGGTACTAAGCGCAAGCCTGATGCCTGCGTATCGCCGTGCGTTCTTCGCAGGACCGCTCGAAGCAAAGTAAGACTGGTCAATAACCGTTCAAAGCGCATCGCATGGACGATCGTGCGCCGAGGCCCTCGATCACCTCAAATTTACGCGTCAATTAACCCCGCCTAGGTTCCGCCGCCCTTTTCGTGTAACTCACATGATCGCGACATATGCGCTTTCCGCGAACGCGCTGGACGAGCGTGACTTCGTCTCAACCGGCCATGGCCTTTGCTCTTCGCGCCTCTGCACCATTATACCGGCAGCTTGTGCCTGCGGCACGAGGTGCGTCGTCTCGCATGCATGAATGGAATGAGGGCTGAACTCTCTGCCAGCGGGTCTTGACACGCCGCAGGCGTTCTTGCAGAGCATCGGCCGCGGGATGGACACGAAGGTGTCGCCGGAGTCTTGGGACGACTTGTTCAAGCTCGAGAGTGAGAAGTTGAAGGCGGACGGTATTGCTGTACGGGATAGGAGGTGAGCCTGATAGGCACAGTGCGGTACCGTTTACCATGCTGAACGTGGGTGATAGGTATCTGCTGTGGTCGTTGGAGAAGTTCCGCGCAGGGGAAGACCCGAAGCAGTTTGCGCACGAGCAGCATGGGAAGAAGAAGATTCGTGGGTGCGTATCATTGTCTCAATGAGGGATAGTGCATGGCTAATGTTGTGAACAGACATGGACCGTCCGTACAGGGCGGCAAGCGGATTCGTTCGAGGAGAAAGCAGTAGACGCCTTCTCACGTTGCATCACTTCACTTCATTCTACTATACTCGATAATATATACTTGTTCGGTCTACGTGGTCAAAGTACCGTCTTAGCTACCAACGCCATACGTATGCCCTACAGTGATGCTGCTACGGAGAATGTTTGATATGGGATGAAACTGCGATGAAAGGGTCATGATTGCATCTGCGTATCATTCGGTGCATGGGGCGCTTCGGAAGATGGTGGAGGTCGAGGGTTCGCTAGCTTGCGCAGTGAAACGTCGTATACAACTGGAAGGACTTCTATCAACATCCAGCACGTTTACGACAGTCAAAAGGGGGGCAAACCTTCTTCAATCTTCTTCAGATCATACTTCAGACTATCAAAGCGACGACGTAGCAGGTCATTCTTCAGGTTAAGCTTTGGAACTACGTTCAGTCTCGCCTTCATTCAACATGATGATACGCGCTCACCATCGTGAAACCTGCGAAGATGTCCTTGACGAAGAAGGATATCTTGATGGGCGCTTCAAAGTCGCCTAGGGTCACCGAGTTAACTGCCAGCCGTGACTGGGACGTTGTCCAGTCAATGAGGGATACTTTCGTCTATCGTGGAGTGAAGCCTACCAGTTCGTTAACCAACGTGATTACACCATGCAGATAGTCCTCAACGCCGAGCTGGAACCGGTCCTTCCACTCACTCTTGACTGCAATTAACGTCCATAAGACATATTGTAGCCAGTGAAGAGTGGCGGATAAGGCGTACTGCCGAGCTGTTCGCACGTAGACTCCAGAGACAAAAGCGTGCCATTGGCCAGGAACTCGCAGAAGACAGCAGAGTATACAGCAGAGCGCAAAGAGTTCGTCCACATGTCTTTCCATCGCCAGTATTGGTTCTCAGGAATCAGACCAGCCAAATTCTCCATCGTACTTTGGCATGTAGTAAGAACTGCGCGAACCGATTCAACTAGCGCAGGTACTACGGCATAGTCAAATCTTAGTCATGTACGCCTCTATCACTTGGGCGTACTTTGTGTGGGCGGCGTAGAGTGCACCCTATTCAGCGTGCCGGCCATCGTGCGGGTCTTTTTATCCAAGTCTGTGATATGCTCCTTGATTTTCTAGAATACATTCGTGTTCAGAGAAGTTGTAGCCTTCGAACGTATCCTTATACCTCTCTGAGCTCCTGCTCGTTGTCGAGCATCGCATTGAGCCGGGAGAGCGCGTCAGGATCCATGATGGTCGAAGGAGAACCGATCCGACGCGCTGTGATCGCGACGCGACGCGTTCTGAACGCGTCGCGCGTGACACCGAGCCGCATCTTGACTCTAAACCACCACCGCGTATGACCGCCAGGTTCCCGGCCGACAAGCCGGAAAAGCTACGCGCACTACTAGACAGGCTACGCGATACTCCAGAAGAGTTAAATCCACACGATGTCAAAGACGTCTTGGCCTGGGCCATGGCTCAGCCGACCGGGGAGGATGGGCTGCACCACTGGTACTGCCACCGCGCGGGGGAGCTGCTACATATGTCCGCGACATATCTTCTGTGCATGTTCTCGTACAGCAATAGCGAGAAGTGGAAGAGTCGACTAGGCACTGTGCTTTCCGGCTGCTGCGACTGTGTGCGTGGATTACAGGAGGCGAAGCGAGCCACGCGACAGACGTACGAGCCCTCACTCTCGTATGGCCCATTAAATGCTGATACTATCTTCTAGGTATCTAGGCCATTATGAATCTGCTGTTGTCGACCACTTTGTAAGCGCTCTCAACGAGTGGGAAGCGAAACACGTCGCAAAGCTCCTGTGGGACGTACTCGATCATCAACCCACGGGTGACTCCCCCGCGCCGACTCTATGCGACGCACCTCTCCCCGCTATCTTCCACCTCGCTTCCAACTTGAGTGTACTGCAGGACTCTTCCGTCCTTTCTGCGTTGCAGAAGTGTCCAACGATTGCGACGAACGGGGAGAAGAAGCAGATTTTGTCAGACTGGCCATCTGGCCCTCCTGCGCCGGGTCTGTTCTATCTAAGCCTACATCGAGACGAACACATACGTGTATTTTTCTCGGGAATTCTCCGACTTTCACCGAGCGTTCCGATGTCCGACAATGACTTCGTAGGCCCTTACATGGAGGTGGTCAAGATGCTTTCTCGAATCATTACTACCTCGAGCTCTGGCGCCTCTGGCAGTACTAGTCTCGACCCTTCCTTTCCCTTTTCCGTTGAACCTGTGATTCTGTGGGATACGATCAGGGTTGAATTGCAATACATACCCGTCAAATATCTGCGCTCAAGTCGTGAGAGCTCCTTAGATCTCGCTCATGCAATCGTCGGAAGGTTACACGACGACGGGACTCGTGAGTGTATTCACGACCACGGAGTTCCAATAATACGCGCTGACTGTGATACAGATTTCGAGAACGTGCTTAGATGCTTCTACTTTACCATCAAACGTCTCGATAGCAATTTCTGGCTTGATCGCAGCGATGAATACCCCCAGTTCGTCTTTGCGGCCATCAGAGATAACCCATCTTTCGCCCGCTTGCTTAAGCCGCTGGGCCCTGGTGAGGGACTGCCGTGGTATCTGGAGGGACTATTCGACTTCGCTTGGAGCATCTGGACTATGCCACAGTTTGGCGAAGTTCTGGCAAAGATGGTCGAATTTCTATGTGGAGAGCTTCAGCATGAACGTTTCAAAGGCACCAAGCATCTGGCTATGACGACGGCTGCCAAGGTCATTTTCTATGTATAGTTCTATATACACAAAGCTGACGCGAACGTCTTAGCTCTTGTCAGCGACTCTCAACAGATCCCAGAATTCGCCAACAAATTGCAACGACCAAGTCAAAGCTGCGTTGGGCGCCTTGGATGTCAATGTCGATCGCTTCGTCTCCACCGCGTTGAGTCAGGAGACCTGCCATCCCGATTGGGAAGACGCCAGAAGTCTGTCCCGCGAGCTCTTGTATCTCGCCCTGCTTGGAGATGTCAAGAGCGTCCTCACTTCTGTTCAAGAACTTTCCAATGCATCGAGATCTCTCAAGCAGGCGAAAGCGAAGAGCACTGCGCCGGTGTTGCCAACCTGTACTTCCCCATCGGTCCATGACAGCCTTTGGACGAAGTACTACGATCACCTACAGACCGATGACGTTGACGGCATGGTTCTCCTCCTGCGAGTCGTCGCACCTGTTTCTCATCTGGATGCGCTTATGAAGAACGCATACCGGTCGCTTTTGGAAGCCAACGGGCACACACGCCTTGTCTTCGACGGCGTCAACAATGGACTGGACGTCTTTCGCGCAAGACTCCCTCAAGCTATCGAGGACTATCAGAGGCGTAACGACGCAAAGGTCGTGGACCTATTCCAGCGTAGTGGTGCGGTGCAGAACTTGATTGAGTTGATGCTCTGTCCTGTTCCGGCCATCCGCGATGCAGCAGAATCGCTCGCTAGTCAGCCTTACGACGTCGACCTCCGTAGCGACTGCTTTCGCGCTCTTATAGAGCACTTCCCCGAGTCCGCCGTCAACGGTATCCTGGCGTTCATCGATGCATTTGTCAAATATCTGCCGACGGCGATGGAGGCATGCATGCTCTCCAGCGCACTCGTTCAGTGTCTGACAGACGTTTTCAACGTCCTCGTCGATCAGCCAGACGGCCTCCTCTACGATCAGAAGTTCTTAGACGGGCAGAACGGATTCAAACCCGCGATGCGTATGCCAGAGCTCTGGAACCTCATGAACCGGGCGCTCGCCGCCGTCTTCTTATACACTCCGCATTGGGCGGTCTTCGTCGAGGACAGCCAGTGGATGGTGGATTGGATGCGTGACGCGGTGATACTAGGCGAGACCATGGTCGGCAAGTGGCGTCAGTTCGAGGACGCCATCGTCAGAACGACTTCAGATGGCTCAACTACACGAGGGCTTTCGCGCACTGGTCGCAAGATGCTTGAAGACTTGCAGATCATGCTTGCAGACCTCACCCGCTGGCTGCGACTCACAGACACAACGCTCTTAAACCGTTCGTTCGACTTGATCAAGCTCGTGCTCGGCGTGTTCGAGGAAGCTGGTACAACGCCAAAGCAGGACGCCGTGAACCGCATTCGAACTGACATCAAGAAATGGATGAAGAAGGGGACCTCTAGTCGTCTCAGCCGGGGTCAGCTGCAGGAACTCTTGCAGGTGACCGACTCCTTCGCGGAGGATGAGCCTGAGGTAGTCGAGCCCGAGATTGAGATCGTCGATCGACCGTCGAAGCAGCGCAAACTTGAGCTTGGTGGGAAGGTCGCGACGCCCGAACCCTCCTCTTCCAAGAGTCTGAAGCCCACAGGTCGTAC
Organism: Peniophora sp. CONT; assembly: GCA_001632445.1. NCBI lineage: Eukaryota > Fungi > Basidiomycota > Agaricomycetes > Russulales > Peniophoraceae > Peniophora > Peniophora sp. CONT. The sequence goes on along the minus strand of KV424529.1, from coordinate 55,129 downwards.
GCAGATGACCATGAAGGACTTTGCCGGCTCATCTGCCCGTAGCGCTGATTCCCGCGGGTTCAAGCCCACTACGAAGCCCCCCGCCGCAACCTCCTCCTCCAAGGCGAAAGCTTCCACGTCTGCGTCTTCGTCCCGAGGGAACTCAGCACTCATGAAGCAGGCTCACGCTGCCGCCCAAGCTCAGAAGAATCAACGCTTGGCTATGACCGCGCGCGATAACGCGAAGCTCGAAGCAGCGCGCGCGCCGGCACCAAAGACCTTCCAGCCGGCAAGGTCAGCGTCGCGCGCGAGCTCAGATGCGTCGGGCCCGTCAGATAACGACGCTGAGGAGGCCTCGTCGTCCGACAGCGATGAGGATGAAGGTGGTCTTGCCGCTTTGAATGCGTTGAAGAAGACAAAGAAGAAGCGCAAACGACAGGCGGAGCCGGAGCGGCGCACGATGATCCTAGAGATGGACAACCTTCCTGGCGCGGCTCGGTACGGTCGCGCTGCGTTTTCCGCGCGCGACGAGGCACGGCGCAAGCGGCAGCGTACGCGGCCAGACGTGTCGGAGCTACACAAGGCCATTCTCTCATGGGAGTACGAACACGACGGGCCCGTGCCACCTGGTACACCTCTCAAGGCGCAGCACGTTCGCGATGTCTATCGCACGTACTGGGATTTCCGCACGACGTTTGAGCCGTTGCTCCTGCTCGAGTGTTGGGCGCAGCTCGTGCAAAGTCGCTCGGAGAAGCAGGACAAGTACGAGGCGGCGATCACGTCACGTCAGTATGCGGACCAGTGGCTTGACCTCGACGTGTTCATCGAGGAGAGCCTTGCACCTGGGTGGAGTCTGAACGAGACGGACGTCGTGCTTATGCGTCATCCGACAAGCAAGAAGTCGATCCTGGCGAAGGTAAACTCGTACAGGACCGTCCGCGGTAACAAGGTCGGTGTGCACGCGACGTTGCGGTGCTGTCTGGCAGGGCGCCCAGATCCCGGCCTCAGTCCGAATACAAGATGGCAGATCAGCAAGGCTTTCAGGTGAGAACGTGTAACAATATCTTCGCCCCAAAATGAAACGCTGACACTTTCTAGCTTGGCAACGGTTCATCGCGAGTTCGGCGCGCTCGTGTCTCTCGAGTTCTACGACCATTGTCCTTTTATCCTTTCGCCCAAGTTGCCGATGCCCAGCCGCGTCGATGAGGGTGAAGTAGAGAGGACTATGCGCAAGTACAGTTTGAACCAGCCGCAGGCTCGTGCCATTGTCTCGGCCTTACGCTCGGAAGGTTTCGCGCTTATACAAGGGTAAGCTCCAGATGGCTGAAGCTCGTCGCTTGGAACTCACGCATGCATAGACCTCCGGGTACGGGTAAAACGTCGACTATCTGCAGCTTAGTTCAAGCTTTCATCGCACAGCGTTCAGACACGGGCACCGTCGTCACCGCGGGACGCTCAGCTGCTTCTGCGGACAAGACCGCGGTGAAGAAGATCCTCATCTGCGCGCCTAGTAATGCCGCCATTGACGAGGTCGCCAGTCGAATCCGCGATCGAGGCCTCAGCTCCCAGACGCCCATCAAGGTCGTGCGTATCGGTGCCGAGAAAGCGCTGAACATCAGCACGAAAGATCTTGCGCTGGATGCCCTTGTCGACGAGCGCTTGGGCGGAGATACCGCGATGAAGGGCAACGACGAGTACGCACGCGTCGCTTCTGCTCTGCAAGCGGTCAAGGCTGCGATCCAAGAGAAGGAGAACGAGGCTAGCATTGTCATGGACAACACGGCGCGCCTGCAGGCACTGGAGTCGGACCGAAGCGCCCTGCTCAATAAGCGCCGCGATCTCTCGAAGCAGTTGAACGTGATCAAAGACAAGAACCAGAACGAGAGCCGTACACTCGACTCGAGACGCCGGGATGCGCGCGCAGCTATCCTGGCTGAAGCCGACGTTATCTGTGCTACCTTGTCAGGTGCTGGGCACGATAACTTGGATAGTTTGGAGTTCGAGATGATCATCATCGATGAGGCGGCTCAGGCTATCGAATTGAGCACGCTCATTCCTCTCAAGTTCGACTGCAAGCGTGTTGTCATGGTCGGAGGTACGTGTACATGTCTTCGGTATGCCTTCTGATACTCATATCCTGCAGATCCCCAGCAGTTGCCTCCTACGGTTATCTCGAAAGAGGTGAGTCCCTCTATTCGCAAGGAGTACACACATATTCAAGGCTTGGGTAGGCTACTCGATATCTGTACAACCAGTCCTTGTTCGTGCGGCTCCAGAAGCAGCGTCCCGAGGCGGTACATCTGCTCAGGTATGCCCGACTCTATCTAGTCTGCGCTCGCTTAACCATGCTCCATTCAGCATCCAATATCGTATGCATCCCGAGATTAGTGTGCTTCCGAGCCAGCTCTTCTACCAAGGACGTCTACAAGATGGTCCGGACATGGCCGAGCGTACGAAACGCGCCTGGCAAGACAACCCTCGCTTCGGTATCTACCGTTTCTTCAACATCATCGGCAGTCAAGAGACCAACGTCGGATTCTCGGCCACGAACCCCATGGAAGTCCAGACGGCTGTACAACTGTATCGCCGCCTGACCAGGGAGTTCTCCTCTATCGACTTTACGTCGCGTATTGGCTTCATCAGTCCGTATCGCGAGCAAGTGAAGGCTCTTCGGAATGCGTTCAGGAAGAGCTTCGGCGACGATGTGGCGGGCGCGATCGACTTCAATACCGTCGATGGTTTCCAGGGCCAGGAGAAGGAGATCATCATTCTTTCGTGTGTGCGTGCTGGGCCGGGGCTCGAGAGCATCGGTTTCCTGAGGGGTACGTGACGATCGCCTCTGCGCTTTGAATTAGAATGCTCATTCAATATGTCAGATGTGCGTCGTCTGAACGTCGCCATCACTCGCGCGAAGTCCTCGCTCTTCATTCTCGGGCATGCGCCGACTCTCGAGCGTAGCGATGAGAACTGGCGACATATGGTACAAGACGCCCGCAGTCGACAACTTCTTACAGACGTAAGCGTTTGTATCTTGCCCTGGCACCGCTTGTGCTGATGTAGACCATAGATAGACGGCTCGTATTTTACGGGCTCTGGTGCACCTCCCGTTGCTCGTAATTCTTCAAAAGCCGCGCCGCCGCCGCCGCCGCCGCCGCCTTTGCCCAAGCCAATAGTCCCGGTCATGCCCGCGAGCTCTTCAATCCCGGCTCTCATGACCCCAGGCCAGATGCGCTCGATGTCCTCTCAAGGCTCGATTCCATCTACACCGTCCGCGCCCGAGGGCTTTTCCATCCCTCCTCCAATGCCATCTGCGCCGCCTGCAGACAGTGCAAGCGCCTCGAAGAAGCGCCCGCTACCCGCAGAGAGCGCGGCAGGCGGTTCGGGTGCTGAGGTCAAGCCGGCGGGTCCACCGCAGAAGAAGGCAAAACCGGCGAACAAGCCGAAGGACAAGACGAAGTCCTTGTTCATACCCAAGAAGAAGGTGCGTTCGCTGTAGCTCATAACCATTCCGACTTTCAAGCTCACATCTGCGTAGTAATCCTTTCGTGCTATTATGATTCAAGCTTCAAGCTTCAAGACTAGCCGGTTTCTGTCGCTCATCAGTCCATCGCATATGTTCTCCGCATCCTTTACGACTTGCTATCCCTGCTACATCATACATGTCATCGGACCAGTACTTCCGGCATAGACCATCGCTATCCCGACTCGCACTGTAGCATTACACACATATCTACTGTACACTCCCCGCCTTAATAGCAGGCAACTCCCATCCCTCCGGTCCAAACTTAGGCATAACAAGCTCCTCTCCCGCCCTATTCTTAAAAGGTTTCGAGAAAGTACATAACCCCGACTTCGCGCCCAATGAAGCTAACCACGCCGGGTTGACGACTGTCAAACCCTTGATCCATGTACGGCTCGTACGCACTAGCTCGTGGAAGACGATATAGTCCGGAGGGGCTGTATTGGATAGGACGGATGAAGGGTGGATGAAAACGTCCTCTGAGACGCCGAGGGCACGATAAGGTACGTTCTTCGAGGTCGTATGTTTAAGCCCTGCACCATCTTGCGAGACGAGGTCTTTCCGAACAGCTACTTGATCAATGAACCCCGACGCGAACAATTGACGAAGCACTTTAAGCTGGCGATGTGTTATAATTCAGCATGATGACGAGGGGAGGGAACAACAACAACGCGCACCTGTTTGTCTTTCGGCGGTGGTAAGTTCGGTATGAAGCCAGCGTCCGTACCAGGGAAGTTCACAGCGACGATATTACTGATCTGTGCGCGCAACTTATGGATCTCTTCCATCGCTTTCGGCCTGACAAAATGTTCGGCGCAAAACTCTGAGCCGCCGCCTGCGTACTCGTATGCGCCCACGACGGATAAAAGACGGAACATGTCGCTGGTCGATTTTCCTAGGGATGCGTGTAACTCAACAAGGAAAGACGTCAGTGCAGAAGATAGAGTAAGGGGCATGAAAGTGTAAGCGTACCTGTTGAGACTCGAAGAACGCCTTCCTCCTCAACCGCCTCATCTCCTTCGCCCTCGCCTGCGCCCCAGTAAGATGCCTCATATCTCCATCTACCTCCTCTTCCTTCCCCCCATCACCCTCACCAACAGCCTCCTCCCTCAAAAACGGATCTCCGACGCTCAACCCCGCCACGATCGCCACGATATACGGTAAACACCCATGCTGTCTCCCACTCGCCAACATCTTCGCGAACCTAGGACTCAAAGGAAACAACGCCATCGTCCGTCCCATATCCGTGATCTGTCCTCCCCCTCCTCCACTCCCACCACTACTACTCAACGCGCCCAACCGCGTCAAAACCTTCTCAGCTCTACTAAGAGCCCCACGTTCCGGTGCAGTCGGAAACGGAAAGTTGACGACCGTATCGACGTGCATACTCTTCATCTGTAACACCAACCCTTCGATCGGCATTCTCAAGATCTCGGGTTCGGAGAACGATGGGAAGTAAGACTCGTAAAGCGCTGAAGAATATAGACGGTAACAGTGTCCTGGACCTGTACGGCCTGCTCGGCCTGCGCGTTGGGATGCTGATGCTTTAGATGTGAAGCCGATTTGGAAGGATTGGACGGAAGATGCCAAGTCGTATTTGCGCTGTTTGTGAATGTGTCAATATTTCGTTATGGGTGGGGAGCAGGGAGGACGGTGTACCTCTTTAGCGCGTCCGCAGTCGACGACGTAGCGGATGTTGGGGATCGTGAGGGACGTTTCGGCTACGTTTGTGGAAACGACTACTAATCGATGACCCTCTGGCGGAGGCTCGAACACTTTCATCTGTTTCTCGCTTGGTAATAACGAGTATAAGGGCACGATGTGCATCGGAACTGTTGCACACGTCGTCAGCAATGTGACTCTTGGGTGTGAGGGCAAGAACGTGTATACCTTCGGACTCTTCGGAATCGATACCGAGCTCTTCGTCTAACTCATCGTCGTCCGTATCGAGCGCCTCCTCATCCGTCTCTGCGTTCCCATCCACATCATCAGCCAGATCCTCAGCGAGCGCAGCTCCAAGCTCCATATCCTCCGCCTCCAACGGAACTAATCCCCACCATAAATCATAAGCATTCAATACCTTCAATCATTCAACCCGGGGCAAGCGTACCTTGAGCAGGCCTAACAACGACCGGATCCTCATCCCTAAAAAACGCCTGCGCATCCCTACTCTTCACACCCTCCCTCCTCCTCTTTCGTCTCCCCTCAATAGCCCTCACACCATACCTCTCCTCCAACTTCCTACAAACGCCCATAATCTCGTTCTGACCCGTCAAGAAAATCAATATTCCACCTGGTGGGAGTCGAGCGTGGATCTTTGCAGTCTTGCGTATAGATTCGGAAACGTAGTCTGGTTTGGTACGACGGTTGAAGTGGATCGTTACGGGGTGTTGACGCGCTGAGACGTTGATTACGGGTGGTGGAGTTGGGAAGAGTGCGGTGTTGTGTGTGAAATCTGACACGCGGAGGGTCGCGGACATTATTATCAATCTTAACGGCTGTTTCGAAAAGAAAAAAAAATCAACAGGGCTAGTATCGAACGAATGGGTAAAACGAACCTTGACTTGCCCATCACTCTTCCACATCTCCTCCCTCAATCTCACAACCCTACTCAAAACACCCACCAAAATATCAGTATTAACGCTCCTCTCATGCGCCTCGTCAATGACCACCACGCTATACTTTATCAACAAAAAATCAGAAGCGAGCTCGCGTAACAATACGCCGTCCGTCATGAATTTGATAGATGTGGATGGTGAGACTGTAGCGTCGTATCGGATCTGATAAGATACGATTGAGGATGAGAGGGAGAGTTCGTGTGAGACGCGTTGGGACATTGAGATGGCGGCTACGCGTCGCGGTTGGGTTATCCCTATCATGCCGGGATTATCTAGTGACAAACAGATACGTCAGGGTCGGATTCAGGACTCGGACTATGAGGGAGGAAAGGGACAAGGAAACGTACCGCTCCCTGGAGATCCAAATCCAGCCTCGTACAGAAATTGAGGAACCTGAGTCGTCTTTCCGCTTCCCGTCTCTCCGCAAATCACGACGACAGTATTCAAAAGGATAGCTTCCATTATCGGTTGTTCTTCGCCTACGATCGGCAATAACAACCTTGCCTCTTCGACGTCGGAAGGTCTTTTCACAGAGACGTACTTCCTGCTAGAACTGGACTTGGAGGATGATTGTGACTGGAGGGATTGGGCGAGGGATGTAGAGGGTAAGACGAGCGTTTCGCCGAGAGGACCGTGGACGAGTCCGTCGGGTGGAGGTGAGAGCTTGCGTTTCTTTGCGGGAGGAGCAAGGGAGGGCGGAGGGATATCGTCGGGGGCGTCGGTTGGGACGGGTGCGACGTAGCCTTTTGCGGCGCTGAGCTGGTTCATGGCCCAGGATTTGAAGTCGCCCAGTTTCCGTTTCGTGGGCGCATCCTCCTCTTCATCAGAATCCTCGCCAGAGCCAGAGCCGGACTTGTCCTCCCCAGACTCTTCGTCGTCGTCTCCACTACCCTCTTCAGACGCATCGTCCTCCTCGTCGCTGGAATCGTTCGCAGAGTCCGAGCTATCGAACGAAGTGTCGGATTCTACAGGCAATTGGAAGTCGGGCTGTTGCTGCGAAGGACGTTTCCATCTCTGCAGTATAGTCTGTAACACATAATCCAAATCAGCCATACGGTGCAAATATAAATAAACGATATACGCACGCGTTGGCCCTTGTCCTTCCTTGCCAACATCTTGGGCGCCGCAACGCTCCCGTCCGCATCGCGCTTCAACGCCCCGCCTACCACCGCTTTCGACGTCGGCCGTTCAGGTACAGGCGGCGCAGAATCTTCGATGACAAGCACAGGGTTCGTAGGCGAATGACCCGGTTCCTCGTCTTCATCAACGTCCATCCTCCCCTCCTCCACCACGTCCAACTCCTCATCCTCATCCTCAGACCCAGATCCAGTACGCACAACACTCGAATAATTCGTATTCCCTCCTCGTTTACGTTTGCGTGAGCCCGCGGTACCGTCCATCACGCGTCGGACTTCACGGTCTTCGGCCTGCTCTTGACGCGCTTGGTGTGTGCTCACGCGGCCTGTACCGAGTGTGGAGGATGATTGGAGCGCGAGGGTGGATGGGAGTTGAGCTTGACTTTTTCTGTCAGGGAGATTAGGGAGGATTAATAAGGGAGAATGGAGAGGGGGACGTACGCGAGTTTCTCGAATAGCTCCAGACGTTCGTCCTTCTTCAGCTTTTTGTCCTATATAGCCACATACACCGGTCAGATATCCATAGACGTAACATATAGAATTTAACGTACGATGTACTTGTCCAACCTCTTCTTCTTCTTACTCGACGCCCTCGAGTTGCTCTCCTCCAACATCTATACAACACTCCTTAGCACAATACACCTCCCTTCCTTCACCTAAATAATAACGCACCTGCTGCCGCAACTTCAACCTCCTATCAGCCTCCTTCTCCTCCTCGCTCTTCCTTTCCATAACATCCGCATTCGCATCTGCGTACGCCTGAGTCTGCGATGGTAGTCCGGCAGGCGCATCTTCGGTGGGCTCTTTGCGTTTGTTTGTTTTGCCCTTCTTCTGGAGGCCGCGCGCTTTGGCGTTGTAACGCGCAGGTCGATGCATCGTTGCGCCGAGAGTGGGAGGGAGGGTTGAACGTTGGAGAGCAAGATGCGCGAGAGGAAGAATTTGCCCCACGCGGATGTTCGGGCCGGGAGCCGGACTCAGACCTGCCGTCGTTCGTTCGTGTTCTCAAGAGCATACTCTTAGAGCTTGGTCTCACGAAGCAGGTATGTACTGCGTGATGTATGGTACTCGATATAGGTATGTCAACGACTCGGTGAAGCCAGGCGATTACCAGCCCGTGTGAGCGTCGCGCCACTTGAAATCAACCGCGGCTCCCTGGCGGCTCCGCACGCGTTTTGCTTCGAGACCACCATCGCTGCGGGCATGAAACTTGACGTAAGTACCGAACTCGTGCCTTTCCTTCTGGGAAATTAAGAAGATCAGTCTGAGTGTTGAATGTTGATGGAAACCGTGCGGATGCGCAGGAAGCACGATCGGCGGGAACTTCGGGAAGTTATGGCGTGCGGCGTCATTGAAGAAAACCACTTTCAAAGTGCAGCCACTATTTACGATACGAGGGAAACACGTCATGCTGCGACTTTACAAACGGAACACATAATACAGGTTTAATCGCAGGCCTGAGGGGAAACTCCACCCGCTACTCCGAGTCAGGGACCGCTTGATCATTGATGAGCACGTTGTTACTCGTGACAATGTGCCGTTCAATGCTACCCGTGAGGTCCGCAATAGTAGTGCCAATAACAGCCACGTCTGCACGAACGGCCGCACTGTCGATACGAGCGGCCGTCCAGTCGGCGCGGGCAGTCGTGAGGTCGTTGCGCAGAGCCGACGCCATATCGGCGGCACGCTCGACGCGAAAGGCCGCAATGTCTGCGCGCATAGCTACGTTATTGGCCGCAATGTCTGCGCGAATAGCTGCGGTGTCGGTGCGGATAGCTGTGCTAATGGCTGCGTTATTGGCTGCAGCCTCGGTGCGGATAACCGCGAGCTCGGCCGTAAGCTCTCGCAAGCCCTCCTGCAAGACAGCGACCCAGGCGTTCATGGACGCCTTGAAGTCTAATATGTCTGCACGAGTAGCTGCTTGCGCTATTGTATCTTGCTCAGGTGCTGCTATGGTCGTAATCCGCATAGGCCGAGTCACTATTACTCACCCGGAATATCCTCCTGCACGTTCAGCATGTTTAGTCGAGCAACTTCCCTACTGTCAACGATCGCGGCATCGTGGGATAAAGAAGCGTTACCTGTCATATCTATGAGTAGATGTTCGCGACTGTGAGATATAGGAGGTAGCGCACTCATTACTAGTAACACGATGTTGTTGCGATAGGGGCGAGCGCCGACACGAAGTTGGTGATTGTATCTGGAAGGTTGCGCGAGCACCAGCAAAACAGAGTAATGAGAGGTGTGGGGGCGTGCGGGAGTGGTGACGGTGGGAGAGTGATAGTGAAGGTGGTAGTAACCGAGAGGAACGTATAGTCTGGTCGTTTGAATGAAACAAAACAATGTGCACCACCACGTGGGCGTCTCGCGCCACAGGAGCACATACTGTAATGACCAGTCAAAGTTCTCCCCTAATTACCGCGTAGTGGATGCACACTGTCGGTACCCTCTATGCAACCGCAAGTCCTACGTAGCATAAACCAGAGTAAACCAAAATTCGCCGCGATACACTCTGCAATTCGTCGATCTCAACTCAATCCATCAACAGCGTCCAAACATCCCACAATCAAAAATCGTCTACTATACACAAGAACAAACCAACTCCCTCCTCACAGCCTCAACTCCCACCCCTCCGCACAACACTCTTACTCCTCCCCCTTCCCTTCCCACCCCTGCCCCTAACCTCCTCCTCTTCCACTTCCACATCCTCAGGCCCAGGCGTCCCCATAAGCGCGCTCAACTGCTGCATAGCGTTCGCCAAGATCGCATGAGCTTGCATACCCGCTTCAGGCGTAAGACCGTTCGCAAAGAGCGCGTTAAAACCTGCGGCGTCCGGGGGAGGTGGAGGTTTAGTTGTAGCTGGGTTTCTCGTCGCCGGTGGAGGTTTGGATTTAGATGAACCAGCGGATGATTTGGGCGGTCGTCCGACGGGTCTCTTTAGAGCGGGAGCGGGAGCGGAAGTAGGGAACGCAGCAGGTAACGGTGGCGGCGGGACAGACGCCGGTCCGCGCGATTTACTTCTCGCTCTTGATAACGCACGGGTGGCGGCACGTTCGTCTGGGTCGCAATAACTCGTCAGCTTCATAAAAATATTGGAAAGGAAGGGTGAATGTGACTCGTACCTGTACGTCGAGGTGAAGTACTATCTCTGGCCGGTGGTCTATTTGGTGCCCTCGTCGCGCGAGAGACCGACCGTCCGCGTCGTTTATCTGTATCTTTATCCGCATTCCGCCCGCGTTCACTATCTTCTTCTGGACCGCTACGAGACGACCCAGCTACGAGCTCAGGTGGCGGATCTGGCACAGAAGACACCCGTTTCCGTTTCTTCGCCGTCGCACTCGGAGATGCAGGCCGAGAACGCGATCGTCCGCGGGGCGGACCGATTTTCATCGGTGGCGAGTCAGGTCTTGTTCGAGATGACTGAGGCTGAGGTTGCGAGTAAAATGAAGACGTGGAGATGGATGTGGATGGAGGTAAAGCGGTAGATTTAGCTCGATGTGGTTGAGCGGGAGGCTCGATGGCACGTTGTTTGCCTTTATCCAACAAACTAGGTAATGGGCGTGGCAGTCGGGGACCAGGAGAGGGTTTTCTGGGAGATAATGATGGCGTGGAAGGTGCGATAGAGCTGCTCGAGGAAGTGAGAGGAGAAGATAAAGCCGGGACGATTCGGCGGTTGAGTAAGACTTCGGCTTTGCGCATTGGTCGTGGAGTCTTGATGCTGCTGCCAGCCAATGATTCCGAGGATGTAGATGTAGAAGCAATAGGCACTGTCATGCGTTCTTTAAGCACCGGCCGTGGCCGAGGTCTCGTAGGCATAGACGAAGAAGCTTCAACATCGCTCGAAGCAGAAGCAAAAGACTCGGGCGGCGTGACGAGTTGAAAGGGACGAGATACTTTAGACGAAGAAGCGAATCCAAAGTCAAAAGGCGTGGGCGACGAAAAGTCAGTATCAGACATGGGTGGCGGTGAAGACGACGGTAGCGGTGAAGATGGTGGGAGTGGTGCATCCGAAGAGGGCATACGGGGAGATGACGGCGGCGAGTCGTCTTCGATCTCGATTATCTCTGTTCCGGGCGGTGGGACGAATTTCTTCTTCGCTCGCGGGGTCTGAATGGGTAAATAAGCTGGTGTAGGCGAGGGTGAAGATGGCGCTGAGGGCGAGGGCGAGGTTGCGGGAAGCGAAGGAGACGAGTCTCTTGCGACAGGGCGTGTATCGCGTATGCGGTATATCGCCGTCGACTCGTCGTTCGCCCATGCGCCCAGCTCGTCTTCAGACTCTTCGTCTTCGTCTTCGTCATCATCAGGCGGGCGCCGTCTCTGTGGTGCCGGTCTTGATGGACCGGGAACAGGGCTCGCCGGTCTGGATATGGAAGCGAGGGGGACGTCGAGCGAGTCGTCCGAGTCGGTGGCATCGTCGTCGTCGCCGTACAATTCCTTTCTTTCTTTCTCAGCGTCCATGAATTCCCTCAGATCCTCGTCGTCGAACGGATCTCTCGTCCTCTGCACGGGCGCAAGCACATCCGCCACCTCGAGCTCGTCCTCACTCTCGTCCCCTTCCACCTCCCCCTCCGCCTCAGTCTGCGCCCCGTCGTCCTCTTCCTCCTCCACACCAGACAACTCCCCAAACGCTGTCGGCTGCGTCGTGTTCCGCACAACTCCCCGATCGCGCGTTATAGTGATAGTCCGCAAATCAATTATATCGTCCTCGTCTAATGCACGGGTATATCGTTCGGCCAACGCCGCCCAGCGGTCCTGTAGCCTCTGCACGCTCGCCAGCCGTTCCTTCTCAAACTCCCTATCCGCCCTCTGACGTTCCTCCACCCTAGCCAGCCTCGCAGCTTCCTTTGCCCTCCTAGCCTCTTCATCTCTCACAGGATCACGGACAGCAGTGATGGGTTCAGAACCGGCAGATACAGATGTGGTGCTCGAAGCGGACGGACTTAAGCGCGGGCGTTTGGTTGGACTGGGCTGATCGGGATAACGCGATGCTGGGGGTGTTGCTGATGGCGTGAGTAGTGGAGGCGGCATCTGAGGCCGTGTGTCGAGTTGGGAAGGGTGCCATAGTTTCGAGGCGAGGGCGTCCATGCGCGTCGAGGGCAAAACACGTCCATCCACCATCAAATCAACAGAACGGCACGTGTCCGCGTCACCACCCAATCCGGCAGTTTCGCCTCTCGACTCCGACAGCCATAGTCCTCGTCTGCACTACAGTAGAGTGCACTCCTGGCCTCAGGACATTCCTTTGTGTATGCGTACAATGCGGAATGATTGCGACACTGTCAGATAAATGATCATTACGTAACACAATAACTTCTCTCACGCCTTGTTCGCAACTCTGAACAAGCACCCTCCGGTCCCTTGTTTCCCGATATTGTTCGTAGTCCAAGTATGGCTCTCCGAGCATTCAAGTCCGCTATAAGAAGGGTACGTCTCCGGTGTATCCAAGAGAGTCCGTTTTGCAACCTCTGCTTAAAGTCCTTCCTTTCCCCTTCACGATCCTTTAACGAATCTTATAACAATGCGCGACTGGCTCGCTCTCGCTCTTTCCCTCCTCACACTCGCTTCTGCTGCCCCTCTACCCTCGGCACACCAACACCAGTCCAAATCCCGCCAACCCGTTTCCGCGCGTCAAGATGCCACTTCCACCTCCAACAACACCACCTCGCAGCAACCCAAACTCGTCATCGCCCATCATATGGTCGGCAATACCTTCCCCTACACCAAAGACGACTGGGCAACCGATATCGCGTTGGCTTCGTCGGCCGGTATCGACGCTTTTGCGTTGAATGTTGGTAGCGATCCGTGGCAGCCTGATCGTGTCAAGGACGCGTATGATGCGGCTGCTGCGAGTGGGACGGGTTTTAAGATGTTCATGAGCTTTGACATGACGTGCGAAACTTCTCGCACACTTATAAGCGCGCATGTACTCATCTTGAGCTCAGTGTACTTCCCTGCGCATCGCCAGACGACGCTTCCACCCTTCGCAACTACATCACGACTTACGCATCACATCCCGGTCAACTCACCTATTCTTCCCGCGTCCTAGCGACGACATTCGCCGGCGAATCTTGCACGTTCGGTCAATCGTCCGTTACGGAAGGATGGAAGACTCAGTTCACTCAGCATCCCGATTTGATGGGTGACGGAGGGCAGAGCAAAGTGTTCTTCATGCCCAGCTTTTTTGTGGATCCGGCTACGTTTGGGACGTATGATGGTGTTATGGATGGCGCGCTGAACGTGAGTTCTATACTATATTTTGGTTGGGAGAAGGTAGCTGATTTTGGGTGGGGTGTAGTGGAACTCAGCTTGGCCTTTAACAATCACATCAACGGACTCTAACGCGCCAAATGTCGTCTCTCAAGTCCTCTCCACGACCTCCAACACGAACACTACATCCAACAACACACTATCCTCTCTCCTCTCTTCCAGCGTAACGACGTCGAACTCAGCGCTAGGCGCGTTCACGGGTACAACGACTGATGCGCAGTACCTCTCGGGATTGAAGAGTATGAATGGAGGGGATAGTAAGATGTACATGGCTACGGCTTCGCCGTGGTTTTATACACATTATGGAGCTGATAGTTTTAACAAGAACGTACGTGTCCTTCCCTCATGGTCGGTTAGATTAGGAGTCCAAATAGCTGATTCATTGGCGTTGGCAGTTTGTGTACTACGCCGACGCGCACCTCTACCCCACCCGCCTCTCAACCCTCGTCTCAAACCGCGACTCAATCGACATGATCCAACTCCTAACATGGAACGACTACGGCGAGTCCTCCTACCTAGGCCGTATATCCGGCGCCCAACCCAACTCCCAAGCCTGGGTCGACGGTTTCGACCATACGCCCTGGCTCTCTTTAACCGCCTATTATGTTGAAGCTTTCAAAACGGGTTCATATCCAACCGTACAAAACGACACGGTATGGATGTGGAGTCGTCCGCATACTAAAGACGCAGAAGCCTCTTCAGACGGTGTAGGCAAACCTGACAATTCGGAATTGTTGGGTGATACGGTTTGGGCTGTATCACTCACGTCCGCTCCATCTACCGTCACGCTTTCCACGAGCGCTACGAATACTAGGACGTTTGAGGTGGATGGGGGCGTTAGTATGCTGAGCATCGATATTAGTGCGGGGGATACGATGAGGGCTACGGTGGAGAGGGATGGAGAGACGACTGTGGATCTGAATCCGGATTTCGTGTTTCAGGGCGCGACGGGGACGTATAACTTTAACGCGTTCGTCGCGGTGAGCAGTTGACCTGCCAGTCGATCCCCGCTCGAGGCGGACTTTTGTTTCGTGCCTTCAGGATGATCTTTGGGTGAACGTTGTACCTATATGTTTTGTATTTGCTTTGATGTATCGATAGCCCTTCGAATATACTTGTTGTTGTACATTTCACAGCATTTGAGTCTCGCAATGCTGGACTCAGGCTCTCAGCGCACAACCCATTGCCGGATTTGGTACCGTCGCCAACACGTGGCTTCTACGCTACGTCACACGCGGCGTTCCCGATGCGCCGACAAACCTGCGTCCAAGTCAGAACCACCACTGTCGACAGATCACATCCTCTCTTGACGACTTTGCGCAGTTTTCCCCGCCGCCGTTTCTCCACCGCCATTGTCATCCCCGCGCCGTTTTTCCACCGCTGTCGCTATCCTCGCCGGTGTTGCCATTTCCGCCGCCGCTGCCATCCCTGCCGCCACTACCATCCCTACCGCCACTACCATCCCCGCCGCTACTACTACTCTCCAACCCTCACCATGGCCCAGCCTCCCGTTCCTGCTTTGACGCAGCCCCTCAACGATATCAGAAACGTCGTTGAAGCGCAGTCCTACTATGAGGACATCAAGAATCGGATGAGTGCGTCTTCTCTCTTATTATCATCATTATTTCTAAATATCAATTCTCGATGTAGACTACGCCCCGACTGCTCCGCGCTACATCCCCTACGACGAGGCAGTGCTCGTCAGTGCACGCTCCCGTGCGATCAAGCTCGGCAATCTCTATCCTGACCCTGACATCCCGAGTATGTTCATTTATTTTTATTTTCATTTTCGCAGACTGATTTTGGTACATGACTAGCGCCTGCAGAAGACTTAGCCGCCATACAAGCATTGGTGGCAACACTTGTGACGGGCCAGGCAGCTCTGAGGACTGACCTTACCGCTGTGAGGACTGACCTTGTGGGCCGGATCAACGCTCTCAGCAAGACTTTGATGCCCAAAGTATGCCAATTTCGCTCCTATATAGTTTCTCCCACTTCGCTCATCGTCATGTGTCTGCAGGTCCACAACAGTTTATCGTACCTTGGAAGGGACATCCCTTGGCAAGTCGTGCCATTTGTTGATGGAACCATGCCGCCGGTAAGTCGTGCTTTTCCCGTTTGTCTGTCTTTTCATCAGGCTGATATCCATCGTGCGTGCAGGCCGACCTGCCGGGTATCCACAATGTGGATGATCTGGAGCACCTTACCATACCACAACTCAACACGTACCTCCAAGGACACGGCCTTACTGTTCCTGCCCAGCAGAATAAGCAGTCCAGAATCATGGCTGTGGCACAGGCACTTGGGGTCGTTGGCAGTGTGATGGAGGATCATTTGGCTGACATAATTTAGCATTCATTTCAATTTTTATTGTTCTAAAGTACATATGGTGCACAGAGCCGTGCACCACCAGAATTGCCTCTCATTTACAATGTTCATGCATGTTGCAATCAGTTCTCTCTTGCGATACTTAGCAGGCCGCATCAGCATCTTGAACGTCGAGTGAGAAAGAGCGCGGAATATGGCATGTACAAGACAACGATCGATAATCGAGAACCAGTAACCCCGAACCAGATGATGGGCGTACAACAAACATGCACCGACAACTCGTGTCGCAATTCGGCAGAGGGAGGGAGATGATACATAGTCAAAAAAACGTACAGGTCTTGACGTCCGTCAAAGAGAAGTGAGCGCCATGTACAGTACTCGTACAAGAAGTGATCACGCCTTCAACGGATCTTCGCTCTTATCGAGGAGTCCCTCAGCCTTGACCGAGTCCGACGGCGCGTCGCCACCAGGCGTACTCGTCAACTGCTTCGGCACATCCATCGACGCATCCCCGTTCGTTAACGGAGGCGGCGGCGCTTCGCCCTGCTTTGCGTCCCCACCAGCCGACGCGCTCTCCCGATCAGCCGCAACCTCCGCGCGCGTCTTCTCCGCGTCAGACAAGTCAATGACAGAGTCGAACGGCTCCTTGAACGCGTCCTCCTCATCCGCCGCATCTTCAAAGCGAAGCTCCGCATCATCGCGCTCAAGCTCCTCAAGCTGCTCCTTCAGACTCTTCGTCAAATCCGGCGGCGCCGCGCCGTCCAAACCCGAACCCGCATCCGCGTGCGCGCCATAGTACTCGTCGCCCTCGGTATCCATATGCTCATCATCATCTTCCGAGTCGTTCTCCTCGTACACGAGCGTTCCTCCATCAGAGACGACGCCCGTCCCAGGATGGAACGAGATCCCGCTCCCGCCCAACACGCGCGCGAGCCCTCCGAGCGGATGACCTGCCATCGTATCCCGATTGCGGTCCATTGCCTCCCTGCGCGCACGGAAGCTGATCAATCGGTTCGTCGCGTAGATCTGCGGGAGCGCGTCGGGGGTATTGTACCCGTAGTGGTTCTGCACGCGGTCCTTGATCATGGCGTACCACTCCTCCTTGGTCTTGCCGTTCAGAAGCGCAACGATCATGGCGGTCATGTTGTCGCAGCCGATACCTGCGCCCGATGTGGTGTCCGGCGCGAGACAGAGCTCGCAGAGGTTTTCGCAGATCTCGGAAAGAGGTTTGCCTTCGGCGACTTGCAGACGCACGATGTTGACGACTTGCTGTGAGCTCAGGCAGTCCCAGATACCTGCGCGAATCATCAGTGGACGTCGCAATGTAGCGTCAGAGTCAGGCTGACCGTCGCACGCGATGACAACAAACTCATCCTCCTCGGTGATCTTGTGCTCGATGACGTCCGGGTTCGCGGTGATGATCTGCGCTTCCGGCGCAATCGAGTAGTTCTTCTTATACTCGAAGTCGCCCAACGCGCGTGCGAGGGCAAGGTTGCCGTTCACACGACCAAACTCGATGTACCCTCCAGCGTTGACGACACGAGTCCTCTCGGCTGAGGGACGATTGACGGATGTTAGGATACGATTCGCTAGCACGCGGATGAAAGACACGGACTCTGATTCTGGGGCTTGTGATCGTGACTGAGCGCTTTCACCTCGCCCTTGACGCTCATCACGCTCCTTGAGTCACCTGCGTTTGCCTAAATCGGATTTGTCAGTTTTGTTGTCCAATAGATGCGTTGGGGAGATAGGGCGGCTATGCTGCCTGGAGTGGAGCAATTGGCAGATCAACATAGCTGACGGCATAGAAGCCTGGGTCGTGCACAGACGCTTCAATCAGACTGATGGCAGAAAGCCAGCATACGTGGGGCTGCGGGGCGAGCAGTCACAGAAGCGATGGGAACGTACGCAGAATATCCTACCGTCTTTTGTGATGAGGGTAGCCACGGCGGTACATCCAGATGGCTCGCGGGTATACGCGGGGTCTATGTTCAGAGTGCACGATGAGATATTGATATTGAGAATGCACGAGAAGAATGACGCACCGGCGAGCATGTCCTCGTCTGTACCGAGGAAGGCGCGCCTCATCGCCTCTTTCCAATCCTGACTGCGATACGCCTCCTCCTTGATCAGACGTTTGTGCACGTTCTGGCCCGCAAAGCGAGCGACGGCACCACCTGCAAGAATGTGAGAAATCTAGCTACTCAGATGTATAAATTCGAGTCACGCACCGCCATGACCATCGTATACGGCGAAGAACGAGTTCCCGTCATCCTCCTCGCCTTCCCCATCCTTGAGCTTTAGCGTAGTCGTGTGCGCATCCTCCATAGCTGTCGAGATGAAACAAGCATCAGCGATCGCTCATATACGCGGACACACACATCCCCTGTCGAACGCGCACGAGACCAGTACAAGACTCGCAAACCAGTTTATGACCAGCGAATGTATCCGGCATCCAGCATAGACATATCTATTGGCCTAGATGTACAGCAGTCGCGGGAGAGAACAGTGTACTCACTGATGCGCCAGCCCTGCATCTCAGAGACACCATAGAGAAACCTATGGTCTCCACCGCTCTCGCTGTGTTTGTCCGTCGCTGTACATCGCCCGCAATAAGTCAAAGTCGTTTAATGCCACATCAAATAGCTTGCCTGGATTAGAAAGTGTTTGACCCTACAACGCGTCCACAGTCAGTAAACGCATCAAAAACGCCACGGCAAAGCCCAGTGGAGCGATTATTGAACCAGAAACGCACCATCGCTGATTATTTATTCGTCGGAGATCGTACAGAGACTGACAAGTAGAGAATGGCAAGGAAAAGGGAGGACAGCGGGTTGAGGTAGCCTGGCGTGATGAAGGAAGGGAGCAGGTTGACCGTGAGCCAAACTCGCGAGCGATGTCGCGTACGCGCCGCCGCGGCCGGCCCTTCGCCCGGATCCTGCTCTCGCGACTTGTACTCTACACAGCTTCAATAGAGTACGAGTAGAGGTAGGTAGAGGTGCACCCATTATCGGCTTCTAAAGTACTCGCGTACGTTGATCGCGGTTTTACGGGAAAAATGAATGGAAGATGTAAGCACTGGACCTGAACATGAATTAAGCTATTTGCAGATCAATCCACGTAGATCAAACGACACGCTACGGCGGACAAAGCCATCTCCTCGATCGCGCCATGTGTATGCATAGTATGTAGGTACATGCGACAGATACCCGATATTGTGGGTCCAAAAGTAAAAACATGAGGATTAAGATTACAGCACACCGCGCAACACGACTAACTCATTCTCGCACAAACATGCGACAGCGATCTTATCTTCGTCCCTGATAGAGCCCACACCTAACAACGCTCCCGCACCGCCCCCTCCCACTCTCAGTATAGCCTGCTTAGCATGTTTCGCCCCGCGCGTCGCGTCCCTGTATACATACACGTTCCCGCCGCCTGTCCCTGTTCCGCCTTCGAGCGCGAGAACACCGGAGCCGGGGATATGGTGCACGAAGCGTGTGTCGCGTTTAGACGCGAGGACGAAAGCCAGCGCGGAATATGTGCTCGCGTGTGTCCATTCGGACTGTTCGCGTGTTGAGTGGGTAAAGAGGAGACCATCGATGGTGTGTTTCGCGATTAGGGAGATCCCAGCGATCCCAGGTAGCGGTGTACTCAGAACCGTCACTGAGCCATCCATATCGTTCGAAGCCCACACCGGAGTATGTCCATCCGTTGCGTTTACCCAGGTCAAAGCTGTATCGTCTCCGACCTCCGTATCTGCCTCATCATCGCGCTCGCCCTCCGCAAGACTCGGTACAGCACCTGGACCACCCGCCGCCGCACCGGCCGTGAACTTCTCCATTGCCTCCCTAATCTCCGCCAACGCAGACGGATCGAGTGTCTCGGGTACCTCTGGTTGACCAGCTGTAGCATCAAATACAGAAGGCCACCGCGTCCCACTATGTTGTTTCTCGATGTGCAGCGTAAGCAGACCGAACGTTGCGTGT
Source organism: Peniophora sp. CONT (assembly GCA_001632445.1). Classification (NCBI taxonomy): domain Eukaryota; kingdom Fungi; phylum Basidiomycota; class Agaricomycetes; order Russulales; family Peniophoraceae; genus Peniophora; species Peniophora sp. CONT. The sequence continues at coordinate 35,295 of KV424529.1, read as the reverse complement.
CCCTTCGCGTCCCAGGTCCACAGACAGTTATCGGGGGATATACCGGCCCAGAGGCGCGTCGTAGAGTATTGAGGCGCGAGTTCCGTATCTCGTACGCGTAAGCTAAGAGTCTGTGGCGAGAAGTTGACGGAGATGGTGTTGCTGCGTGTCGTTGCTGGGAGTGGAAAGGCGATCGTAACTTCCTCGTTATCCTGCGTCCATGCGTATGGCGGAGGGCGATTTACGTCGGATGCAACGTCAAGGTTCTCGCCTGCTCGCGGGATGGGCGCCGCTTCATTCGCAGACGGCTCTTCAGCCGATGTAGTAGGTTCGCCGACGATGTTATAGCGAGCGGCACCTGCAAGAAGAAAGACGCCTTCTGCAGGTTCATGCGCGACGTACAGCGGCGCATCTTGGCCCCGCAATCGCCATCTGGTGTGCAAAGCGCCCCCCGAAGAACTCGGCGCAAGCGGCAGCTCAACACAAAAGACATCAAAGTGAACCTTCTGCTGCGTAGATGTTGAAGGGGGTGCAGCATTGATTGACTGTCGACACGACGAAGACAGAATCAATACAGCCTGAGCGTCCCCAGATTCAACCGCCAGATGGACACGGAAAGGACGAGCTGAGTTGGACTCGGTGGGAAGTTCAAATGTGCCTTTTAGCGTGGGAGATACGCCAGAAGTTGGAGGCAATTCCAGGAGATACAATGCGCCAAAGCCGTCCGCGACTGCAAGCAAGTTATCATCGATGAAAGCCGCGGACGCATATTCCTTCTGAGGTTGCTCAACGCCATCCGTAAACATAGGCATAGACATCTCATATATCGCGTTGTATAACGGTCGCAGATCTTCCTGTATATTATATCAGACCATGTTCTTCCCGCACACACTGCAAAGCCAACTCACCCCAAACTCAACCAACACAACTTTCAACTCCCCATCCACATAAACCGCCCTCCTCCTATCCGGACTAACACATAGATGATTATGCCTAATCCGACTCTGGACTTCATGAAATGAAAGCAGCGAGCGTCCCGAGACGGCTGCCTGGCGTGGTCGATGCGCTGGGTCTAGCACATGGTGAAATACGTGCTCGGATTCTTCGAGCGCGTCGAGCTTGTAGCCTTCAAATTTGGGATTGAGGAGGGCGCGGTTCGGATGCGAGGCGAACATGGCCGTTCGGGCAAAAGGTGGTGTGGAACGTCATGGAAGCGCGGAAGGAGGTTGACAAGTCGCGACCGCGAACCATTTCGCTTTCTACCACGATCAAGTCCACTCTGTTCTGCAGCCGCCGTGTTCAACTACGTAGCCCCTATGTATGGATAGCTTGTTTGAGGTGTTCTTAGGACGTGTATCAAGCTCTTTATCATTCTCGTCGTAACGTGACTATTTAGACTGATAACCTCGAGGTCTTCTCACAGACGACCCAAGCTCGAAGTCTTCGTCTTCGCCCGAAGCTCCAGCGAATACTTGCGCGGGTTCGGTTGAGCGAAGATACCTTCGATCTCCTCTAGAGTCAATCCCTTCGTCTCCACCATGAACGTGTACAGCACGATGACCTCCACGACGTCCCATACGAGGACTATCCGTCGTCAGCGCATGCGGATGGGAGGAACTTGGGCTGAGGACTCACAGATGACATATACCTTCCAAGTAATTTTCTGGAGCGCGATGGGCAGCCTATCATGCAGTCATGAGCACCAGAAAGATCTAGCAGACTACCGGTCCCCAAACTCACGCGAAGGTATTGATCAAACCGGCGCATTGAGAGACGATGTTCACCAACGCCAATCCCTGTATCGGATCAGCCTCCGAGAAGAAAGAAGCTACAGACATGCAAACCTTTGCGCGAGTCTCGTACGACAGGATCTCAGTAGCGTATATGCCTTGCCTATGATATGAGTTGAAACCTGGACGTGACACCTGCGTAAGGAAAACGCATACATTGGGGTCCAACCGAACTAATCATACCGGTCAGTTGACAAACTGGGTATTGGGGTATCATGGGCACGTACCGAGTAGCAGACCATGAACAAGTAGATGAAGCTTATCCCGGCATTTGACCGAGTAGAATTGGAAGTATCGCCGCTGAGTAGACCTGTGACGATCGCCAAGCAAACCACACAAGCGCACATGCAACTCAAGAGCAGCCGGCGTCGTCCCACGCGGTCGACGATGGCGCTACCCTATAAACAATCATTCAGCCAAAAGGCAAACGCAATGAAACAGCAGTGAACTACTCACCGTCAACGCACCAGCAGCGCTCGTGATGGAGTTGACGAAAGTCAGCGTCAGCTTCTTGGTCTGACTGGTAATGCCAGCGTTGCCCAACAATATCGGCAAGAAGTACGTGATAAGATTGTTTCCCGCCAGTTGACCGAATGAGCCCATCATGATGATCGTGAAGCCGCGGTACCGGTCCGCTTTCGTACGGAAGAGAGGGCGATAGTCCCACCAGTTCTCTAAGAAATCCACTGGGTCAGGAGGCATACCACACGCAGAGCAAGAGGACGCACTGTCTGAACCACCCCGCTCGATAGTCTCCTCGATCTCGTCCATCTCAACGTCAATGAGCGGTGAGTTGGGGTCGTTAGTGCTTGAGTGCAGCTTGGCGAGCGTGCGGCGAGCTTTATCCGATTTGCCAACGGTATAGAGCCAACGCGGCCTGATATCGTGAGTTAGCAGTCTACTGCGAGATCAAGGAGACAGACGTACGACTCTGGGCACAGGAAGATGAAGAAGACGTTGAGCGCGGCGGGGACCATCTGCGTTTTTGCGTCAGCCTCGAGTATTGCGAAGTATCTCTCGATGCAAACCTGGATGTACAACGGCACTCTCCACGACCAGTCGTTCTCCCATTTCTGCGTACCGACAAGGATACCCGTAGCGAGGATCTGTCCGACGTAGAAGCTGGTGCAAAGTAAGAAACAAGCTCTCTGGGACAGCGAGCGAAGCGCACGCACAAAGAGTTGAGGAACCCGAGGAAGAATCCTCGCGACTTTGGCGGTGTAATCTCAGCCAGGTAAGCCTTTGCACCTGCGTTTGCCGCCGCAGTGCCCATTCCCGTCATAAAGCGGCCGCCGATGAGAGCACTCCTGCTCGTAGCCGTCGCAGTGATGATTGCCCCGACTCTACACGAATCGAGGTGCGTCAGTTATATGCTCTCTGTGTAAATGTTGAGAAGACGCAACACTGTGATAGTGTTACCGACTGCCATGGCTACGCGACGACCAAATCTGTCGGGAAAGTACGCTTCGCAAGTTCAGTGGGATCGCTTTCGTACGGTATAAGGAGGACCTCACATGCAGGTAACGCTGCGCTGTGAAGCGACGAAAGTGTCAGTGATTGGTGCAGCACTGCGGCAAAGCGTGGCTTACGCAAAGGATCCACTAGATAGAGGACAATATTGGTTAGTTTGACGCATGGCTCGACGAGTGGCTCGAAGCTCACGCGGTGTAGATACCGAAAACGACACTATACGGGATGTAGGTAAGCATATACACAACTTGAACGTGCGCGCTATGACCGACCTTGTCGACTTCCCAGCGCCGGTCATGCCGAAGTACTTCTGGTATTGGTGGAGTGCGTTCACAGAGCCCATAACCGTCCCATCGAAGCCATTATCCCCGGAGCAGCAGCACGCACACAAGACGATCAGGTAAAACTGAGGACTTGTCAGATTCAAGCTTCAGCAATGACACTGTGGTTTGACGCACCTGTAGAGCGCGTATAGTCCACGCCTGCACTCCGGGATCGATCTCGAGGGCAGCGTCGAGTTTCGCTTGTTTTTCCTCGGGGTTCGGTGCTCGCGCAGCACCAACCGTCGGAATCTCTTCGAGTATACTCTCCTCGGAGCCCTTCTTGGTGTCAATGTGATGCTCGAGGTCCGCCATGGTGATTGTAGGCAAACGAGAACGGCGCCAACCCCTCACCCTGCATAGGACAGCTGCTCTATATACCTGACCGTGCCAAGGACGACCATACGATAAGACCGAGTAGCGCGCAGCATAACGCACCGAGCTTCGTTTGATCTACAGGTCTGCTGACGGAAAACGACCGTACAGTGATGTAGAAGGTACACCTTCGAATCAGGAACGAATAAGCACATGAGACCGATGGAGCAAGTCGGCGTGTTCGTCGGATATTTATCGCGTGCATAGATCAGCATAGATCGTACTAAACAACATGTGTGATATGCGCGTCTGAGATGGTGATCTACCGATTGGACATGGGTCAGGGCCATGAACGTACACGCACGAGTGGCTAAGGCGTACATGCTCAATCGTCGAATGTAATCCGAGTCCCGGTTGGAGGCCGGATACCAGCGCTCTGCTGTTCCTTCAAACGCTTCTTCGCCTCCCACGACGGATGTAAGGGCTTCTCCTCTGTGCTCTTTTGCGTACTCCTGAACGGAGGTGGAGGGCCGTTGAAGTGTGGGACGGGGTGATAGGGTTGGACGGGTTGTTGGTGGCGCGGCACAACATCGCGCTGAGGCGGCCTCCCAGCGTTCGTTTGTGGTGGGCGTCCAGGTTGAGGAGCACGTCCGTTATCTCGCTGTCGAGGACCTTGTCTCTCATTAGGGCGCTGGCGAGAGCCGTCACGTCCCTGTTGAGCATCATCGGCCGCACCGTTGATGAGATGTTTTGCGCCCTTGCCGTACTTCTTTTCCCATATGCTGTTACGTTGTAAGACCCTAATGTTCCGAGAAAAGAATACGGAAGACTGACGCTCTACGCGCGCGCTGACCGCGCCGGTTCTTGCGAACAGAATCCGCAACTTTGGCCTCGCTGTCACTGAAGTCCGAGTCCGAGTCTCCGCGCGTATACCCAACGGCAAGGGAAGGCAGAAACAGCGATTCCGACGGCTTGGACTTTGCTGACGCAGAGGGTGCAAGAGGCGACGCTGAAGAATCGCTCTCTGAGCCGTCATCGTCATCAACCATACGGTCGTTCTCTTCGTCCACAGTACCCGATTCCCAGCCGTCGTCAGCTACGGGTTCTTCAAGTTCTGCATTCAGCCCCTCCTCCTCAGACGCCTCCTCTTCACTCGAGCTACTCTCCGCAGCAGTATGAAGCGTGGATGACTTGAGTTTGGGAGGCACGGATGTCAATGTAGAAGACAGCTTAGCCGCCTTGCTCGGTCGTTCCGCCAATTCCCCAGACTCATCTTCACCCTCTCCGACGTCGTTCTTTCCATCTTCAGCTCCAGCAGGATCTGCCGGTGGTGCGATGATAGCTCGCAAAGACGATATGACGGTGTTGATTTCCGCAGAAAGCACTTTTGAGCTGAGAAGGCGACTCTCAAGTTGAGGAGATAAACCAGAGGTAGTCGGGGTAGATGTGCGCGAAATCTCGGCTTCGAAAGCGGTCTGAAAGTCGGAATGTCGATGGAGGACCTTGTCTTTCTTGAGTTTACTAATGAACGCCATGGCGCCAATGCGTTCGTGGTCAGCCTCCTGCACGTTTATTGAGTAGACAAATTACACGAAGTAACTGCGAGCGTACCTTTAGCTCTTTGAGCTGGCTTTCGAGTGCAGCAACTTCAGCAGCGTCTGGAGAAGGTCTAGAAGCCAATAAGCCACAACATATGCATATGAAGAAGAAATTGCAACATACTTCGTGGCTTTTAACTTCTTTACAAGTCTCTGCGTCTCGAAAGTTTTGGCCGTCTTTGCAGCACGCCTTGCCTCTTGCAAGCCATGATGCTATGGCGAGATAAGCCAGATATATTAGTGAGATAGATAACAACGTACCAGTTTCCCAGCTATTTTCTGATGCAGGTCTACCTAAGAACTCAACTGTAAGATATTGACTGCGCTAGAAAACCTGGAACACGCACCTGAACATCCTCTCTTTTCCTTTTGATGCCACGTTTCTTGTGTTCCAAGGACATAATATCCGGTACTATCGCCCTCACAATTTGATGCTGAAAACCCGATGTGGCGAAGTGCAGGTGCGACAGCAGTGATGGTGGTGTGGCGCGAAGAGCGTGAGCGCGCGGCTCGAGCGCGCGTGCCGCGACTTGTCTCGCAACCACGACGGTCGCATTCGACTGATCATCACCAGTTGCTCTATCCACTGCTCTGTCATCATGGAGGATCTGTCGGAGAAACAGCTACCTAACCGGTTTGAAAAGCACGACCAACTAGTTGGACTTCAGGAAACTATTCTATCTTGGAAGCAGGGAGATGTCATCGACGACTCGGTTAACCAGCAGCGGAGCAGAGACCTGCAAAACGTCGAGTTCATTGTGAGTGCAAACAGGCTTTTGACGCCACTACCATGTAAGCGAACCTTGTTTGCAGTTTCAACAGTACCAGGAGCAGGCTTGGCTTCTGGATCCATACCTCGAAGGTCTAGTCACGCCCGTCGTCTGCAGACTGAAGGAAGAGATATCTATATGGATGGAGTCTGGCAGCACGGAGGTGCCCTACCACTCGACGTTGACGTACTTCTCATCTCTGCTATATCAGTACATTAAATGCCGCGGGCATAAGATGATCGGTAGGCTTATTCACTTCCCCGCTCGATAAGAAGCCAATTCTGTGCAGTGCGATTCTTCCCGCACGAAGTCGGCGACTTGACTGTTGTCGTGGATTTTATGCAACGACTGGAGCCGGTACCAGGATCTTGGCTTTGGTCTCTGAGATACACTATGCTGCTCTGGCTTTCTCTCATCTGCATGCTTCCCTTCGACCTTGCACAGTTCGACGAAGAAAGCGGATCAGGAACGACAGCTTCCCTCATTGAAGAAATCGGCAAAAGAGGGTTGGGACAGTCTGGACTCGAGCGTGATGGCGCTTCTCTACTCCTTTCAAGACTCTATGCTAGGTATGTCAATTACAACAGGACTTGTGACATCGTCAATGACAGGCATAGGAAGGATTGTCTGGACCGTTTAGAAGACTTCGTCAGCTGGGCTGGGAGGACCATCATTGAGGAACATGCTTTCTTTTCTGTAAGGTTTATCATGCTGCAGATAAACCATCAACTCACCATGTCTGTCAGTCGATTGGAGCTATGCAAACACTCACCGAGATGATGAAGACGTCGCCGGCAGACGTCATTGTGCCGCACATACCGAAAGTCTTGGATATATGTCGCGTCGTCGAGGCCGACAGTACGCTCATGTCAAACGCCGTTGTCCGCAAGCTAAGGGTGAAGTTGGCTTCCCGCGTTGGACTGCGCCTACTCCCGCTACAGCCCCTATTCGCTCGGCGAAGAGGTACTTCCTTTCGAGTGAAGCTTGATTGCGAATCGTCACTCATGACTACCAGGCAAAGCGCTTACGTCTGCTCAAGAGGAGGCCGCGGTGGTTGCAAGTGATGATTTCGATGTACCTGAGGACATAGAAGGCATTCTCGAGGATATCTTCCCAGCCATACAAGATCGTGTATGTTGCCATCTACCTTCTTGAAGCGTTGATCTAACACCAGCCCCCTAGGATACCGTAGTCCGTTGGTCGGCTGCTAAAGCAGTTGCGCGCATCGCAGAGCGTCTTCCCTTCGAGTTTTCGGAACAGATTGTTAACAACGTTTTAAGCCTCTTCGAGATCCACTCCGCGGATATTGAGTCTCTGGATCAAATGTCAGCTACCGCGGAAAGCACTTGGCAAGGAGCCTGCCTAACGAGTGCCGAAATCGCCCGTAGAGGTCTTGTGCCCAACCAAGAACTTCCGACGCTTGTGGACTGGATGCTTAAGGTACGCGAAGGCTTGACCGAATAGAGATGTGTGTGGTCTAAAGTTACACGCAGGCCATCTCGTTTGACATACGGAAAGGGGCTCATTCAGTCGGATCGAGCGTCCGTGATGCTGCTTCCTATGTTTTATGGTCGCTCGCCAGGGCCTACGAGCCCGAGGCGCTCAGTCCGTTCTCCGAGGCACTGTCGCGGAAACTCGTGACTGTTTCTTGTTTCGATCGCGAGGTGCATATACGGCGTGCAGCCAGTGCCACTTTCCAGGAACATGTCGGACGCACAGTAAGGTTTTCAATAATCTCCTCCAAGGCATACCTGACTCGCATTCAGAGTCTATTCGCAGATGGGATAGACATCCTCAGGAAGACTGACTTCTTCGTTGTGGGCGTTAGGCGTAACGCATATATGACGTCTGCGCCTCAGGTTGCTGAGTACGTGTTCCCTTCTTTACCTTGATCAAGCACTCAACTTGTCCAGACACGACTTCTACCGACCTGCGCTTCTCGATCAGCTGCTCTCCGTCACACTAAGGCATTGGGACGTTTCTGTCAGGGAGCTAGGGGCTCAGTCACTGCGGCACATCTGCGAAGTAGACTTGCCGAAGCTCGGACCCGAGTGCGCAGTACGGCTGGTATGGTATCTCCTTCGTGTCTGGATATCGTACTTGACAATAGTCAACTCTAGAGGACGTTGCTCAACAGAGCAGACACCACGGATATACACGGCGCTCTTCTCGCCCTGACAGAGCTTGCTACTGCTTTCCGCGATGCTGCGAATAGCGAGAGTCTCGAGCCGCATAGGCGGGAGGTAAGTTGATGATCTTTCTGTGGCTGAACGTTCTCACGCATTTTACAGATATTCTCCTTCTTGGCGGACATACCCGTCGAGATTGTACAATCTACGCGAAACGAGCTCGTCACGGCGGCAGCTTGCATGCTTATTGCCGCCAGTATCTCCCGCGCAGAGATTGACATGGATATGCAGTCGTCCGTCCCTCACTGGCGCAAAGTCATCGACAGTGGACTGAAGCATAGGAACTCGACTGTGCAAGAGGCTGCCGCCACCGCCATGTCCCGCGTCAGCGCCTTGGTGGACTGTTCTATCATAGTACGACGTTTCATCAACGACTTTCGGGCGGGTTCTCCATCTATGCAGCAAAGTCTGGCTCGACTCCTCGGCGTCCTGGACTACAGCGCGTACCCTCATGCTCTCCGAGATGCAATCACTTGCTTATTGGAAAGTGTCGACAAGACGTCTCGCCTGCGGATGTCCAACGTCGAGGCTCGTTGCAACTGCATGACTTCGATTCCACAGATCATCGCAAATGTAGCATCTAGCTTGCCATCCCGTACGCGTCCTTCAGCTATTTCCCTAACGAAGGTTAAGGATTATTGGCAGATATTACCCCCGAGCAGTCCAACGCCTTATTCAACGCATTGATAAGCGGTTTGGACGACTACACCGTCGACGAGCGGGGCGATGTCGGTTCATGGGTCAGGATGGCCAGTCTTCAAGGCATCGTCACCTACGCTTCAACGCTGTTTGAACACGCGTCATCACTTCCAGATCTAGCTGCATACCTTCCACCGGATCGATTCCACATTGCAGCAGCCGGCATACTTAAGCAGGGTGTTGAAAGGCTAGATAACGTGCGCCAGAGCGCCGGAGAATGCATGGGCCGACTTCTTCGCGCCCCCTTGCCCAGTGTACAGGGCTCGGACCGATGGCGAGTTCACGGTGATTCTTTACTGCGCGAGCTCTTCTTCACGTATGTCCCATTCTCTCACCCCTTTAGTCGTTCTTGTGCGTTGATAACGCCTCAGCGACGCGGATACATCAGGGTGGCAAGACAGCTCGTGGCTCTTCCCCCGCGCCGTGCGCCTACTTGAGATCAGGGAGTACTGGAGCTCCATCCTGAGCGGGTTACTGCTCAGCGTCAGCAGCAGGACCGATAGCACAGTACGTCTTCGCCTAATCGCGCATACATCCGTGCTGAGACTCACCTATTAGCAACGACCAGTCTCTGCGAGTCTAGTGAACTACGTACGGGGACTTCCTGTTAGTTCGGCCGACGAAGGCGCCCTGGACGCGCGCTCCTTAGTCGCCTCGCTTATAGCTCACGCACGCACGAACCTGGCGTCGAACAACGTCGTCGTGCCTGTCCTACAGCTGTTTAACGTTCTACTGGAAGCGGATGCACTTGATGCTCTCGCTGAGGACGATGCCGGAGTAGAGACTTTAACATCCTTGCTCAACATAGCCTCGCGCGGAGTCGACAAGCTCAAGAACGTACAAAGAATCCTGGCGTGCATGCGGACGTACGTGCCTCAGATACACAGACTGATATTGTTCTGACCAGTCACAGGACCATCAACCTGCTTGTTATCCCTCGCTTGTATGACAGTGCCGTGACCCGCCTGCCAGGGTTTCTGGCACATGCCTTTCCTAAAGTACGCGCTGACGCTGCGGAGTACTTGTACTTGCTTCTGCAGAGCCGCGATCTCGACAGGGATACCGATGAGGTTGAGGAGTTGCTGCTGGAGACCGAGTGGTATGTCGTTGTTGTTCAATGCCCACCCAGTTCTGATGTAAATTTGGGGTTACAGGCTTGCTGTGGACGGGAAGGACATTGCTGCAGAGATCGTGTCGAAGCTGGCGTAGGGCCCAGGGATACCACGTGTTACCTATACGTAGCCGCCTACCACGATAGCTCTGTGTTCCAGACGGGCGTTGATAATCGAAGTGACAATATGTGAAGTAATCAGCTGCAGGCATTGGCTGTCCCAAATAAGCGCCGGGTGTGAGAACGATCAATGCTAGCACGTTGCTCGCAACCGGCGCCCAACCGGCGCCGACCGTATCTTGATCTTGATCCTCGATCAACACCAGTGAAGACCAAAGCTCTGTATAACGTACGCTTTTAGCCATAGTTACTGTAACTCATACTTCACAGAGGCTGATGGCCTACATTACTTGTGCAGAACGAATAAGTACCATGTCCAGTCAGCAGACCGGCGATCAATGGGTTGAGCCCCCGGACTCGCACTACTACGCGTCTTTCGGTGGATGGAAGAACTTCATGTTATCCTACGGTTTGAAGCCATGGAACGACGACGACGTCTACGAGGGTAAACAGATACTGCAGGGCATGAAAGACGGCGATAAGTTCGCTTGGGAGGAAGAGCAGAAGGAGAAGGCCGCGGCGGCGGCGGCGGGTCGGAAGTAGTGCACAATGAACAAGTGAGTGTGTTATCCGTTTGCACGTACGCAGAGTGTAAATGTCAGAGCAGCCTGCTGGATTATCGAGAAGACGATTATTGCGTGGAATAATATGATTGAGGGAGTGTGGGCTGGCACCTGAATGTACTGCTGTGCGATAATCCTACTGAACGAGATGTCCATGAACCCATATGCAAAGCAAAACAACCAAAAAATACGAGTGAATAAGTCCAAAAGATCCAGCATGCCCCACAATCAACACTCCTCCTCAACCTCCCTAGCCTCCGCCTCCCTCCGCTCTTTCCGCTTAACATCATTCTTCCACATACAAATACCCCCATCGGTCCGTATACCCATCTCCCTATCCCCGTGAGCCCTCGCAACCTTCTCAATCTCCAAGTTGATCGCCCAGCACCACAAATCGCGTTCAACCTTACTCCGCGCACGAAATACCATCGTGCGACGTTTAGCGCCCAATGCCGGAGTGGCCGCTCTACCCTCGCCCATACCCGCGCCGAACGTGTGCGGGTAATATAATAGCATAAAGAGAGTATCTTCTTCTCGTTCTTCCGCCTCGAGTCCATCGCGATAGCGTCGTGCGGCCACTGGTGCGTTCGGCTTGTACTGTCCAGACGGTAACGACTGCGCGGCGAAAAGACCAGAGACGACGTATGCGTCCAGTAGACTGATAGTCTCGCTACGTCTCGGGTGAAAAGACGACTTTGAGCGGATGTTGAACTGGACGAGGTGACCGGAGACGATGAACAGTTGTACGAGCGTGTACTTCCCCCGCACGCCTGGCCGCATGTATATCCTACCCGTCTTCGTTACCGGCCTGCATCCCTCATACACACACCAGTTATACAGCGAGCTGAGATACGGCAATACCATAGCGGGATTCGTATCCGGTTCAGGCGCCTCGTCGTTATACTGCTTGATATGCGGCGTGATACGAGGTTTACCCGTCGCATAATGCACGACGTCCATCTCTTGCTTCGCATCGACCAGATGGCGTAAACGCCAATAACGAACAAGCGCACGAAGATGCTCGATCCATTCGATGGCGTTCTTCGCGCTATGAGCCTCGAAACGGATGATTTTACCGTTTTTCATTATAAGCTCGAAACAGCGCCTCATGCGACCGTGCGCCCGGTCACCTCCGCGTTGCGATAAGCCTTGTTCGCCGCCTACATCCGCGTCATCTCCTTCGTCGTGTTCGAGCGGAGCGAGCAAGACTTCGTCGGCGGTGGGTATCTCCGCGTCGGTGATATCGACCTCTTCATGTGCGGATGGGACAGGTGCAGAAGCTCTGCGTATCATGAGCACCGCACGAAGATCCGTTACACCGCGCGCCCATGAGATCTGTTTTCCTCCTCGTATGACTTCCTCTGCACGAAGGACATCGCTTAAATCTAAATCTTCTTCCTCGTCGTCCTTGACTGGAAAAGGTATCGTTCCGGGTGGATGTGGCGGGTTGGCATGCGATGGGAGGATAGTGAAAAGTAGACCGTTGTGTACTGTGAGGTAGACGGCTTGTAGTTGACGGCTTAGAGGTCTAACGCGTGATACGTATCCTTCGATCGGAGGTGGTTCGGGGAGACGCGAGCCGTCTTCGAGATGTAGGTACGAAGGGAAGTGTTCGCCGACGCGGACTTCTAGGTGTACTGGCTTTCCGGGCTGTGCATTCAATCAGTATATTAGGTAGATCATCATTGCGGGATATATACATACTTGAGTGAGAGCAAGGCCAGCGAGAACAGCCCAGTCTCTCTGCTTCCCCTCGAGATCATTCGTCCACCATACCCAGTCCAACATGGTACCATGACGCCACGCGAGTCCAAGCTTTGCGCCTTCCGCGAGCCGACTCTCGAGGATGAAATTCCAATCTGGGAGTGACTGAAGCGTTCGACGGCAGAGCTTGATCAGGTTATCGTGGCTGAAGATGGCGACGTCTTGTTCATTGTCTAGACTAGGAACGTCCACCTTCATGGCGATATCCATGACCGGCGAGCGAACTTCAATGTATGGAGGGAGTTGGCCGCCGAGGTGACGCCTATAGATGGTCGATGAGTACTATTTCGCGAGCCAGTCAGTAATATGAGGAGTCATACCAGAGATGCCATATCCAGTCCATAGCGCGGGTACGGGTCTTCGGCTTGAAGACGAATATGCAAGGGTCGTTGGTACGGTAGAAAGGTACTGATGTCCGTAGACCCTCCTTCGAACCGATGGCTTTGGTAGCAATGGAAAACGACATGTCGGTGAACGAATATAACATTAATTTGGGTTTAGGGTCCTGGAGGGGTATCACGTATGCGAGTCGTTTGTATCCGAGCATGCGCTCTCTGAAGGGTATATGCTATGCTAGTCAGGACGCGCGTAGTCGAACTGTCAGAAATGGGAATGAACATACCCAATTGGCGTAAAGTTCGATCTGTCGCTTCCGCCAGACGACCATGAACTCGTCCCATTCGCGCGACTCGAGATGTTGAGCCGTGCGGTTGGCCTCCTCGTCAAAATCATTGGCAGTGGACGGGTCCTCCGCGAAGCTCACACGCACAAGCATCCGATCTGATAACTGTCAACAAATAGTCTCAACAGTGATCGTGATGCGACTTGCCTCGCATGATGATGCCGTCCTCTTCGGACTCTACGGGAGCTCGTAGCACATCTGGCTCGTCGGCAGTCTGTCGCATCTGCGCTGCAGCAGCGCTTGTTTGAGGCAGCTCGTCGCCAGCACGATTCAAAACTTCATGCGGAGGCGCAGGAGATTCCGGGGCGACCTTTCGAGGACCAGTCTGAATTCGAACCTTGAGCCGCTTCTTCGCTTCCGGCCTCAAGTTATTGATAGTGCGCAAGATGCCATCGCTTTGCGCCCTGGGCGTCTCCGGCGGCACCAAGACAGATTTGGGGATGTTCAAGTCCGTTCGGGCGTAGGTGGTATAATGCGATTCAAGGATGGGCGAGTGGGCGAGTAAGCCGGAGTTAGATGAGTGGGCGCCTGAGCCTTCGTCGATGTGTGTGTCGGGTATGAAGTCGGATATAGGTTCGGGGGATGACGTGCGGCGTATCGCCATAGACGAGGACTCGGCCACGGGCTCGCTGGCAGGTATTGGGGCACTTGAGCTCATTTCGGACCGAGCCGTGACAAATGTGTCGCCAGTATCCTGAGAAACAGCCGACGGACGTTGCGCCTTTCTGCGAGAAGAGGAAAGAGAAGCAGAGGCCATTGAGCTACCCTTGCTGCGTCGCGAGCGTATCTCGGCCATATTAGGCGGCTCGACGTCGAGAACGTTGACTCCTGCAAAGTCGCCGACCTCGAAAGACTCGCCGACCCAGTTCACGCCACTGATCGTCCCTCTCCCCACGCCCTTCTTCGGTCGCAGGGCCTGTCCCCATTCGCTATCCTTCCACCGCCGCACCATCTCCTTGCGCACCGAGCGCTCGGTCTCCACGCCCCACTCCTCTTCCTTCCCTCCGCGGGAGAGAAAGTACCGAAACGCATAACTCGACAGGGCGTCGCGGACACCACCGTCCTCATCGTCGCTCTCGCTGTTGCTGGTATCGCCGGACGGTGTATTGGGTCGGAACCATGCACGCTTGCCCTTGCTCTTGGACTGTTCGTGGGATTCGGTGATGGCACGTTGGGGCATGGGCCCGATGAAGTATCGGCGTAGGTGGTGGTGATCATCTGAATGGTGTGTGGGTTGAAGCGATGGTTCGTGTCGTAGAGGAGCAGGAGAGCTCGAGCTTGCAGCCTGCATGAACGTGGTGGATGAGAGGCAAATATTGCCCTTGCGCGGGGGTTGTAGACGACGTCAACAGTTGCCCCTATTAGCCATCAAAAACAACTGATCCGGTCTCATAGTAAAGTGCCTCCTGCCAGTGCAGCTCCGAGGCATGCCCGAGCTGCCTGCGCCGTTTTCGTCTCTAAGTGATGGGCGCGGGCGGTGTTTGCATACTGGATGGAACAAGTGGAAGAAGAACTTGAATAAGGCTGGTGTCTGGGAGGGACGTATCGATATCAGTGGTGCATGGGCATGTACGATACTTTAGTTAAGTTCAGCGAATGTTTGCGGAAGTATCAATGAGTACCAGGGTCGCCACACCGTATAGGGCCCTGCAGGTGCTTGTGGGCGTTATTGATGTGCCTGACTGAGCCGCTCAATGTCACTCCAAGGACGCGCGGCCGTTCGCGCAAGTTCGTCCTCATTCCACAATCATGATGTCTCTGGTCTCGCTCTTTGTCTCTGTCCCTCATCTATACCCTCTACAACTACTGTCCAGAATCGGAGGATAGAGCTCTGAATATGGCCTCTGTACAGCTATACGTGTACGATTTGAGCAATGGAATGGCGCGCGCCATGTCGCGGCAGTTGACGGGCAGACAGATTGACGGTATTTGGTACGTCCTTATAGCTTACCTTGAGAAAGACTTCTTACGATGTACTCAGGCATACGTCCGTCGTTGTATTCAATAAGGAAGTGTTCTACGGCCAAGGCATCATGACTGCCTCACCGGGCCAATCCCACCACGGCCGGCCGCTGAAGATAGAAGACATGGGCACGACGTCGATCGCCGAGCAGACGTGGGAAGAGTATCTCGACGAGATGAGCGAGCACTACACTGCCGATAAATATCATCTCCTCGACTTTAATTGCAACTCGTTCACGAACGACGCCATCGGCTTCTTGACCGGCAACTCCATCCCGAGTTACATCAAGGACTTGCCCAGCGACTTTCTCAGCACGCCGTTCGGTGCGGCGCTTAGACCCACTATCGACTCGATGTTCCGCCGCCCTGTTCCAGGCGCAGCACCTACTCCTGCGCCCGCACAGCAGCTCCCGCCCGCGGCAGCGGCAGCGACACAGAACCCCACGCTCGCGGCATCCTTATTGCAAGCCGTCGCCCAACGTGCTGCATCATCGCCCTCCGGAACGAGTACACCGAGCACGCAGACCGTAGCCGCGCCCATTCAGATCGCCAGCAACACCGCGAGTTTCCAGAACATCCTTGCGAGCCACCGTGTCGTCGTCGCATTCTTCACGAGCGCGACATGCGGCCCATGTCGCGTCATTGCTCCCGTATTCGAGGATATTGCGCGGGAGAAGACGTCCGGCTCAGGAGCAGCGAGCGGTACCGGTACAAGCGGAAGTAAAGGCAAGATCGCCTTCGTCAAAGTCGACCTCGGGATCCTCGCCTCGCAAGCGCTTGCGTCCGCGTACTCCGTCCGCGCCACACCGACATTCATCTTCTTCCTCGATGGTCAGAAACGTGGCGAGCTCAAGGGTATCAATGCGCCCGAACTGCGCTCGCAGATCGAACTGTTGCTGTTCGAGGCTTTCCCGCCGCATCCGCATACCAAGTTATCGTTGCCTGCGATTGAGAAGCTCGAGCTCTCGCCTATTCTCTTTTCTCAGACGCCGAATCTGGGCGCGGTGATGACAAAACTCGAGTCTTTTTTATCCAATAAGCCCGAGCTTTCGTCGGCTCTGGTAGAGCTGAAGTCGACCGTCATCCCTTGGCTTTCTAATTCTCCTCGTCCTTCTGCACCGCCTACTGTATCAACCGCCTTTGCACGCTCGACAAACTCGCTCGCAGCAGGACTTTCGCCCGCCGAACTATTCCCCCTTCTGGACCTCTGGCGCGTGGGCATACTCGACGCCTCAATCGCCACATCGACTCAACACGCATTCATCGCTCTGCTCACGCGCGTCGAAGGCGCAGCAGACGAGCCACCCCGCGCCACCCTTCTTACGCTCTTGCGATTACTCGCGAACGCATTAGGCGGATCAGAGACTCGAGCGCTTCTCCGAACGAATGCATCGGCAAAACAATCCGTACTTCATCTACTCGTTCGTAGCGTTCTACACACCGATCGACTCGTACGTTCCGCCGCAGCCAGCGCAGCATTCAACGCAGCAGCATGGGTCCAACGCGGACGCGTAGCACGTATACAGGGTGGTCAAAGTGCTACTACACCAGCAAGTAGTGCGGGCGAGGGGGACGAGGATGGGGGATGGGATGTAGAACTTTTGAGTGCGCTTGTAGAGGGTATCAGGGCTGAGAGTGAGAGCGAAGACGTGGTACATAGGCTTGCGGCTAGTGCTGCGTTACTTGTTAGGTTGGCTCCGGATGTTGAGGAGGTTAAGGGGTTGTGTGAGGTTCTTGGGGTTGAGGAGGTTGTAGAGGGTGTTGTGAAGGGGAGTGTGGTTAAGAAGAAGGATGTTAGGGATGTTGTGGGTGAGTTGGGGAGGCTTTGTGCGTAGGTGGTTGGATGGGTTGTAGTGTGCGCTGTATCGTGGATGTAGAGCTCTTGGTTATAACATGGACGTATCTGGGTTTGTTGTAGATTTTTTTATCTGACTTCGGTATACATATCCAATGCCCAACGTGTGACAGGACCCCCGACCAAGGTTGCATTCACGCCCAGCTAAGTACTGAGAGCGCATCGTAACCCGGAAGGTTCGGATCGGCCCGGGGCGGCTCCGTACACCTGCTGAGGGCGGGTGAGGTGGGGGTAAGTTCGATTTTGTACACCTGCTCGGGAAGTACCGAGCATGAGCTGAAAGGCCGTATGCTTTGCAAATGGTAGCATTCGTGTTTGGCATATCCATATGTACCGTACGTGAGTGCCTGAGCGGAGAAGTGGCAAAAAGTGTGATCTTGTTGTAACCCTAACCCTAAAACCAGCTTTTGCCACGCGTACACCTCCGGGCCCGGGGACCGGCCACACCACCCGGTAAATACACCCAAGGTACACCTGCTGGAAACAAGATTTGGTTGTAAACCTTGGTCAGGGTAATATATATTTGGGGTCCTCGTGTGACTAGACTCGCGTGCAGGCATCTCAGTACCTCTCAGTGCTCAGCGTGGGAGTTAAGGTTGCAGCGTGGTTGAACGACATTCTCCTGGGTTCGATCTGACCACCACCTACCATAGACCTTTCAAGTCGGATCTTCAAAGATGTTGCCGCACGCTTTTGTCGTGGCTCGACTCCTTCCATCCCCGTCCTCCTCCTGGACCTCGCCGTACGGGTCTGCAGTCGCCCAGTCTCTGCAGACGAACACTTTCGTAGCATTACAGATCCACCTTCACCCGGAGACAGGCTTCAACGGTAAGTGTACTGCTTCTTTTCATCGTATTCGTGTCTTAACAATCCACTGCTTGGTAGATAGCTCCTCGCCATTTAGTTCTAAAGGACTCTTCATCGTCTCACGTCACAAACCACGCGCACCATTCCAGGATTTTTACCTGCCTCTTACTTCAGATGACCAGAAGCAGGCTCTGAAGCTCAATAGTCCTCTCTCTTCCGATGATGGACCCCTTTATATCCACACATTTCCAATGATATATGACATCAGTGCTGACAGGAAACATGCGGATCCATCGAGCTTGCTCATTGAACCTAGTCATCATCAACTCGACGAAGAGAGCTATGTCCGCTTGATTACGTTCTTTCGGGATACCTGTCCACCTCACGTACCTGTTCGCCTGTCTGGGGGTTTGGAGCCCGTGCAAGCCGGGTGGGAGACGTTCAGCGGTCAGCCGAAAAACGAGCGACAATTCGAACGACCACAAAGGGGTTTCAAATTCGAGATCTCCCCATTTCATGAGGCGGCACTAGCGACTGTGACTACGACGGATGCTTGGATGGAGCTTACAGTGCTTAGAAGGTAGACCTCGTTGCGCTTTGCATGTGTATATCGCTCAAGCGCGGAACATCAGGTTGCAAGAAGAATACTCGTGGCGCGGTGTAGGTGATACCATCGACTGGTTGGGTGACCTGAGGTATTTTACCGGCGTCATATTGCCGTGCGTCACGAGCGCGCATCCTTACAATGGCGACGTTCCTGGTCTGACAGACGAATCAACTCGCGCTCTCGCATTGCTTTCTGCGCCAGTCGACTCGATACCTCCACCACCACCAGAAGATAACGATCCATGGGACTGGTTGCCCCCCGATCCTGCTTTTGCTTTCGTGCCGTCGCTTACTACCGTTGAGCCCGTCGACGGCTATATCCGTGGAGTCGTTTTTGACATCTGCGGTGCCATAGTCGTAAGACGTCATGTCACAGTTCTCCGCGAAAAGTTAACAAATGTGTCGTCTAGGACTTCACGTCTTCTGCTCGAGAGGCCTTGCAGCATCTGGGAGTACCTGAGGTGTCTCTTGATCTGTGGATGACTCGTCTTCGCGAGCAGCAAGCGCTGGAGAGTCGATCACGCGGTAGAACCCATATCGAGATTGCCCGTCGCGCTCTAAGATCTGTGTCTATGTCGCTACACGACATCTCAGAACCCGAACTCGAGGCAGCAGTGCAGATTCTTGCTCGTCCGAAGTTGATACCTGGCATCCATGATTCCTTAACAGCACTGCGCGAGAAAGGCCTTCTAGTATTCGGGTACTCAACTCTGGATACCATGGCGTTCCAGTCATTCGTAAAGCCCTTGATATCGTCGCTTCCGTTGACTATCATCTCTGACTTGCCTGATCCATGCAACCTCTTTTCTCCATGCACTGAGCTCGATATGAAACACATTCTGCAGTTCGTCCGCACGCATGGTCTCAGCAACATTGCGACTGAGCAAATCGTTCTGCTCTCTCCGTCCCCAATTCGAGCGCTCGAACCTGCCACGGCCGCCGGCATGGCTACAGCATTACTTGTTCTGCCGGATCATCCAGAAGTCCGTTCGTCGCCTCGGTTGGTTACGGTTCCATCCACGATGGTCCTAGAGCCACACGATCTTGTCTCTATCATTTGCTCCCCTTCTACTAGCTGGGAGCGTAGTAACCCACGGGAGCAGGGTTTTAGTCGTGCCTGGAGAGTGAATGGCATGTGGCAAAGTATGCATACGCCTGGGCCTTACCCAGAAGAAGGAGGTTAGTCATGTCTATTCGAAGCAATATCTATCTCCTCTAATACCATGAATCAGCGACTGTCATCAAAGCGCTCTCCTGGCTGACCAACGAGGTTGTCGCTCTGAAGTACGAGATTCCTTTGAGCCCTGCTACGCCAAGTTCAGTTTGGTACGAAGCCCGCGTATACAAGCAACTTGAGGGCAGTAATGCGATACCACGCGTGCGCTGGTCAGGCTCTGATGGCGGCGCTGACGTGCTCGTCATGGACTTCTTGGGACCCACACTCGAGGAGCTGCGCCTCGTAAGTCGGGGAGCTCTCGGCCTTAAATCTGTGCTCATGATAGGCATCCAAATGGTATGTCGATTCGTATCTTGCGATGTCAAAGAACTGATAAATTGTTAGCTTGACTTTATCGAGTACGCGCATGGACGTGGGGTCGTTCTCCGCGACATAAAGCCTCAGAATGCAGCTGTCGGGTACAATTCGGAGCTTGCGAGCACGATATACAGCTTCGACTTTGGAAATGCGAAGTTGTACGTCGATTCTGAGGGAGCGCACATGCCCCTGCGTACCGATCGCAAGATCAGCGGCACGGTGCGGTTTTGCAGTCACTGGTCGCATCAAGGGCTAGGTAGCTGTTATTTCGTCCATGTAAGAAGCCATTTGACGCCCATCCTTTAGAATCGAGCCGCAGGGACGACATTGTGCTGCTTGGACACATGTTGCTCTACCTTCTCCATGGTCGTTTGCCGTGGCAAGGCGTATTTGCGCCCAGTCTAGAAGCCAAGATCCAACGTATGGGAGAGATGAAGACGCCCAAGAATCCTGCGATGATCGAGTTACTCGCGCATTCGCCTGCCGGACTATCAGAACTTCTGGAGCATGCCCATCGACTTGAATTTGCTCAAAAGCCTGACTACGCGCTTTTGCGTGCGCTTCTGGAGCGAGCGATGCAGGAATACGGGTGGGTCTGCGACGGAGGGTTTGATTGGGTGCGACCTGAGTTCGGCTCGTGGAAGGGAACATTACTTCCTTGGGAGTACAAGTTCGTATATGAGGAGGGTAGCGTTCCGCCGTCTCTGCGGCCGTTGTACGACTCCTCAGGAAGGTTTTGTGCAGACTATCACTAGGTTCTTTTCATTAGATATACAATTTGTTGTTATGACGGGTCACAAGGGCGTAGTTCGCTGTATTCTGGCCCTATGTTGGTCTTGCAGTTGGAACTCACTGATTGCCGGAGAGATGCCGAAGTAGATGAGGACAGATTTGGTGGTTGTGGATTTACAACATGCGTCTTCTGAGTGCACACAGGATTTGGAAGAGTAGAATAGTGTCCAGATGACAGAGGCACCTATATTCGAGCGCCCAGCCATAGGATCTCGCAGGCGGCTTCGGCAGGACTCAAGACGAGACGTGCCACGGCGGCACCCGGGCCGGCGAGCCGCACGCATTTATCTAACCCTAACCCCGATGCAGTATTCATCATCTTTCCCACCATCCACACCTCCCCATGAGAGCAAAGTTCGATAGCACGACGGATACAACAACGAGGATATACAAAGGCAATTGATGTAGACGGCAGATTCAGAACATGAATGGATCGGGCACAAACGGGCCGAGATGAGGATTGGTAGGATCTTGCAGTGTCCGTGATAGGCCAGGCGTGGGAGCGAGGATATCCTGAGGCGCCAACGGTCCCTGCGGTGGCATGAGCCACTCCATACCGCTACCAAAGCCATCGAAGGGGGATGCGCTAGAGCCGCTACCAACCATGCTCAGAGGGTCGCCCGTTAACATTGGAGAAGGGTCTCCGGTACTGGGCCCTACGAGCGAGCTGAACGAAGAGAAATCGGGTGTTGGTACCGCATTCCAGAGATCTACGGGCATCATGAACGGCTGTTCAACGTCCGCGCTGGTAGATGGGGTCGGCAGCTGATTGAGAACGGGAGGTTTGGGAGGGCTCGGGATCGGTAGTGGGAGATCCGGGACTTTTGACTGGACGGCCAATGCGCGCGCCTTCGCTTGTTGCAACAAACGCAGAAGGATGGGGTGCATATATGCGTAGGGGTCCGCAGTCTGGGGACTTGAGTTCGAGTCTGAGTTAGGCGTTAACATTGAAGGCGGCGAAGGCCATGTTGATTGGCCATTCAGTCCGACATTCCGCTGCCAATCAAGGTAGACCTGCGTAGACTTGGCCGCCAGACTCTCCAAGAGTTGCTATGATTCGTCAGACGGGGCGTCTCGCACCAATATAAGCATGTACTTACAATCTTGGCAGCTGCTTCCTGGCCAACGACCTTCGCTTGTTGAAACAGCTTCACACACTTGTCGATCTGAGGGCGAGATAACGTGGCCAGCGGATCGCCTGGGATTTTGGAGACAATGAAGCAAAGACCAGCCTTTCGTCACTCGGTGAGTTACGTGCTTGACTTAGAGACGAGCGGTACGTACCGCTGCGGTGAATGTTTGCGTCCATAGACAAGGGATGCGCCGACAAGCCTCGGGATCGGACCTCATTACAAGTGCCAGACAAGCGATGATCTGACAAGCATTTTGATATGTGGCGAGGACGGAGCAGACGTGCGGATGGGTGTACGAGAATGCATGAGGTTCGCTGATGGCTTGGATGAAGTATGTGCGATGCAGTTGTGTGACCACTGGGTTACAGTCAGCCATAAGGCGCAAATGAGTGTTCAAGGCGCTTACAGAAGTCCCGCTGTATGCTGATATAGGCGCGTTGACTGGTGAGCTCCATAGAACGCGGAGATTCCGGTAGAGATGGCATTCGTAGAAAGGAAGGTATCGGGAAGTCACGGATCGCAGCATCAAGTTTGACGACGCGGGTGTACAAGTATGTACTCGCAGCTCGTATCACTCCGAGTACTGGCGTTACACAGCGCGTCACGTATTGTTGGCGCCATTCAAGAGCTGACATGCAACATGATGAACAGAACGTCCCAGAGTGTCCAGTTCTACTCACATGTCGTAGACCCGGCTGCATTCGGGGCAACGGTACAGCGATTATCTGGCCCTTGCAAGGGGAACGAAGGCTCGTCGCGCCGAGCCAGAGCCTGTCATACAGAATAAGACTCCGTTGCTTCACATTGGTGCGTCATACGTACTAGCATCGTATCGGAGGCCACAAGCTGCCAGAATATAACGCGTCGTCGCTGCCTCCGTACGGGAAGACATAGTCCCACAGCTTTGTCGGCATCTATCCACACTTAGATTGACTTTAGAACCGCCTGTGGCCTTACAGACGCACCCATACCAAGCTACGAGAATGGTCAACGGTTCGGCCTATGGACATGGACTGGTCGTATAGCCACCTCGTTACAGACTCGCGCCGAGGCAGTCAAGATTCCTCGAGCGGAAATCATGTTCGCTTCGTCATCGCGAAAGATCAAGAGGTAAGCTATCATGAAGAACTGAGTCCGTTTGTTAGTGACTCCTATTAAATAACAATGGTCCCACATACAAGTGCTGTCAACAGGTTGACGTCAGAGTCTGGCGCACTCGAGGGCAGGCATGCTGCTGCCCGTGCAAGCAAGTGGTAGGCGCTCGCACTGTCAGACACCACATCATCACGCGCAGAGGCTTCCATGCCCATAGCTAAGATAGCAAAGACCACGGAAAGCTTGAACGGGCAGACAAGCGCCGGAAGGGTATCATATACATCCTGCATCAGAATCGTGAGATGCTCGTTATCTTGAGGCGAGAAGCCATTGCTGTAAGAGAAAAGGAAGAAGGTCTTGAGTGTGCAGACCGAGCGGAAAGAGGATAGGACGCTAACTACCACAGCGCCACCGACTTGGCTTGCTCGCAGAGGAAGTTGGCATGTTCGCGAGACGGTAGAGCCGCGCTCATTTGGCGTATGGCGTCCATGGGCTCCTCGCTGCCCAGCGTTACCCGGCCGCGACAACGCGACACGATATGAGGAATTTCATTTGCCCGTGGTGCACTCATTTGCTCCTGTGGGGTATCAGCCTTACGGCGACGAGTATAGATGCTGATGGACTGACGATGGAGATCTCGTCCAAAAATAGTGGCTATCGCGGGTATGAGCGCTGCTTTAACTGGATTGAAATAGTGTCCGTACCGTCGTCGTAGATGTCGATCGATCCCGCTCTGCCGGCGGCGTGAGCAGCGCCGAGCGGGAACCGCCCGCGATCCCGAAACCTGCCTCGGCAGCGGGATGGTGGCTCGGGCGGAGTTCGGCCCGTGGCGGCGACGCGTCTGCGAGTCGCGCCTCTGCTTGTTGCTGACCGTCACCAGCCTGCATCTGCGTGGCCTTCGGTACTCGTAATCTACTTCTTAGAGTCAGATGCGGGCCGCGAGGATGATGATGAGGTCGTCTTCGCCTCACCGTCCAGGGGGTGGCACGCCTATGATAATTATACTCAGGGCGCGTCGGACAAAGCAACACGGACACATACCACCGGGACATGCTTGCGCGCATCCGCTCTTGATACATGCAGTACACGGAAAGGTGTCATCGCAGGGAAGATTTTGGCTGTCGACTGGCGTCAGGCCAAAGGAGCGTGACGAACAAGCATCGTCACGTACCGTCTGCATTGTGCGCAAGCCAGACGTAAAGGGCGCTTGCCGAGAGCTTTCTCGCTCCGTGGGCGCTTACTCGCGCCTGCGAGTGCATCGTCTTCCGACGGATTGTTATCTGGCCGAGGAGTGCTAGTGTCGGTAAAGCGGGTGCGTTTGCGGGGACGCGACGAGGACGGTTGACCGCTGGACATGGTGGTGGAAGTGGTTCAAGGCCGTTGACGTATAGACTTCTGCAGCTCCGACTTCGTATAGTATAGTCTAACTGAGCTCAATCAGATCGCCGGCGTCGTGACTGAATTAAGAAACGAATGTGCGCTGTACCTGATATCTAACCGCAGCAGCTGAACGACCACGCAGGATGTCGAGTTTCAGCTCGGGGTACCGGGTATCACAGAGATGAACTTGAGCGGTCGATGCAGTCTTATAGGATCTCGGAAGTTGGAACGTAGACCACGCGGTACTTACACGACGGGATGAAAACGTGCCCCTAGCCATCAACTACGTTAAAGATGCCGCGTATATTATGCCGGTCGGAAAACAAACAAGATGCAGGTGATTGCGACGATGGGAGTTTAACGGAAGGCACAGGGCGTCGGCATGTCCTTTTGGGGTTATCGTTCTCGTACTTTGGTCCCGTCTGTGGACATAACGCCACACATGAAAGCTTCAAGCAACGTGTGTACTTTGTGGGCTCTATTATCCTACCGGCTACAGCCGTACATACCGAGGTTACAGCTATTCAACAAGCGGTATTGACCGTTGTGACGTCGGCTCCACAGTATTCAACTAGTCCATCGGGTCCCTGCACATCCGAGGCCCTCGGAAAGAAAAGGGGATTGTTGCTCAGTCACTGGCCGAGGCTACTACTGATCTGTCCATATCGGAACTGAGCAACATGGCTTTACATATAGATCACGGAGATATCAGTGCTTTCAAGTTACTCTGAGCTCATCAGTCTTACTGGTGATCTTGGCAGCTGTACATTGAGTATACGTTCTCCGATTGCTCGGACAAGGACCGATGTGACGAACATACTACTTTGCAGGACTCACTTGCCGTCAGGAGAAAACCTGCCAATTCTGGGGCGCTTATTCATCCCACAGAGGTCATTTGTACATCCGAGCATACAGCGCTCATTAGGACCTTTGTGAACGGCAGCTTGGTTTCATACCAAGCACACATACCTCGGCGCTTAACTCAGATACACCATCTCGACCTTTCCTACGATAGTGTGTGATCAAGATGAACACGAACGCTGCGTAGCGGGTATCTATTTCAGTTTTCCGCGTCTCTCCACTGACTCTCGCATGAGGAAGCTCAGGCAGTGGGCGTTGAGTCTACCTAATAGTATTAGCAGGTTTCGTCAAAGAAGGGTAGAGCGCCATGTACGCCTCTACGTACTCACGGACCGACTTACGCACAGACATATCCGTGCAAGATAGTACGTTCGAAGGAGCGCAGGTGATCATAACGGAAGTCCACCACACTCTAATCCGCGGACGACGAAGAGGACAATGGAAGGGGACTTTTCCAGAGAAGCAATATTACCGCGTATGACGTGTAAAGCCAAAGCCGCGGTGAACTGGGAATAGGCATGTTGGTACGGTCCTAGCATCGGTCCGCATACAAAGCAGTATAGATCCCGCACCGGGTGCGAATGCAGGTGGAGCTCGCGCTCGATTGTTCAGGAAAGCGCCAGGTTACAACATATTCAGTGCCGTCAAATGGTACTCTCCGATCAAGCAAACACGAATGGGTACCAGGAACGACAAATCATGACTTGGGAGCACGATGTGAGGTGATGTACTTGCACCGGAACGTTTCGGTCGAGTTGGTCCGCACACTGGCACAGATAAGTTCGATTCGAACTCTGCAAAATTAGCAGCCAGCGGTCATCAGTATCCATGTCGAAAGACGCCCGTAGTGGCGTGGCCATCTGTCAGGATACATACATTACAACGGACGAGCATAGCCATCTCAAACACCTTGTCCAGGTCCTATCGTTAGAGATGCATGTGCAGGGATTGAAGAAACTTGACAAGCGTGGGTTCGGGAAGATCCTCAACTTGCAGTGAAACAGCGCGAAGACAATGTATGAGCTAGGATGTGAGAAGAAGTGTTGAACCCCGAAACAACATTAGGTCCCTACACAACGATTGACGTTAGCATCACTTCGACCATTCAACGATAATCTGTGCATACCTTCTACTTGGTCTACAGCTTGCTCTTAGACTCCTCCTTCGCAGCGCGCTCCATCATCTCCCCAACTTCCTTAGCGGCCTCCGCGAGACACTGCTTGAGCTTCGCAGTCTCAAGCTTGAGGCTCGTGATCGTCCAGCGAATGTAATCGTCGCCAATCGCGTACGCGAGGCCATAACCGTCTGGGACCACTGCGTTTGAAGAAAAGTACGTTAGATCGTCGTTCGTGTAAGCAGAAAACCGCAAACAAAGCGGAACAGGAGAAGAGTAGGAAGAGAAGCAAAGCAAAGCAAAGTGTAGCGGTGAACCCATGGATCCCGCCTGTGACCGAGTACGGCACGAATCCAAGTCTCGATAAGATCTGCGCATGTATAGCGGGCAGGATGTGCGCAAGACGACCCGGCGAGAAGCGCGCCGGGCACTCCAGAGCGCCAAAAGGCCGCTTCGCGTCGGACTTGCCGCGGAAGGCGCCCGATGCGCGGTTGTCTGCGGGCGCTAGGAAGAATGGCAGAATCCGACATCGTCGGGCGCTCATGTTGCGCTTCTGCTTCTCCATCTCCGTGTAACGATATCGGGGACGCTCATGCAAAGCAAAGCGACCGGGGAACTTGGCGTTGAGCGTCATGCGAGGGGTTTGTTTCGCGTAAGTCCTTCCTCAGAGATCCAGACCAAAGTATGCATCGAATACGACGACCGCCACGGATGGCAGAACTGATCTAGCGTGAGGTCGAGGTGTTTCTTTAACCAGAACACCTCTTCACACACGCAATGAGCCCCCATCCAGGCGGGCGAGCATCAGTTGCACCTGCGGCCCCGGGCCATACAACGTCTCCTCTAGCCCCGATTTCCCCACCCGCATAACGCTTGCCCGAGGATGCGCCGCGGGCGCCATCCGCCTCAGATGCCTGGACCGACTCGGCGTGGTCGTGAAATATCCCATCGAAATAGATAGTTCTGCGCGCACGCAGGCAGCCCGCATCGTCGAGACGGGCAGGCTTCAAGTGCGTCAACCGTCCAACGAGATCAAAGCAAATCGCCGTGCACCCAATGCGCCAACCGCCAGAGCCGCAGGAAGGCCATATGTGCAGCCGCGAGGCTCTTCCAGGTATAGAGATGCCTCTACGAGAGCGCAGCAAGCACTCAGCGGCAAGGCGGGCGAGCCTCAGGTGCACGCATGTGCTGTTCCATCCAGCTTCACCACAAGGTGCAGGTAAAACGAGAGCACGGAAACGAAAGAAAACGCGAGCACCAGTTGCGCCTGTAGGCGTGAGGTCATACATCGTCTCCTCCAGCCCAGATCCCCCACTCTCATAACAGTTGCCCGAGAATGCGCCGAATGCACCAACCGCCATCGATGGCTGGTCGGACCCGACATGACCGTGAAGTATCCCATCAGAACGGGTTATACTTCGCACATGTAGGGAGCCCGCATCTTCGAGGCGGGAGGGCCTCAGGTACGCGAATGCGCCGGGCACGAGCACTGTCGCCTATTCCATCCACCCAAAGCATCCAACTTCGCCCCAAAGTGCAGATGAAATGAAAGCACCGAAAAACCAAAAAAGAAACACCCAGAACGCAAGCGAGCCACCAAAAAAGGAAAAGGAAAAGCAACGCACCTTCTCCATACCCCCACCCATCGAAAAACCTCGAACTCAACTGACTAGTGCTCAACTCCCAATGACTAGTCCTCGCAAACGCTCCATCCTTATAAATCCCCGGCACCTCCTCACCCTCCCTCAACAACTTCTTCAATCCGAACAAGTGTCTATCGACGCCTTGTCCGTCGGCTGCCCAGGCGGAGTATTGAGAGTGACGGGCGCAGGCGCGACGGAGGAGTGTTGCGCGGTGGACGTCCTAATGCAGGTGCAGGTGTGTTAGTTTTGTATGTAGATGGTGAGGGGGAGGGGGAGGGTATGGGACGTACGGAAGCTTTGGGATCGACCATTGATTCGACCCATGCTTTGGATTCGTTAGATGCGCTACGAGTGACTTCCGTTCGACCGAGTTGATATTTCCTCGTTTGCGTGCTCTCGTACGTGACCGCCGGACGTCCCTACAAGAACCACAAAATCAGATACATTCGAAGAGGAGAAGGAAGTGAAGATGTAGGTACCTTGAACTTATAAAACGCGAGCTGCTTCACCATCTGAGCCCAAGCATCAGGCGACACTTTAAACTTCTTAATCCATTCCTTCCCGTATTGATCCCACTGCAACACCTCGAGATCATGTTTCCCGACCAACTCATCGAAATCGCGTTCTGCGCAGTCGATGTCCTTCTTCACCGCATCATCCAGTACGAGCGTGATCTCGGAGGGAGGGGGTAAAGAGGAAGAAGGTGCGGAAGGTGAAAGGTCGATCTTGTTGGATTGGAGAGAGGCTAGGAGGAACTCGTTCATTCGGAGGGTCGGGGTACCGTCCATGCAGGAATGTTCGCCTAGGAAGCCGGAACGACCGTTGTCGAATACGATCACTGCGTATAATTCGGAAGCGTTAGCATTCCGACCCTCCGTACTCCGAACCGCCTCCGAAAATAGTAATATAATTCTGGGGGACTTCCCCATCTCCGTCGACGGCTTTACCGTCCAACGACGGAGAGATATTCCATTTATACGTCGTGGATCCGCATGCAAGTCCGTACCCCGTCGGAAGCTCAGGACGCCTCCGGGGCATAACCGCAAAAGAGAAAGAGATAGACGATAAAAAAGGACACGTACGCTGATGCTTATCGTACCACCTGTTCCTTCCATTACCGACCCAGCATCCCCAGCTAAGCGCCTCGCGGCTCTCAGGCTTATAGTCGTCAAGCGCGACGACGATCAGAGCGCTTTCGATGCGTTCTAACGCTGCTGCGTTGGATGGAGAGGCGGCGAGGAGATGCTCGCGGGCCTATGGGGATACGTTAGTGAGAGTTGCGGGATGGAGGAGGGAGAAAGGTTTGTTATTACCTCTGTCCAAACATCGCGGTTCTCGCTCGTAAGAGCACCAACGGGCGGTGCCAGACCCTTCTTATCCGCCTCTTCGATAATACTCTGCACCTGCCTATACGCGCATAAACATAACCCATCAGCACCAATTTTCATACAAACGTGGGTAACACGTACGCCTCCAAATCAGCCGCGCTGACTTCCTTCCCGTCCTTCCCTTTGAGCGAAACCTCATAGAACCGATTCTTTCGCACGAAGATGACATGGTCGTGTGTGGCGGGATCGAACTTTGTAGCTGTGTCTGATGGTTTAACGGGGTAACGAGAGGAGTGGAAAAGCCATTTGTACGAGGCCATGCAGAGTGGTGCGCCTTTGACTGTCTCCGGCGCGAGTTGCTCACTGTCAAATCACCAAGCATCAGTAAAATATCTGACAAAAGAGCTGTTTAGACGTAACGCACGTCTCTACGAGAGCTCTGAACGGCAACATCGCCTTTACGAGTTGAGCGGCCCGTTTAGCAGGACCCATCTCTCCCTGCATAACATGCACGTAGAAATAACTAACGAACACCACGACAGGATCGCGATAACCCATATACGCCGCATCGTTCCACCACTCGCTCAACCAACTCTCTCTCCCTTCCTCCTTCGCCCTGGCTTCAAGCCTACTCTGCAGTTCCTTCCCGAGCGCGGAACTCTCGAACTCACGAGCGGCGGATTCGGTCGAAGTGTATTCTTGAGGGGTGAGGTGCGGACGGACGGTTTCGAGGTACTTGGAGATCGTGCTGGAGAGGGTGGGTACGGGGAGTTTGGGGAGGGAGGATTGGTAGGTTAACATTGGGCCGTGCGATGGGTCGGCGACGTAGCCCGGTGGGACCGAGGCCTTGGTAGAGTTCTTGTTCACTTTACCCATTTGCTGTAAACGATGGTTCAATATGATTATGGCGGTTGAAGGTAAAGAGTAAGGACGGACGAGAAGAAGCGGAGTGCGGGGAAGGCGGGGTAGTACACTGCGGCGGGCAACAAGTGCGACGGACATCCGCTCTGCGTTTGCTCTTGAATCAGCTTCTTATTCCCGTACCCAGAATAAGAAGATACGCACCGTTGTTGGTTGAAAAGCGTAGATGCCGTGCGGGCTCGAGCTCAGCCAGGATTTGGCGCTCGACGTTGAGCCTTCAAGTACTCCCCGGTCCGGCATTGCGGGGATGTTTCACGTGAAAGCCTTTGTTGCGTCTGACAACCGATATCCTCTGCATTTCAAGCGAGCTTGCCGCTGTCATTGTGAAGAGGCAGAGGCACATGTAAGGCGTAGAGGTCGAGATGGTAGCTGGGAAGAGGAGAGCGGCATGAGGGACAACAGTAAGTCCGGTGGTCGAGCATCGAAATCCCATCCCACAGCCAGAGGCTTCTGAGCGCACCCACAGGCGCCCACACGAGTCTTCCTCGGCCATCAGTGGATCGCCGCGCGCAACTTGAGCACAACGACTAAATGGGTACCCTTTTCTTCACTTATATGCGTATTCAAGATCCAAGATTGACATCGTACTGCACGGAGAAGTGTGCGTGGATTATAATCAGCTCTAAGGTGGTAGTTGCGGGGTCATACAACTACGATAATCTAATGACCTGCATGGTTCCTCCATAGTACCGTCATACTTCTCAAAATATTGCACGATAGTAGTGGGCAGTTCCTCAAGGAACTTCGTCCCTTCCCCTTTCTCAGCAACGAGGATATCCACGTGCACACGCTCCAAAGCCCTCATAGCACCCAAGACATCGTGCCAGCGGACGTTGATGACCGTCACATTGGGATCGACCGGCGCGCTCGGTACCCCATCCCGACAACCCATCCCGAGAACAGCAAGGCCAATGCAATGCGACTCAAGTCGTCTAGGGGAGAGCGCAGGCTTGTTGACGCGCACATCATGGAAGAACGTATCCGAGGTCATCACAGAAACGAAACTGGGAGCAGCCTTATTGACAAGCAAAGTGTCACCAGCCTGAGTGCGAGAGATATCTTGCACGAGCTTCTGCGTGTAACGGAAGTCCATCAGTGATTCCCATTCAAACTCGACCCCGATGCTGGTAGGTGCCGGCAAGGGACGGCTCCTAGTCATCGATCCATGGGCTTTTAAGTATGCAATCTTCGCAGCATGGATCCATTGAGCACGTTTATCCTGAGTAATGGCGCACGCTGACGGTATCCAGGTTACATTAGTCCTCCGGATAGCCGATTGCTCAGCGCTCGTAAGAGACTTATCATAGATCTCGTCAAAGTCCTGTCTGCGAGGGACTATGTGTACACCAAGATGAGGTTTCTTGTCGCCGCGACTGCGTAAGAGACATATGGATATGGCTGCAAGACAGAGCTCAGGATCGTAGGCAGATGCCGAGCCTACTAATCTGTGTTGCGCTGGGCCACGCATGCGCGCCAACCATGCTGCGAGAGGACCCATGCCATTACATGACTGTCGGAGGTGGTGAGCTCAACCGCAGATGAACGCTATCGAGGGTAATCAACGAACCTTGTGGACGATGTCAGGCCTAGTATTCTCTTCTTGAGAATTCCACGTCCGTATAAGGTCAACGAGGAGCACGAGAGCGAAAGCACAAAGGTCGCCTGTCAAAGTCTTCTCGTCGTCAAGTAGACGACATGCTTCCTGCCGTAGAGCCTTGGCGTCGGCCTTCCTCATCGACAGGGAAGTATTGTCGATCACCCGGGCCTTAATGACGCTTCTCAAAAGGACTCTATCCTATACGGGTTCTGTATTAGCTACGGCTCGACTCCCGTTATGAACGTAGTAGCATACCTCGTCATCGAGCTCTTCTTCTGGGACGTACATCTGGATGACGGCTGCGCGAAGACAAGGAGGAGCGGGCATCGTACTGGCTAGAGAGGTACAACGTGAAGCTGGTGGTAGAGGCACCGCACTCCAGAACGAGGGTGATTGAAGGGTAGGCGATGGTGTAATGGATGGGTGGGTGATGTCGGATTAGAAAGTGGGCGACCGATTGAGCTAGGAGGCCGTCCAGTTTATAGGCTCAGAGAACAAGGAGAGGCCCATGACTCCAGCGTGCACGCTTTCCACACAAGCATTGACACCGCACGACAGTCATACTGGTCAGAGACGTCGGTAGAAGGCTCAGGATGACAATGCCCACCACAGATCCATGAATCAGCCTAGAGGCTTGAGCGCGTGAGCTCGAAACCCGAGGGCTTTATCTCTGAGCGCTCGTCGTCATGGCAAATGTAAGCTCCGCAGTCAAGTTCTCTGTCTTTCGTAGACTAGGACAAACGACGACAGGAGAACGTAGTGATGGCAGTTCAAGGACAAGAACGCATCAAGAACGCATGCGCAGGATTGTCCGTCAGCCGCGCGCTCTCACGCATGCGCCACCCACCTTGTCTTCCAACGACCATCTCGTTTGTTCAGTCCGCGCACTGAGTATCCCGCATAAGGCAATTCCCTTGTCTATGGACGACAACCACTGTTCTGTCAAGCTTGTTCGGAAGGATCTAGCGCTAATGTTCAATGCTCACTGCGAAGCCAGGCTGGGACGTGTTGACGTACTGACGTACTGGCGTTAGTGCGTCACTGACTCTCTAGGACAAAAGACACAAGCAGCCGAGGACAATCTCAGTCTGTATATGGCTGTGCTAATCAGAGAACAGTGCCGTCGCTTTGTGCTTTGGCCTCGTGGTCAAGCTTGCGCTTCTTCATACACGTCCCAAATACACGTCCCAACTCGAGGGGTATATAAACGCGGCTCTCTCCAGACTGCCTCACCAGTATTCCTCCTCCCATTCGACCTTCTATGGCATCCAACGTCTTTTTACGGCAAGTAGACCTCCGTCATTCCTTCACTGTTCATCCTCTCACGTTCTGTTAACGTCGCACGCGGCACTAGGGATGCCCGATTACTTTACTCATTCACCCTCATCCAAACGTCTTCTCAAGAGCAACAACACCCGCTTCCACGACAGTCAAGGCGTGTTGTCTTCCACATCCCCTGGAAAGCGAGCCTCAACGTCACCAAAGCCAGCCACCGCCGCCGCAACACGGACATCATGTCAGGCGATGGGCGCGTCGACCAGCCATTCGGAGCCGACTGGGAGGACTGGAGTCGACAGCCAATTATCAAATACAACTCCAAGACAGGCTCTCTTTATGGCGAAGGTACGAGCTCAGATCTGAGTGTCTATTTCCGCTCCCGGCAAGGTATCTACTTCGCCGAGCTTCATTCCATCACTCTTCAAGCACGAAAGGGCGGTTACCACGACCTGAAGGAAATCTTTACTTTCTGCGCCCCAAACCTGCGGGTGTTGATTCTCAAGCAATACCTTCTTCGCGTTGACTGCAATGGCTTGAAGACGCTAAAAGTCGACCTAAGCGGCTGTACCTTGCCTAGTGAGGCCCATCCCTGTGCAATGGATCGCGAACTCTTTTCGCAGGTCCATGACTCAGTTGATACTCTCGAAGAGGTGTCACTGCTTTCCTGCTTTGATCCACACGGATGGGAATCATTCACCCGTCGCAATCCTCCTTACCTCGCTCATCTGCGAAAACTGGATATTGATCACGATGCTAATAATATCAATGTATTCCGCCGGTGTTTCTCATTTCCCGCTCACGAGGTTCAACCTAGTAGGAATCGACTCGCCCGTCATTGATATACGATGCTAGTAGTATGAGTGCAATACGATATAGTAATGTCTGCGCTTGTATGACAGAGATTACTTCTGGCTGGAGCATACTCCTTCAGGCCAGTGATGTCGACGGGTGCGGCGAAAGGGCAAATAGTAACCGTCCCAATAAGAAAGATTTCTTGCTGTGCGGAGTGTGGTGCTCGTATGTACCGTGCACCGCTCCCGCGGAAGGAGTTAGAAGTGTGAAAAGAGCTTATAGGCCCAAAGTGCCGGAAGCTTAGTGATCAACCGACCTGGATGAGGCTGGGCTCGCGCTCTTCCGTGCACGCACGGCGACGCGTCCAGCGCATGTCTCATGTGACCGCGTCTACGAACCGACCTCTCCGCCGAGAGTATAGAATAGGATAGTAGGACTCGGAGACTACTATTGTCCCAGAGTCTCCGAATCCTATTGCCGTCAAATTCTATCGCGAACAGTTGATGGAGGACTGGTGCGCCCGGCGTCTGCGGCGAGCATGCGCGCCGTGGTCTCACCGCAACCACCACCATCCCGCCCCGCCCCGCCCCAATATTGATCCTCGTTCCACGCCGCCAATATCACCCGCACCACCAGCCCAGCATCTGTCGTGATTGCTGCTCATGTTTTGCCCACACGAACCCTGTGACCATCAAGACCTTCCCCGCGTGCCAGTGACCAACGTCAGCGCGCACGCTCCACCGCGGCGCGCTCGAGGACTCAACGAAGGTCTTCGCAACCCTCCCCCTTGTTTTACCGCCGATACCACACGCATAGCCAGCTTTTTGTAGCTCCTGCCCATGCAGGCCGACGAATACTATCTCATAGCCCCACTCCGCACCCGTAGCCAGCCTCCGGCGCTGTCGCGTGAAGCCATACAATACGCTTGTTGATTGTTGGGTGTTTGTGGGGCGAAATAACCTTACGGCTGATAGAACTTTAATCCGTCTTATGGGACGATATATTCAAGTACTATCTAGTGGGTAAAATTAAATCTAAGGAGTCCAAGCTCAGTCCATGGGGCTTTATATAGTGTACAGTAAATTCTATAAATAATAGAGTGCAGTCGATTACTAAGTATGAAACTATACTGCGCATACGCGCAGCATACAATGAGTGATTGAACGTAGGGCAAGAGGACTGTGGACCGACGCTGCAACCTCGGCGACGCGTCGGTCACAAGTGACA